>FXXK01000282.1:236706-285683 GCA_900184695.1 Betula pendula
CATACACGCCGAGGGGGTCAATGGCAAAGACAGCAGTTTTTCACCCCGTGTATATATATAATAAGCTTCTAAATCGCAAAATTTGACCTTGACATGAATTGAATTCTTGCAAAGTGTTAGATACTATACCTTCATTTCATTTCATCTTATTAGGTTATATGTAAAAATACCTATTATCTCTTCAATTTTTTTCTTTTTTTTTTTTCTTTTTTAAACAAGGGTACGTTGATGAGTGCTACTACAATAATCCTGCTAAATGAGTGTAACATGAAAATATAATATATAACATTACTCTCTTACAAATATTTAGAATGATGTTGTATAATGTATTTTGTCGAGGATGTAATATTTAGTATGGACAGTAGTGTCTGCAACATTGTAAAGATATATAGGAAAGAGGATGAAAAAAATTTCAGGACTGAAATGAAAAATTGTTATCAATTATCCTTAAAGTTTAACTTAAGACCTTGGATTTCCACTACTTGAATTGAAAAACTCTTATACATATATGATCTTTTAAATCACAAATTATCTCAAAAGCATAACTTAAGATGTTGGTTCTAAAATTATGTTAAATTACTAATTATCCTAAAAGTTTAATCTAATATAAAAAAATAAAGTTAATCATTTAACTAATACTGATGCATCTATGGGAAAAGCTTAATTACATTGTCATACAACTCGAATAACGTACGTGCTATAAAAAATCAACCCTTAGATCAGCATTTGTAAAAAAAAAAAAAAAGTTAAATTTTCACTATTGAGTAAAGGTAGAAATAAGCCTGGGCTGAATGAACAGTCATTCAGCCGAATGACTGTTCATTCAGCCCAGGCTGATGCCAATCACTGCTCTTCACTATTAGGTTATGATCTCACTTATATTATGACAATTTATATAACAGTTTACTAAATAGCATTAATAATAAAATAAATAATAAAACAAAGAAGGCTACATCATTGACAATTAACACAAAAGACTGAAAGAGCTAGGCCACCTGCCAGCGGGGCTAGTATAGGTTGCGCATGGAGACTTTGACTGTTAGCCCTGTGAGATCGTCTATGCGCAAGCTTCAACCATAGTAGTGTAAGATACAGCGTGTACAATAGTCACAATTACTATTCAACTATATATTTCACAATCAGCTTCCGAAAATCCAGCTCTCCCTCTCTCTCCTTAAAACGTTGAAACTGAATTCTTCTTATATAGTTTAATCTTGTAATATATAATATAAAAAATAGTGAGAAACTGAATTTTTCTTATATAGTTTAATCTTGTAATATATAATATAAAAAATAGTGAGAGCGTGGTTTGGGGTGTTGACATTTTAGGTGTAACTGCGTGTTGGGGATAGATAAGCACTAGGATTTGAATATGTTTATACCAAGCCTGAAAGCTGTTGGTTGTTTTTATGTATAAGAAGGGAAGTGTTGGATGTATATAAAGTTTCAAGAGCCACCAAAGGAGATCGATCGATCTACTACTTCGCTAGATCGAAATGGATGGCATGTTGAAAATGCCATGCTCTTCGTCTGCTGTGACTGCAGACGAAAACAGTTTTGAATCCATCGGCCATGAGAGCCAAGAGGGTAGTCAGGTTTGTTGAAGCTTTATCGATCCCTTCTGTCAGTTCAGTTTTTTTTTTTTTTTGTTGGATCATCATATATAAAGGTACTATTGGTATTCTATATATGGAAACCTGAATTTCTCAAAGAATATCAACGTTTCCAGTACTTTAACTACAATTTTTTTTTTTTTTTCCGATTTTCCATTTCTAAGGATGTCTTCGAGTTTTTGTCTTGACCCAAGAACCATTTGATTGTTTCTTTTTTTTTTTTTTTTTTCTTGTTGATACCGGCAATTAGACACTGCCAGATGATGTCTGCTGGCTGGTTGAGGGAGAGGATTCTTAGTATACCTGCATACCTACTTCCTGTCCAAGTGATCCAACTCATGTTATTTTCCTTAATTACGTCTGTGGTTTAATTACCTGGGACAGAAATCTCACGTGCAGAGAGAGATGATTAGTGAAGGACTTAAATTGAAATCTTTTTTCTTTTTTTTTTTTTCCTTTTTTGATGAATAACTTAAATTGACATCTCTCTCAGAATCGAAGAGCCATCCACTGACTACAAGAGTTGTACTGCAGATTGCATGACATAACTCAAGCTAGCTAGCCTGTAGGTCTGCTTAAAAAGTCATTTCCGGCCATCTTCACATGATGAATTTGAAAGTCAACATAGGGAAATGTTTCCTTAGAATACAGCATATATATATATATTCGGCGCCCATCATGTTAGGAGAACCTTTTTGGTATTCAACTTTCTTCAATGAATTTAAATTAAAAACCTTGGATTTTTTTTTTTTGTTTCTTGAAGCTGTTAGCCAATTTAAATGTCTTGTTTAGATCAAAATATGATTTATTTGGTATCTAAATTGTGTGTCAAATTTCAATTTTGTCTATGAACTCTTGATCTTTTCAAAATTTTAATGCTTGATCTTTTCAAAATATTTCAAATTTTCAATATTATCTTTATCACGTCTTACTATTACTATATATATGAATAACACTTTTTAGTCTGGCATTTTTTTTTTTTTATTGCATGACCATGTAATATAGACATGGCGTATTAGACAACATGATGATCTGATCATAAAATCATAATATATGTATACACGTAATTAATACGCACATTAAGAACTAAAATATTTTTATTTACTTTAATATTTACAAGATTAAATTTTATCATGTATTTCCATATATTAGATTTTATGATATCAACGTACGTGAGATCTAAATGCCACATCAATATTAGAAGATTATATGTATCAAATATCAGTTGTTTTTTGCACAATATTGTTAGTAACGCAAGATGAGGAATAACACACAGTTATTTTTAAAGCTTTAAAAACTAAAATAAAACGACAGATATTTGAAAAGATGAAATTGAAATTCGACATATATATATGATCCAGAAAAATAAAAAATATTTTGACCTTTATTTAATAATACTGTTTGAGAGAAAGGATGAGTAGAATTATTCATGAATTCCACTTACTATATTTTAGGTTCAAAGCAGAAGAGTATTCCATGATAAGATCGGCAGCTTGAACAGATCTTCAACAGGCTACGAGGACTTGAGAAATGGCAAAGAGGTAACTTTACCGTATAAGTTTAGTTTGTAATACTACTATTCACACTCATTTTTTACACATATTTTACATTGATTAACATGTCATTTTTTAAGTAGCTTTTCATATTAACAACTTAAAAAAAAATTAACTTAAAATACGCTACAGTATACGTCAGTCATTGTAAAATATATATAATAAATAAGTGTGAAAAATGACATTACTTATAAGTTCATAGTAGCAGTATCACAAATCCATTTGTTGTAACTAATTTTGTGATTAATGCTTAATCACCCCACCCCTCTCTCTCTCTCTCTCCGGCCCTCCGTAATTTTTTCAAGAAAAATTAGGTTTCCTTGTAACACACTTGCGTGGCTATGCTGCTAGCTAATTAATAGTCAATGCACATTTTTGTGAAAATGATAGGATTATAGACCTCAGTCCATTTTGATTTAGAGAGCCCCTTTGATAAGGACCATCCTTAAAAGAGGAGTTTTACAGCCCCCAATAATATGCTGACAACTCAGCAAAAATCATCAAATCTCACCAAATACTATACACTCACATACACAGAATCAGCTCCCTTGACTAGAGAGAGAGAGAGAAGAGAGAGAGGGGGAGGAGGTTTCGCAGGAGGGGGGGGGAGGGGGGCTCTGGCGCTGGCACCCGGGGAGGGGGGTTCGCCGTGACCAGCGGCCTGGTCTGGCCGCGAGTCACGCCAGGTCTGGCCGGAGCACGGCCAGACCTTGCCGCTGGTCACGCGTCTGGCCGCGTGGCAGTGCCAGATCTGGCCGTGCAGCGGCCAAGTCTGGCCGCTAGTCACGGCCGCGTGGCCAGCGGCAAGGTCTGGCCGTGCTCCGCCAGACTTGGCCGCTGCAAACCCCCTCCTCCTCCATGCCAAATCCCCCTGCTATCCCCCTCCCCGGTTTCGCCGTGACCAGCGGCCTGGTCTGGCCGCGAGTCACGGCCAGGTCTGGCCGGAGCACGGCCAGACCTTGCCGCTGGCCACGCGGCCGTGACTAGCGGCCAGACTTGGCCGCTGGTCACGTGTCTGCCGCGTGGCCAGTGGCCAGATCTGGCCGTGCTCCGGCCAGACTTGGCTGCTGGTCACGCGTGGCCAGGTCTGGCCGGAGCACGGCCAGACTTGGCCGCTGCAAACCCCCCCCTCCCTGCGTGGCCCCTGCAAAACCCCTCCTCCTCCATGCCAAACCCCCTGCCCCCTGCTATCCCCCTCCCCCTCCATGCGACCTCCATGTAAAATCCCCTCTTCTCTTCTCTCTTCTCATCTGTTTAAGGGTGCTATCCAGTGTATGTGATTATAGTGTATTTTGGTGATTTTATGCTTTTAGTTGAGTTGTCAAAATATGATTGGAGGTTGTAAAATCAGGGTTTTACAGCCCATCCGAATTGAAGGTTTTCCCTTTGATTTAAGGATGTCTAGAAGGTCATAGGATGTGCACAGTCGTTCCATGCATGGAAATCCGGCCAAGTACTACTTTCGACTTTTAAATCCAGGAATTTCTCAACTGTGGAAAAATTTAAAAACAGAGAGAAAAAAAATCAACCAAGAAAATTAGAAAAATTGATAAATTGGAGTTAATTTGGCAAGGCACTTCCAGGTTAGTGATTTTCCTACTATGATACAAATAGTCTCATGGAAATCCTATATCTTCGGAATACAATACCTAACGTAAACCAAAGGCAAATTAAGTTTGCACTTCTGAATTATCTTAACATAAAAAAAATAAAAATAAAAAAAAAGCAAAAAAATAATATATAAGAAAGTACTTCACAACAAGAAGAGAGAAAAACCATAAAAAGAAGAAACTTAAAAAACTAATTTTCTATCTATATTTATAGACACATATATAGCAAGTCACATTTCCAGAAAAGTCGTTATCTTTTTTCTAACCGGGACAATTGATAAACTGCTGGTTTCTCCTTTAATTAAGAGCTTTAGGGAGTAATTAAGCATTTGATAATTACTTCCTTTCATTTTCTTTCTTTTATATATTATTCTATTAGTAAATATATACACCGTTACGCTCTTGAAAACATTAAATAAAATCTTAATTTATAAGAAACATTAAAAACATATGTTGATGGTTTCTCATGAAAAACTTCAACCTAATTTCTGGCTTTTATTACAAGAATGTGATTTTCTTCTTAATTTTAAGTTTGCAATTTCTATAGTACTAGCTAGTTTTTTCTTTTAGTATATATGAAATTGAAACTAGCTTGTCGACACTGCCCTTATGTATATTTTAATTTCTCTTAATTAACAAAAAACGTAGATAAATTATAAATTCTAAGAATTATCACTGGAATGATTAATATTAGGTCAATGAACTTGAATCTGCCAAAGCGGAAATGGGGGAGGTGAGAGAAGAAAACGAAAGATTGAAAGTGATGTTGGAGCAAATCGAGAAGGATTATCAGTCTCTTCAGCTGCGTTTCTTCGACATCATCAAACAGGAATCTCCCAAGAAATCTACGGAGTCATCAGCTCCCAGCTTACATGATGAAACTGAAGAACCTGAACTTGTATCACTTTGTCTCGGAAGAAGTACTCCGAGTGATCAGCCCAAGAAAGAGGAGAAAGCTAGAAAAAGTAGTACCAATTATGAGGAATGGAAGGCCAGCCTTAGTCTTGGATTGGACTCCAAGTTTCAACTATCGACGGAGCTTGTTTCTGATGCAACCCCCGAGACTAGTTTGGAAGAGCCTAAGCAAGTTGGAGATCAGACATGGCCACCAAGTAAAACTCTAAAGACAATGAGAAATGGAGATGATGAAGTTTCACAGCAAAACCATGTGAAGAGAGCTAGGGTTTCTGTGAGAGCTAGGTGTGACACTTCAACGGTTAGTACTGCCAACCCATGCATATAGTTTTGATGATGATCACCTTTGATAAATAAGTGCAATTGCATGTAATACATCTACTCTTTCGTGCAGATGAATGATGGATGCCAATGGAGGAAATATGGACAGAAAATAGCTAAAGGAAACCCATGCCCACGAGCATACTATCGTTGCACAGTTGCACCAGAATGCCCAGTAAGAAAACAGGTATCAATATATTGTTTAAAGACTACATGTTTGTAATATTCATTTTCATATATATATAGAATTCATGGTAGTCCAAATTAAAGACTTAATTAACACTCTTTTTACGTGCATGAATATTACAGGTGCAAAGATGTTATGAGGACATGTCCATCTTGATCACCACCTATGAAGGAACCCACAATCACCCACTTCCAGTTTCAGCCACCGCCATGGCTTCTACCACTTCCGCTGCTGCTTCCATGCTATTGTCCGGGTCATCAATGTCTCAACCAGGCCTCGGTCTGACACCCACTGCAACTAATGCTGCTCTGACACTCAACGGATTAAATTTCAATCTCTTGGATAATTCAAAAGCAAAACAATTTTACTTGCCAAACTCTTCTTCTACGGCGCCCCTTTTCCCAACAGTCACTCTAGACCTTACTACCTCTCCGTTCTCTTCATCCACTCTTTTTAATAGATTACCTTCAAGCTTTGCTTCGAACCCAAGATTTTCTTCAAAAAGTCTAAGCTTCTCGTCCTCGGAATCCAACATTCTACCAACGACTTGGGGCGCTGGATACCCTAGTTATAGTGCAGTACCCTTCAACGAAACCCACGCTGGCTCCATGAATCTTGGGAAACAATCCCAAGAACATTTCTACCAATCTTATTTGGAAAAGACGCACCAAGCTTCTTCTCAACAGTCTTTAACAGAATCCCTAACCAAGGCCATTGCAACAGACCCAAATTTCCAATCTGCTATTGCCGCCACAATTTCATCAATAGTGGGTGGCGGTGCAACCCATGATAGCCAAGGTGGAGGGGAGCCAATTCAGGCCGTTTCTTCTGATGCGTTGACCCAAAAGGGGAAAGCATGTGCATCAAGCTTCTTCAACAGATTTCCGTCGTCGAATTCCCACACAGCAGGTTTGATGCTTCTGCAGCCTCCGTTGCCATTATCCATCTCCAAGAGTAGTTCTACATCTACTTCTTCTGCCATTAGAGATCAGATGAACCGATAGGCCTCACATTATATCGCCTGGGATGTCGTGATGATTGAAGCTTCCTTTTTCCCTTTTTTAACAACGCCTCCTATACAGGCTTTTTTTGCACAATTTTTATACATTACGCTCGCAATATAGGATGGGCCAAGTCATTGCCCTGAAACCATGACAGTAAAAGTCATCCTTCAAACAAAAGTTGTCTCTTGTTCGTACCTCTGTTCAAAATATCAAGCAAAATGTAGATCTAAACAAGCCAAGTTTTCAGCAATGCAGAGCAAACAAGTTAAAAGCTTAGGCGCTCACAAAAATGATATAAAAAGGGAACCTTAACTCTTTATTTCTTGAATGACCAAAAAAATTGCGTCTTTAATAACATCTCAAGGAATCAATTTACTTCTATATAACCATGGCACTAAAATAGGCATGTATTCGCCTTTGACTAGATAGATTACTCACTCTTCAAGAATCAAGCAAAACTATCAAAATAGGCATGCATGCCTACTCACTAAAATAGGCATGCATTCGGTTTATCTTATCAACAAAAGACTGGAATTCTCACAATAGGATAAACGGGCCTTCATGTGTATGCATCGACAGAGGAATGTAGAAACATGCTAACCAGCGGAATATCCACCCCCCACCCCAACCAAAGGGAAATTCTATAAGAACTTGTGATACTCACCAAATAACCCCAAAAGATGGTAATTTTACCAGCATCTCTAAATTTTGATGCTAGAAAGCAAATGTGCTACTTGTAAAGAGGAAAAAAAATCATCTATGGCCAGATATGTGGTCTTCTTCTCTACAAGAAAGCTCTGGCAGCTCATCAAGAAGGCCACCCAAAGAGGTAGTGCGCTTCATGTGCTTCTTTCCTCGTTTTGCTTTTTCCAACAGCCTTCCCAACACTTTTTCTCACTACCAAAAACCTGAAAACAAGCAAAGAGGGGGGCTTAGCCACTCGTTGACAATTGAAGAATGATTGGTATTATAATACGCCATAAATGACAATATTGTTGGGGGTGGGGGAGGGAATTTTTGTGGAAGGGGAATTGGTTTAGGAAATTGCTTAAAGTCAACAACCTCATTACAAATTTTGAAATTCCCTTCCACTTTTAAACAACGAGTGGAATTCCCTGCCATTACACATTGAAATTTTAACCCACATCATATGCACAATGTCTTAGCTGCAATTGATAATGCGATAAACTCAACACCTGACAGGAAGATAAGTGATGAACTGACATTACAAGTTCCAAATATGGCCAATTCTTTGGACATTTCTTCATGAAACCTTCAGTAGTTCATGAAATGCCTCTTGAGGTATATCAACAGAGCCAACGCGTTTCATTCGCTTCTTTCCTTCTTTTTGCTTCTCCAACAATTTCCTCTTCCGAGAAACATCCCCACCATAGCACTTCGCAAGAACATTTTTTCTCATAGCCGAAATCCTAAAATCAAAGTAGACAGACTTAGGCGAACAGTGGAATTTAAAGAAGCAGTTACACAAAAATGGGGGATGAAACTTTGCAATGAAAACCTAAGAAATTTTGTCAGTGACAAATGAAATCAAATATACAACTTTGCAATGCAAACACTTACAAAATTTGGCACAAATGAAACCCATGAGAACTTACTAAGGAATTAGAATATTACCCTAGGTCAATAATTATGTATGAGATTTAAAAAGTTTCAGTCCCTTTTTACCATGAAGAATTTACCAAAACCAGACATGATGACCTTCTAAAAACTTTAAAACAGGAACTTACGTCTCCCTCGCAATGACCTTCGATCCAATTGCAGCTTGTATTGTTATCTCAAACATTTGCCTGCTCAAAATCATAACGAATTTGGCTACTGTGGAATAAACCAGAAAAAGATACAAAAATAAATTAGCAATTAAGACCAGATAGACAGACCTGTCTATGAATTTTTTCAGTTTATCAACCAGTTCACGACCAACACGCTGTGCCTTCAAGTTATGAACAATGGTAGCCATGGCATCAACTGATTGTCCATTCAAGAGGACATCAAGTTTCACCAGATCAGATTGTTGATACCTGTCAATTACACCCATAAAATGCATCAAACGAGGGGAAACTATTCAACCCTCACTTACTGAAAGCTAGGAGATACGGCCATTTCTTTGCTGTAAGACCTAGCTACTTGTGACATCAACACTCATAGCCAAGCATGAAACTAATTTATTTAATAACCTATCTACAGGCACTTTAGCTTAGTATGTTGGGTTTTCATGGGAAACATAAGCTACATAAATAGCATGAGGTAGTGATTGATGCCCTAGGCAGTACAATCCCATACTTTGATCACATTACAAAGCCACAGCACCGCACTTTCTATGGGACACCAATCAGCGTGTCACACCTTTTGGTGGCACCAATATTTACTATCTAGATAGGGGGGTGTGTGTGTCCACGCGCACGCGCATGCGGGTCATGAGAGAGAGACAGAGACAGAGACAGAGAGAGAGAGAGAGAGAGAGAGAGAGAAAGACACTTACTCAGCATCCTCATAATCAAATGAGGCATATCCTGATGTTATACTTTTCAGTTCATTGTAAAAGTCGACAACAATTTCCCTCAAAGGTAAGCAATACTTCATAAATGCACGCTGACTGCATGTATTAAACACATATCAATATTTCAAATATAAATGAGTTTGTTTAAGGTTATTTAATCTAAAAATTACAAGTAATCAATTAAAATACAGCATCATGACTTACTAACAACCTATGAGCAATGAAGCTTACAATGGCCTGTCTCCATATAAAAGGCAATTCACTAAAGTTCTAGGGGGAAAAAAAGAAAAAGAAAATGAAGGGATCAACAAAAATATTTAAGGTGAGACCCTTGAATGTTGGGCACATAATAGTAGTTAGTAGTTTGATTACACATTCTGCTAACCCATTCAAAAACTGAACCGCTGAGGATACTTAACATATCATTTAAGACCAATTTTGGTACAAAATTTACCTATCAACGAATGAATACTCCAACTGCTGCCCTCTCCGTTCAGAGCATAGGGTAATAACAGGCCCCACATACCTTCAACGGACAAAAAATGAAGACATGATAAATAAACGCTTTGCATGTTACCAAAAAAGTAACTATGACAAGGGAATATGAGAGCTTACTCACTAGGGATGATAATTGTAGCTATTACAGTAGGTTCCCAACAAGCAGTAACTCGTTGCTTGGGATTTGAGGGCAATGCAGCAGGATTCTGTACTTGAACTTTGCTAGAAAAAGGACCAACAAAAAAATATTTGGTAAGGCAGATGGGAAAACTATCCCACAATCACAGGATTACATTACATACCTTCCATCAGAATACTCAAAAATATAAGGAACGGTTGGAACAGTAGAAATAACATGAGCTCCATACTCCTGTTATCACATAAACAGACATGAGTCCCAATATTAATAGACCAAAAAGCAAATGTATTGAAAACATTAAGCAGAATATATCTAAAAAGTATGATTTACGAACAAATATCATGTCATAGAACTTCAGCTCTACATGGTCAAGTTATTAACAAAAAACAAAAGAAAGATCACCTGTTCAAGCCGCTGATGGAAAACATCCATGTGAAGTAAGCCTAAGAAACCACACCTGTAGGTAGAACACAATAAGCATATAAAAAATGTACTCCATATGAAGAGGTTCAAATGTCAAGTGGTAGTAGGAGCAGAATCCTTCTTCTAAGAAGTAAAAGAAAAAAGTCAATAGTGGATGCCACACCTAAAACCCAGCCCTAGTGCAGTGCTACTCTCTTTAGCGACAGAGACGCTGGCATCATTGCATGTCAGTCTCTCTATTGCATGATTGAGAGCTTCAAAATCAGATCCATCAGCTGGATAAACACCAGAGAAGACCATATGTTTTACAGGCTTGAATCCTACATTTCGGAAGCATACAAAAGCACACATGCATAAGGTAGGTGTCAGGACCTGGAAAATCTGAATTCAAATTGCAGCCAATCCCTCTCCTCTGAGGAAAAAATAAAATAAAATTGAGAAAACAGTCCAATCATAATGGTTAAATAGTAAAATTGACACAGCATTAACTCCAGTAACTATGCTAGAGAAAATCTCATGGAATCGTCAGCAGTGGCTAGCAATAAGAATAGAAGCTTTTACAAATATTGCTTTTGGCTGCCAAGCCAAAACAAGACTGGGGCAGAATAAATTGCCCAGCATTAACACCTTTATGTTTCAAATTTTAAACACCCCAATCAACAGGATTCTAACATTCTCATTAGAAAGGAAAACTGAAGTCATGAAACAGGACTCTCACAGTTGTCTTTCAACGCATACATTACAAAGAAATTACATTCTAAGCAACATTACTCAATTCTCTGCAGCCTTAGTTTAAAATGCAATTAGGTAAGAAGTTCAAATGCCAAGAAGTTTTTTCCCAGTGGATAAGCAGGAAGCTCATGACCGCATGATTGCTGTAATGGATTTACCAATCACATTGACAGAATGAGGTGTGCATGAACATCAGTAAGAAGAGAGCCATAAGAAGGGTATAACCCAACAAAAATATATCATCCCAAGACACAGAATCGCCTTCTGCTATCACTATGTATGCTTGTAAACTGCATATCTGCAAGTCTGTATAAAATTTCAAGTTTTTATTTATCAAGCAATACCATTTATACTGCACCTGGGTTCCTAGGTGCGGGAATATTTTTTAAATCCAATATACAATTGATCTGTCACTTGCAGGAAAAAGCCAATATTAATACTTGACATGATGAAACATCCGATAGTCATCCAACTAAAACATATACTTTGTCAGTCATTATTTTTCTCAACATTCTTCTAAAACTTCCCATGCCATGCTATCTATTATAAGCCAATAAGAAACCAGCATGTGATCCCTATAAAGACAGTTATATTCCTTAGCTTATATAGCTTGTTTATGTTGCTTATGAAGCTCCAAAACCCACTGAAATAAGTTCACATATCTTATAAACTAGTGTCTTTCACAAACGATCCACATGTTAATTTTTTTTTTTTGATAAGTTGATAAATGGAATATTCACATATGATCCACATGTCAATTAACAGTCTCAAAGCTCATCTGGTTTCTATCTTTTTTTTTAAAAAAAAAATAAAAATTACTTTAGCATGCATCATATATATATATTGCACTTTGCTTTACATGAGATTATTTGTCAATAATATCTTTGGGGAAGAAAATGCCAAATCATGATTAATTCACCACCACACTTGAACGGGAAAGGTGAATTTCCACAATCTTCTGTATAGTACATATTACTTTCATTATCTTATACTGTCAAGGTGTGCATCCACATTTTTCTCGGCATGCATTGATGACTTCAGAAATGTGAGCCTTATTTGAAGGTTTCAACTCACACTTTTTTTTAGGAGATGTCAATTCAATCAACACGCATAGCCTAGTTGCAAATAGCAACAATAAGTGCATGAAACAGGAGGTTGCAGAAACTTCCCCTTGTTTCTTTTTTTTCTTTTTTTAACATTGTAGAACAACCACCACCCCCCCCCCCCCAAAAAAAAAAAAAAAAAAAAGAAAGGAAAAGCAAGAAGGACAAATGAATACATAAATATATATACCTGGAAGGGGCTCTACAACGCTGCGACTATGATAAAGAGTGTCTCCAATACAAGCCTCTTTGGTTGAACGCATGCCGCTCACAACATATCCCACTTGTCCAGTGTGAAGGACACCAGTGGGAGTGAGTTCAGGATGCATGATCCCAACATCAAAAACTTCATATGCTTGGCCAGTCCCCACGGATGAAATCTTATCCCCCTTATGCAGCATACCATCAACAACTGCAACATGGCATATGACTCCTTTGTATTCATCATAATACGAATCTAGTAAAAGCATACGCAAGGGTGAACCACTCTTCCCAGGAGGAGGAGGTATGCGCTCTATAACTGCTGGAAGGACTAGCTCAAGACCCTGCCCTGTTTTGGCAGATGTTAAGAGAGCATCACTAGGATCGAGATCAAACATTGATTTTAGTTGCGCTTTAACACGATCAGGATCAGCAGTTGGCTGGTCAATCTTATTTATGACAGGTATTATTGTCAGGTTAGATTCAAAAGCAAGATAAAAGTTAGCAACAGTTTGCGCTTGAACACCCTGGGCAGCATCAACAACCAAAAGAGCACCCTGGCAAGCTGCCAGGGATCTTGATACTTCATAGTTGAAATCCACATGACCAGGTGTGTCAATCAAATTTAGTAGAAAACTTGGTTGATCTTGCACATCGCTTATGTCGGTACCATGAAAGTTGCACTTGTGGAACATGGTCGCTGTTTGAGCTTTCACCGTAATTCCCCTTTCTCTCTCTACCTATTACAATCCAGATTTCATCAAACAAGTGGCATATCAAAATCAAATCAAGTCATACAACATTCCAGTAACACAGAAGCTGCATAAAGTGTAACAAGAGTCTTTTTCCACCATTAACCCAAGCTTACATAACTCCCAAGGAAACCCAATATCTTATAGATAGAAATTTGGCAAAACGAACTTATTTAAAACAAGATTTCGCTATTTTCTAATGAATGAGCTGTCTTATTATTCCAGTTCCCTGTAGCATTATATTCTTTTGGCTGGGCCTTATCAAAAATATTCTTTTGCCTGGGTTAGACAGGTTCATCATCCTTACTAGCTAACGATTGAACGATCGCTTCAAACCACGCCATCATGCGAAAAAAAACCAATTATAAATTTATTTGTTATTCTCCAAGAAAGCAAACACAAATAATACAAATTCCATTCAATACCCAGTTCACGTTTCTTCCAAAACAAAAAAAATTAAAAAACAAAAACAAAAAACAAAAGCACTCAAGAAAGTTTCATATACCTGCAGCTTGTCGAGGTACTGAGGCTGACCATGGCCCCTCTTAATGGTCCCAGTGAGCTCCAAAAGACGGTCAGCGAGCGTAGACTTGCCGTGGTCGACGTGCGCGATAATGGAAAAGTTTCTGATCCTCTCTGGAGGGTACTGGCTCAAATCTATGCCATTCCCTTCGCTGCTTTGGCGGGAATGAGAGGCAAATCCATGGCTCAAACCAAATTGTTCGTTTCCTATTCTGGTACATAGCGCGTTGCCTTTGAGTATAGAGGAAAATGGGCCAAATTTAGAGGGAGTGTGAGCGAGCGAGAAGTGTTTTAGCGGTTTTAGGGTCCTTGAAGCTCTGCCCAGATAACCCATTTGGGGGTTTAGAAGCTCTGGAAGCGAGAGAGGCAAGTCTGTCCTGGAGACGAAGCGAAATTCATATGGGCTTTCTAATAAACGACGTCGTTTCAGGTGGGCTGTAAATCTGTTTAGACGATCTATTCGGTCTATAATTCTCTGATATGCTAAGTTGTCTATATAAATGGCTGCATTTTAAAAGTAAACTAATTTAAACTATAATAAGAAATGTATGAAGAAATATATACTCCATATGCTAAATTACTTACGTCTGTTTGTTTCGATGTAAAATATTTTTTGGTATTTAGTTTATACAAAAAATGAGTGACCGTTAAAAATGGTCTATGACTTTTGGTGGTAGTCCAACAATTCGAGAAGAAGAAGCTTAAACACAAAAAATGATTTTGACAATTAATTTAATTTGCACCAAACAACAAAAAATACAAGAAATATTCTTTTAAAATTATTTTACGCCGATACAAATAGAATATTAATCAATATCCTAAGGACATATCTCACTAAATTATACTAAGATAACATAAGTATGCTACTAAACTAAAATATAATAAAAGAAATAATATTATACGTAACACACCTACTGTAGGTTTACAGTTTTATGGGTTGATTTGTATGAATATATGGAATATTGATGTGATCATAATAATATTATCTAGATAATTATAGATAAGGTTAAAAATTAGTTATAGGAGTTATTTTTAGTAAGTTTACTAGATGAGTAGTAATATTTCATTTGAATATTTTTGGTTGAGAGCCGTACGAGTTAAGTGATAATGTTTTAGTTATTATAGACATCTATTACTTTATGACTATTTGTATTATTTAATGGATTTAGAAGTTTTTACTCACTTAAAACAAATAATTACCATTTTTTTTTTTGTGTTTTATACTAATTAACTCGCATCAAATATGGGTTGATGAAATTGATGGTTTGTATGAATATTGCTGTATTTAAATGATAATTGACGGAATGATATTGGAATGTATATGAATGGATTACAAAAGATGGATCAATTCGAGGTTGATCACCCACAATCTACAAAGCAATTAACATTTTAACCACAAGATTCTGAATACCTTCCAATTAAAAAACTAAACTACTAATTTACACAAATCAGCCCAACTGAACCAACTAATCTGTTAAGCCAGCCCACTTGAGTGTCCAGCCAAAGCCCAAACCGTTATCTACTCACTCAAGTGCTGAAGGGCAGCCTCTCCCTTATTGGACCTGTTACATTATACGTATGACAATTCTTATAATCCGAATTTTTCATTCATGCCCCTACGAGTATGTACTTCTATTTGTATTTTTTTTTTTTTCAAAATTTTATGACAAAAAAAAAATTACGTTTTTATGACAAAATTTTAATATGCTTTCCAAAACCTTGCACAACAGATGAGTGCGAGAGATTGTCAAGCTCAGCTGGACAGAAAGGGGAGGAGTAGGTATTGCCCATTAGGGAGGGAGGAATTGGAGCCAAGGGTTCGGCGGATTTGGGAGAGAAGGCAGAAGTTGGAGGGATAGACCCGAGTTGGATAAATTTTAGAGAAATGATTATTATTATTCTCTTACTCATCTCCATCTAAGAGATGTTCAAATTCACCATAAATTATGAAACTACACAGAGATAAATGTGTAGCATCTCCTTAAATTTTAATATGAGATGATGCTGACGTAGACCTATTTACTTCTATATTAATAAAGTGGCAGTGATGTGGATTAAATCTACTGAGTAGGATACATAATGTGGCGTTTAAAATAGAGTAATGCTTGTTGTCCATCTTTTTTTTTTTTAATCTTTGTCCATCTTGCATATGTGGCTTTTTTTTAAAAAAAAATTTAAGAGCTTTATTTTACATTTGTGGAGCCCATCTTTGTCCACATATATAAGATGAACAAAGATAAAAGAAAAAAGATGAACAACAAGCATTACTCTTTAAAATACTAGTTAGATTGTAAAAAAATTTAATATGAAATTCTATTGAATCATTGGATTGAAGTACCACCCTCATTTATCAAATATTCACAAGTATCATTTGAATACTTTTTTAAACCAACCTGACTATTTGATATGGCGACAAACCGAGTATACTAATAAAGTATTTAACTCAAGAATTTATTGTAAACTTCTTTGAGATATCAATCCATTTAAGTTGCAAGGTAATAACTTAAAGTAGTATCTCAATTTTAATTTTAACATGGGATTGATTCACACTCTATGTTTCTATCATCGAAAAAGAGTATTTGTCTAAAAAAGTCTTGAAAAAGGACAAATGTATGTAACATTTTAACGAGAAATTTGGTTAGGTTGGCAACAATTTTTCTTCAAATTTTTACTTTTTAATAAAAAAATTAAAAATATTAACAAACAATTCAAAATATAAAACACATATCAAACACTTAAAATTATTACCATCTTCATATCAATATCATAACACTTTTTTTAAAAAAAATAAAAAATAAATAAACTCTCGAAAAGATATTGCCAAACGAACGGTGCTTTTAAACTTTTCAGAATGGAATATATTCCACCTGACTTTGAACAACGTGTCGGCAAAGTATGATTCTTGCTAATCGGCCAAATTAGCATAATTAGCCAGACTTTAAGATCAGTACCACTTTATAGTGCGAAGGTGGAACTTTTATGTCTCAATTTCTGGGTAATCGATCAGTAAACAATATGATGAAGTCATTGGTAGATGGTCACATCTGGTGGCCCCATTTGTTATCCTTATTCTTGGCTTGAGCTTTTAATGCCACCTTGGCCCTTACATCTTCTAATTACATCTTATCCAATTTTTAATTGTTTTTATTTCTAATGGCTTAAACTTAATCCATGCTGTCTAAGGTGTCGGTGGCTTCCGAGTAGCACCCAACTCAGAGTTAAACTACTTTTTTTTTTTTTTTTGTCTTAAGAAAGTAGTGATATTTTTATTTTATACAAAGGAGGGGTTTTATTTATTTATTTATTTTTTTCTATGCAATAACGGGTGCTACTGGGAATGGTAGGTGATCCAAAATTTCAGTATGTGGTCCTTGTTGTATATTTATTTATGTTGTACGGAAAACATAACATAAGGCGTCCCACCTGCTCTTGCAATTAATTAGCGCAGTCGCTTAAGCGAATTGCATCAAGATAAACCATCTTTCAATTACTTATATCACTTCTTTTTCCCCTTTTATTTTCACGGACCATACAACTGGTTGATGGCCCACAATTTTTTTTTTTAATGAGAGCAGTTCAAAATGTGACAACACAGCACAAAAAAAAAAAAAAAGGAAAAAAAAGAGATGACTTGCATTGCGAGGCGGCCATAATCATAGAGGTGGTTCGATCATTTTCAATTCGGCTAGAAGTAATTAAATAGTTCATTTCGGCCATTGAAGTAGTCTAACAACTCTTAAGTAGACCTTTTGGATAATTAAACGATCACTCCTAATTTGACTATTTAATGCTCGAATAACTTATAGTCTGATAATTGAAAATGACCGAATCACCCGTTCGGCCACAAGGGTAAATCAAACACTATTGTGGCTTGTACACAGTGCAAATCACCCCTCTTTCTCTCTTGTCTACCGTAGCATTAGGCCATTCATTTTAAAGGAACAACCCAAATTAGAGTTATTATGCCCATGTAAAATCATATGTATTGTATGCTATCCAGATGCATAAGTTTGGAAGTTAAAAAATGAATATTGACATGGGCACTAATTGAATGTATAAAAACTTATGTACAAATGGAATAAAACTCCCAAAACATGGTCTTTCAAGTATTAAATGAGTGTATGATCGTATACTTTTACAATCACTTTCCTTACACTTTTTAAAATTGATGAAGCAGACAATTTTACCTAAATTTATGAACTTCTTAAGAAAATCTTTATTTACTCACTTTACTTTAACATAAACAAATCTAATTTACTAAAACCAGACACACACGGTACAATGACTTCACATTAATCTCAATCTCCTCCTTAAATTTGATTTTTTTTTTCTTGATAAATAATAATATATTATTCCAAATTATCGCTTTGTTGCAACCTCTTTATCAACCTATTTATCGAATGCTTGATTCTCTAATTTAAAGGAATTATTAAAAATATCCCCCCAAATAACAAAAATTATTCAAATAAGTTGAATAACTAAACCATAACGTTGACTTGCTCACATGTTAATTTAATTCCATGGCAAAAATTTCAAATTTTTATTTTTAAAAAAATATAAAAATATAGCAATTTCCTTTCCTTCAGTTTAAAAGTACGTAATTTCCTTTTTTTTTTTTGGGTAAATCGATTTAAAGCTCTTTGCTCTCTCCTTTTGCGTAAACATTTAGTTGAAACATTTCATTCGTCTTAACTGTCAGTATTCTTTGTTTCTCCGGTATGTCTCAGATCTGAGTCACATTACTCGCACCCACTTTGATTTTGCTCTTTATATATCTGTATATGCTCTGAATGCAGTTGTATAACTGAGTGACATCTATGTCGGTAAGTTTTGCTTTGTGGGGAGCCTCTCGTGTTTCAAAGTTTGGTGGGTTTAATCAGTGTAAATTTGTTTGGATTTAGAGTTTAGTTCCTGGGTTGCTTGTTGATTTTCATATTGTTCTCTCTATTGGTTTGCGGGCACTGTGTTTTCTTAAGCTTACTCTAGCGTGTATGTGGTGTTTATTTGGCGGAGTCTGGTTTAAGATGTTGGGCTTGATGCGAAAGGATGAATTATACTGCATGGAGAAAGAATGCAGGGACTAAATTGGGTGCTTATTTTTGATAAAGTCTTCGTTTTTGCATTATGCTTGTAGTAATTTGTCTTCAAGTGTTTAATTTACTCGAATGTTACTTCTTTTAGTGGAAATATAAGTGGATTGTGGTTGCTGCTTTGTTTTTGAGATTTCCATTTCCTTGGTGGCCTCTTTGAGTGTGAGCTAAAGGAATTTTTGAGTGTTCGTCTTGTGGTTACCTTACCTATATGGTAGTTGCAGGGTTTTCTGGTCACACTAGTCATATATATATATATTTGTAATTTTTGTTTGGCAATACAAACAGATGTTTTCGTTCGGATGGTCTTGGTGCTTTTTGTTCCCAGCGGAGAAATAGCAGTGTAGTTTTTGTTTGAAGTAGATTGTGATTTTGGGTTGTTTCTATTTAGTTAGATGGAGGTTGTCGGCTAAAAGGTTAGGTTCAGATTGGGAGGCATGACATAATATTTGGTGTTTTAAATTTTTGGTTCAGTATAAAAGTTGTATTATGTTATTTTTTAGATCGTAGGTGATCCTTTAACTTGTGGAAACCATGCAGGATTAGAAATACGGATTCAGTATATTTGATACAGGCCTTATTACAATGGGAAAATCTCCAGGAAAGTGGATTAAAACCATACTCTTTGGGAAGAAATCATCCAAATCAAGCTTTCTGAAGGTACTTAGTTAATACCTTTTAGTATTCTATTGTTGTTCATAGTTGTGATCTACTCTCTCTCTGCATCCATGCAAGGTACATGCTTTAATGCATCATCTTTTAGTAAGATCATGTTGGTATTCTGGTATGAGGGGTGCATATGGAGCATTAAAATATTGGAAAGGCAGATTGTTACTTGTTATTTGTACTTGGGACAATGCCCTTTTCATGATTTGCTGATATCATCTTTGTCATGCCTCAACGCCATACATTCTACGATCTCATGCCTTGTGATGATTTATGGTCTGTTATGTTACCTAGAAGGCTTGGTTTCTAAGTGTGGCTTTTTACACAAATGGAGTCTCCATTGGCTGATTATCAACGTTTTGCAACCATAGCCTGTTTCTGATGGTTGGATCAAAGTGTAGATGTTTATGTGAAGTTTGTGTTGTGTCTAGGTATTATGTATCATCTACCTAATTCTTGTCATACTTGAAGTTTTACTTTACTTCTATCTTTTCACATCCATTTTTCCAATTGGTATTTAGAAGATATAATTTCACATTTTTCCTGTTGCATTTTACTCTCTTGCTGCATATATAGTCAAAATTGTGCAATACTTTTAATTTAGTTTTTGATATACTCTAAGCAATATTTGACTTTGGCATCCACTAATTTGTCAATTTCATTACATGTCAAGAAATCAGCAAGAGATAAGGAGGCAACCATTGCCTGTAAGGCAGTGTCTAGTGATTTGGCAGTAAATCCTTCTGTAATTCCAAATGTGGCACTTCATACCTCTAACAGAGTTGAAGAAAACTCAGAAAAGGGATCGAGTGCCAACTTACCACATGATGCAGTCGTGTCATTACCTGGCAAGCAAGGTGCACATGCAGAAGGAACCATGGGTTTGGATTCACCTGGCAGTGCTGAGGTTATTAGGCATGAGCAAGCTGCTACAAAGGCACAGGCAGCTTTTAGAGGCTATTTGGTAATGCTTTATTGCATGAAACATAGAGCAATGTCATAATTGTTAATTACATGAACAAGAGATTTGAAGCTAATTCTGCAATTCTTTCTAGTACCCATCTTCCAGGTTCATTATGCCTCATCTTCTGGATGCATGGTGTACTCTTTTAATCATATACTGGGGTTTTCATTACAATTTTCTTTGGTAGTTCAGGTTGCTTCTAATTTGTTTTTGTAAATGACAATTTTAATGGTTGAATATAGGCTGTTGCAAATATTTGTTTTCTATAATCTGTTATTATTGCAATGTCACATATTCGAAAGCATGCATAGTTTCAAAGAATCATGAAAGTCATTACAAGAATTATATCTTGGTGAAAACCACATATAATTGATGCAATGAAGTACCATTTCATGCAGGGGATAAGTTTCTTAGCAAAATTTACATCATTAAGAACAATCATAATTTGGAAATCTCAAAATACAAATGCCATATATGTAGATGTTTGATGGTTTTCTAAGGTTGAGAAAATAAAAATCTATTGTGTGAATGTGTCTGCACATTGTTTTTTGTATCTTCAGTTCATCTTTTAGCAGTTTGAGCGGGGCTAGGGGTGGATTGATATTGCAGATCTGTGATTTCTGTTGTATGAGGGTCTTATTTCAGTTCCTGACATGTATTCTGGTGGAAATAGCCGTGGAAAGATAATTTTCCTACGGTCACTCCTCAAACAAAGAAAATGCATTTTTATGAATTTGTAAACTATTTTCTTAGTGGTTTATTATTAAATTGGTAATATGATTTGCTATTAGCAATTTTTGAGTTAGATGATAGCTGGAAAAAAAAAAAAAAAAAATCTATCTATAGAACAGAGATCGCCCATTGCTGTCTTTTGCAATCTTTTCTTCCCTCCTATGAAGTTGGATTTAGATGTTATCTCAAAGCTATTACTGATCTAATCTAAGCATAATATCTGTGAAGGCTCGCCGGGCATTTCGTGCTCTCAAGGGCATCATAAGGCTGCAAGCACTTATTCGTGGGCACTTGGTTAGGAGACAGGCTGTCACTACTTTGCGCTGCATGCAGGGGATTGTTAAGTTACAGGCTCGTGTTCGTGGTCAAAGAGTCAGACTTTCTGCTTGTGGGCTTGAAGTGCAGAAAATATGCAGTCTGGTAAGTTTTCGAATGACACCTAAATTGGTTTCGTTTGACCTGCAACTGTTCTTTCTAAATTTCTATATGATCTGGTAGAATTTCTTGATTTTCTATTTTACCTAATATTGGAAATTATTTATGCATATGTTCCTACAACTTAACTCAACTCAAGTTTAAGCCTTAATCCCAAGATGTCGGGGTTGGCTGTATGGACCCTTGTGAGTTATGGTCTTCAAATAGAAGAATTCTAAATTACGTTTGTTGAGGCTTCTAGTCTATTTATGGAGTACCATTTTATAATAACTTTCTCTATGTTTTCATTGTTGATGTATTAATTTACTTGGGTAGGCTCATTTCTTGTTAAGCTCATCACTTTTCTATGGAGTAGTAAACCTTGTAATATCTTGTGCATCTAATTCTGTCTTTGTAATATCTCTTTAGCAGGATGTTACGAGGCTCGAGCTATTTGGATTAGATACAGCCACTAGGCCAGAAAAGCTGTTAGCAAATGCTTTTATTTGTAAGGTATCTTCTGGATCTTGGGTTCTTAGATACTTTGTGATAGTCATGGTTTGTATAATTAGTACATGATTTGCAAACGAGGACAAAACATGTTTTGATTTTCAGAATCATCTTCCTTATACTGTTTAATCCACTGTCTAGTCTGCGATGCGTGGAATGATAATACAAGCTATTGTATAGGTGGTGCACTCTTAAGGGAAATAAAGTAGTCATATCATCATTATCATCATTATCTTTCTAAATATAGAGTGACCCTGTAACACTTTCGTTGTTTACTAGATATGGTTCAAACTGCTGAGCTTAAGTGGGCCTCTTTAATTTAATTTTTAAAATATTCATGTGAGAAAATAAAATTATAAGAAATTGAAACAAAGTGATAAAGGAATAAGATATTAGGGTATTTTAGATATTCTTTTTATTACAGCTCATGATATAGGAGTTGATAGTGCTCAATGTTGCCTATTATAGCTTCTTGCTTCATCACCAACTGTTATGCCCTTGAACCTCCACTATGATCCGGCTGAACCAAATTCAGCTTGGACCTGGCTAGAACGCTGGTCATCAATTCAATTTAGTGGACCACTTCCACAACCAAAAGGTGTTCCCAACTCTAAGCCTCACAGACAGCAGGACCGCATTCAAACAGGAGAAACTGAACGCAGCATGGAAAAACGAGGTGTGCGCAAGGTCCCAACCGTAAATGTTGAAAATAATCCACTGCATTCCACATCCGAGCGTGAAAAGTCCAGACGCAACCTTAGGAAAGCTAGGGTCCATCAAGCAGAGGCAGTGCAGGAACACCATCACAATGAACTAGAGAGGGTAAAACGAAATTTGAGAAAAATTGCTGCATCCAACTCAGTGGCTCCTGATCGGTCAGAAACTGCGACTGAGAAGCCAAAGTTAAATATGAGAAAGCTGTCAAGCTCCACAGCATCTGATGTTCCTCAGAAGAGTGTCGATAATTTCTCTGAGAAAATAAATAACCCAATAGTGGTAGTATCCAAAGACTCTATAAGGCCTGGGTTAGAAATACATCCAGAACCATTGGCTCTGGAGGAGACAGTTGATATGCTGCATCATGATGACCCTGCTGGTGAGCGACTTCCTCTGGAAACTGTTGAAAAAGTTGATAATATCCCAAAGGTAACTGAGGAGCTAAATGTAAAAGAAGATCAAACTAGCAAGGAGAACCACAGAAGCAGGAGAAGATCTTTCCCAGCAAAGCAGGAATTCTCAGAGAATGTTTCACAGCGTACTCCAACTTTGCCCAGCTATATGGCTGCAACTGAATCTGCCAAGGCAAAGCTTAGAGCACAAGGATCCCCTAACTTTGGTGAAGGTGAGATTGAAAATGGTTTCATCGGGCGGCATTCTATGCCAACTTCGGCCAATGGTAAATTGAGTTCAATGTCACCACGGGTACATAGGCTAGTTCAGGAGAATGGCAAAGGAGGGAGCAAAAGTGACAGACCGCTAACATCCTCTAAAGATGGTCAAGGTAATAACCTGGAACAGATCTGCAGTTTGTTCATAGTTCTTTTGTCATGGGCTGCTTATGATGACTTTATTATTTCTTTTATATTTACATATGTTTCCGGTGTACACCTCTGTTGTATCCATCTTTTGTTGTTTATATCTTGTTTGCATTATTATTCTATGGACAAAANGATTATTTGGTAACACTTTTTCCTTCTCCCTTTAAACAAAATAATAACAAACAATTCAAAATACAAAACACTCAAAATTACTTTTCACCTTTATGTCACATTAGAACATTTTTTTTTTTAAAAAAAAAAATCTAAAAAGCATTAATAAATGGAGCCAATTCTTTTTATTCTCTTGAATTTTAAATGTTTCTTAACTTGGTCATGGAAGGTATAAGCCAAGGGTACAGCTTTCTATCAAATGCATATCAAAAAATGATTTCTATTCTTATGTGTACTTTTTGTCTTCTTGCATTTTAGGCATAAGAAGTCAAATCATTCTTTCTATTACTGGGCGTGTCATTACTTGTATTCTCTTTCTTTTTATTTTTTTTTCAAAAAATTCTTCAGTAGTGTACTGGTTTGCTGTCTCTGGAATTTTATGTTGGTTTCTGAATGATATTAACTATGTTGTGGATTTATATTTCAGATAAGGTGGCCCGGGCAGGGTGGAAGAGGTGGTGAGTTTACTGGTATCTGCTTTGAGATATTAGGGAGATATGCGGAGAAACAGATGCGTGACGTACCTGAAGCCTTTCCTTGTATTCCTTCATGTTTTGTGTGTTTAAGCATATGTACAGTTAGACTTACACTTCAGGTGTGGTCTATTCTTTATTTTTCTGTTCCTGAATAGAATTCTATGATGTAAGAAACCTTTACTTGTGCTTTTAATCCAGTATATCTGTGAAAGTGAGTATTTATCTTGTTTGTTTATGAATTTATCTTTTCTCGGTTGATCTTTGATTGACAAAGCGTGGTAGCTCTGTATACCCTGCATTGCATATCTTGGAATCGATGCCTTGAGATATTCTTGGTCTGATTTTTCTTGGAATCCTAAGCAGAGAGTAGTCAACATGGACAATGAAAGGTTCAAGCCACTCTCAATTATAGGCCTTAGGAAACTCTAAAACTGTTATTCTCAAACATATTGTACTTATTTTATTGTCAACAAACTTAAAGATGCATCAGAACTTAAAAATGACACTTTCTCCTCAGGTGTATGGAAGAAAGTAAAAACTATTATATGCAGTAGGCGTAGAGCGAGGTTCCAGCCGTATAATTCCGGTTAACATATCCAACAGTAACCTTGTAACCATTACCAAGGTAAATGCATCCATCGCTCACAGATATGCCACCGTATATGGTGGCTCCAGTGTCATTAGACCACAGAAGTTTTCCAGTCGTTGCATCCATTGCATATATGGGTCCTCGTCGGTACGTGGATCCAGCAAAAATGACACCATTGGCTACCGTAACAGGGCCAGGGGCGGTAGCATCGTTAGGATTGGCTGTGGACCACATGATATTGCCATTGCGTGCTTCCATTGCCACCCATCCACCAGCAATTGTGATGTTCTCGGATGGTTTAAGAGTGAAGTTTTTGTGCTAACTGTTGGCAATGTTGGTGTAGACCCTCCTTTCATCTGTTGCTGCACCCCACATCCCTCCTCCACCTAGGCCTCCTGGTCCAGCTTCCTATATCAAAGTGGTCAGCCAATTTTAGGATGACAATTGTACAAAAAATGCGATTATGTTTTTAAAGATCGCATTTTAAAATTGTATGTTTTGAAATCGCAAATTCAAATGGATCCATAAAAGGAAGCTGGGAAACCTACCTTAGACCAGACCAGGCTGCCATTATCACGATCTAAAGCCCATGCAAACCCACTTTTTTGAACAGCAACAACAACATCACGCTTAGTCCTATTGAGATATATGCTCAACATCGTTGGTGCTTCACCAAAATCAGCATCAGGACTTGGACCAGGAGGGCACCTGGGATCCAAATGCCAGTTGCATGCACCAAACCATACATCATAACCTCCCAGCTGCTTATACCATTTAATTTTTCCGGCGTCCAAATCAAGGGCTAGGATTGAATTGGAGTGGTTATCAGGCTCAATACACTCATCCGGAGATGAAGGTACTGTCTGGTTATTCTCCCTCTCCTGGCACTCAAGTATACGCGGAGGAGCAGAGTATAGGTTTCCGGTGGCAATATATTCAAGTTTTCTTGCCACATCGATGGAAGGGCTACTTCCCCATATTGCTGCTCCTGCATACTCCCCTGTTTTGCCCAAGTTTTCAGGCAGCATGAAGGTCTGCCATAAGATTGCACCAGTTCGGACGTCTAGTTTTGAGAGGCTGCCACGAAATGTGCAGCATAGCTCAACACTGAGGCCTTCTTCTAGTGAGGATGTCCCAACATAGAAACCCCTGTTGAATAATCAAACACCTCAGAGATAATCAAACTCTAAAACCATTTTAGTTAAAATTAATCCTAGCACAGGGTGGTGTAACAATTAATCAACACACTAATCATTTTACTAATTATGGACTTACATATTAGTTTGTAAGAAAACTTGTAGTAATATCAGTTTGTAAAAGAACATGTAGTAAAAGATATAGTACCCTAAGCATTGAATTATCACATTGTGAAAACCACGCCACGCATTTTAAATAATTTATTAACTAAAATATAAGTTCTTGGGACTCGGAAATCAGCGAGCTTTGTGGTAGTATTGAACTAATATATCTTTAATGGTTTGATATTTCTGGTAAAAAAAAAACAAATCTGGAATAATTGTTAAAAAACATGTAAGACAAGCATTTAATATAAGAATATATGGATTAAGCTTACATGCTGTAGAAAATTCTACAGCATGTAATCCAAATCCAGAATATATAACATCTGCTATATATATATGATCTTAATAATATAGATGATTTTGTCAGTTGTGTTCTAGAGTCAGGCCAGGCTTCGTGTCTCGAAAGGATAAAGAAATTAATATGACTTTCTTGGGCAATGAAATAAAATTAATTAACAACTTAATTTATTCAATGTCAAGTTGCCAACAATGCTACCCCACTTCTATTTACTAGCATAAACTATATTTTCTCTATAAATGGAGATAGGCACAGCTTGGCATATTAAAAGATATCCAGCATATATATATATATATATATATATATATATATATCAATTAGAAAATCTTTTTCTTCTGATAATGCAGCTTTGGGAAGTTGTTTTTTACTTGGCATGTTTATCACTTTCAAGTGACACTATTGACCCTGTAGTTCAGGAGAAGAGCCTTCAAAAACACCTATTTGATTAGACTATTTCCCTTTTTGTTTTGGGTTACCTTCTTTATTACTTTCTCCAGCATAATATGAGATTCATTTATATGGTCAAACAAATATTAAATATGCTTTCATGTAGTAATATTAGATGGCTATTAATTTGCAATAAAATTTAAAATGACTAACCCTTTGTAGTAAGTTCCAGACATGGTGATGAAACTTCTGGTGTGATTATCTAACCGGGTTGACCAAACAAGCTTCCCCGTTGACCGTTTAACAGCAATAACAACAGCAGGGCCATAGATCCCGATAATGAGAAGTTTACCGGCTACCGTTGGGGTTGATCTGAGACTGTCGAGTTGACATTGAGTATGAAACCGGTGTTGTTAAAGCCGGTTAATGTTTGCAACTTCTTCTTCCAAACAAGGGAGCCATCAGACGCTTTAACTGCATATATGTATCCATTCCAACTTGGAAAATAAAGGGTACCATCAAAAACAGCTGGCGTTACACTAATATCACCTCCTGCATAAAATTCCCATTTCATACGTAGATTGGAGACGGTTGCAGGGCTGATCTTGGTCTCCTTGTTGGCATATCTTCTGTTGTACAAATCCCCACCATGGTTTGTCCAGTCTTGTGGAACATTGTGTTTCTTAACATGGCACTAATTAAGAAAACCAACAACCATTTTCAGAACATGTGCGTCTCTGTGTGAGTGTGTGTTGTGGGGGCGTGTGTGCTTGACAGTGACAGAGACAGAGACAGAGGGGGGAGGCTTACATCTAAACCTGCATTGGCTGCATAGGTGAGTAGACTGAGTATGCATAAAGGAAGGAAGCAAAGTTTGCTGTAGAATCCACGAGGTGCCATGGAATTTAGAAGCTTAAGGTGCTTCTACAAAATGTATGTATAGCCTCATCGATCCTTACTTAAAAACCCTGTTAAAAGTGCACATAATTAGAACCCAAAACTGGTGATTTGTTGACTTTTTGTGTCACAACCATGGAAAATGCTAATCATATTTGTACTGTCACTCTAAAAAGATTAGCCACATTATAATTGAAGCTTTCAATGTAAGACTTAGTACTCATTAGTACTTTTATAATCCACCAACCTAATGTAAAACTAATATTGTGAGATATCACATTATGGCCTTTGACTTTTCTCACCTATAGGTCATGGAAGATAGATTATCTTTGCCACTTACAAGACACAATGGGTAGATTATGTTGAAACTCCCAAGGAGGGGTTCAACTCTGAGTTAGATGGCCACAAGGTTGTTGCAGTTAATTGATGCAAGCAGAACTAGGGTTTTTTCCTTTGGCCATATTTGGGTGATCTTCTTTGTCAAAATATTCCAACACCATTAATTAATTCAGTATTTGACAACTGATGGATCATCGTCTACCGATTCTTTTACCACAAGGTTTAATACTCCCAAATTTCACTCTTGTAGATAAAAGAGATTTTTTCCCAAAAGGAGAAAAAAAAAAAAAAGAACAAATTTCTCTTTTGTTAGAAATATGTGGCGGCTAGTCTCTCTCCTTTTTCCTCTTACATTGTCGCACTGTTGAGCTCTCTCTATCTCTCTTTGGCAGCACAAAATTGAGGTGCGGTCCTCTCTCTCTCTCTCTTTCCCTATTTTACACTGCGCTCGTAGAACCAAAGTTAAATCCTACACAGTCTTACCCTAGTAGTACTCCTAAGTGCACACATTTTTTAACGTGGTAAAAAAAATATTATTGGATAAAAAATTTAATAATGATCGATCCAAAATTTAATGGTGATTATTATTGTCATGTCAGAAAATAATGCACTAAAAAATGTGTGTAATATTTTTCAAAAGAAATAAGAATTAATATACAGTGATCTATCTATTTCTTACAAATTTAAAAAACACAAAGGCCGAAGTGGTAAAAGGTGGCTATAAAACCCAACATCCAAAACCTAATTGAAGAACAATTTACTTCAAACAAAAAAAAAAAAAAAAAAAACCTTAAAGAACAATTCCAAGTCGTGGAGTAAAACAAAGCAAGTCGATCGGTCAAGTGTTCTCCTTTCTTACTTTTATTTTATTTTATTTAGTTATTTAGTTATTTATTATTCCGAGAATTAAAGGCAATCACCGGGGCTCATAAGAATTGATGGGTGAAAAATGTATTTGCCTGCTATCGTATCGTCTGAAGTTTGAAAAATGCAAGAACTTTTACATAATGAGAAATTAAAGAAAAATAATTAAGGACATAACTTTTCAAAGAAAAGGCTGAATAACAAAGTGCATCCATTAGGTATAGAGAATGGTTTTATTATTGCATGTTTATATATTTACTGCAACTAGAAGTATTCATGAGACTATGAGAGACAAAAGGCAAAGAGTGACGTTCCAGCAGTGGAGGATGGATTAAAAAAACCAACATTGACCACGTATCCGTTGCCAACATATACACATCCATCGCTCACCGACATGCCGCCATACACGGTGGCTCCAGTTTCATAAGACCACAGAATTTCACCAGTTTTGACATTCATTGCATAAATGGGTCCTTTTGGATGTGTGGATCCTGCAAAGAGCAAACCATTAGCCACAGTAACCGGACCAGCGGAGGTGGCATTGCTTGGATTGGCCGTGGACCATAGGACTTTGCCATTGTGAGCATCCATTGCCACCCATCCACCGGCGGTTGTGGTTTTCTTAGAAGGTTTGAGAGTGAAGTTCTTGCTGCCAGAGTTAACAATGTTGGTGTATAACCGTTTATTATCAGTGGCTGCTCCCCAGGTACCCCCTCCCAAAAGCCCACCAGGACCAGCTGCCTACATCCAAATCCTATATAGTTAGAAAATTACATATATGGTAATTATTTTTTTCATCTCGAGTGCTCTATATACACACTCCCACTTTCCTATATCCGTTTTCACACTCTATTAAGTTGCTTTTAAAATTACTATTAAATTTTGGAGAGATTTTTATAAATTTTAATTCAATAATAGTTTTAAAAGATCTATCACAAATTTAATGGTCATTTTAAAAATAACCTAAAGAAGTATAGAAATATGTGTAAAAAAGTGAGAATATGTATAGCATTACTTATTGATATCATATGAAAATAGTGGCAATATGGACATGATAACATTACTCATCTTTGATGGATTAAATCTTTACCTCTATCTTAAAATATCATTAATTTTCAATCATTTTTTTTTGGTTTTTTTAGCAGAAAGATAAGAAGTTAAAAAAAAATGTGATGATCATTGGATGTGACACTGTTACAATCTTAAGCATTTCATATGATTTAAGCACAATTTTAACCATGCGTGTATATATAAGCTTTTGAGCATACTTCTCTTGTAAGCCGATTTTCAAGGATGAGTTCTAGCTACCTGAAGTTTGTATCATTTGGTATCAGATATAGCTACTAATCTCATACTCGACGTTGTGGCTAGCTTTGATACTAAATGATACAAACCTTCGATTGAACTCACTCTTAAAAACCGGCTTGTAAGGAGAGGGCGTCTGATAGCTTATAATATTAGGAGTACTATACAAGTGGAACAGTTATTAACCGCTTATAACCGGATAACCGAAAATAACCGGATTATCGGACAAACCGAAAAACCAGAAATAACTGCAACCGGATAACCGGCTAGGCCGGTTGCGGTTATCCGGTTGCTGTTATTAATTTTAGAAAACCGGTATTGAAACTGGTTATTAGTAACCGCAACAGGGACCTTGGTTGCGGTTGCTAAAAATTAGATAATCGAAGACCCCAATTGCTGTTATTGTCTAATAACCGCAATCGCAATGAATTGTACATCCCTAACTTATATACTACGTAACATACTTGGAATCATAATAGACACTAAGGATCTGCTCGACTTACTGTGGACCAGATGAGGTTGCCATTATTGCGATCCAAAGCCCATGCAAATCCACTTTTTTGAACAGCAGCAACAATATCTAATTTGGTTTTATTCCTCTTTATGCTCAGCATCAATGGTGCCTCCCCGAAATCGGCATCTGGGTTTGGACCAGGTGGACAATTAGGGGTCGAAAGATTGTTACATGCAACGAACCATACATCATAGCCTCCTAGTTGGTGAAACCATTTGATCTTGCCAGAGTGTAGATCAAGTGCTAGGATTGACTCTGAGAGGTTATCGGGCTCCACACAATTGTCTGGGTGAGTTGGTACCGTTTGATTGTTCTCCCTTTCCTGACATTGGCTTACATTTAAGGGAACTGAGTATAAGTTCCCAGTGGCGATATAGACATGGTTTCTTGGGACATCAATGGATGGGCTGCTTCCCCAAATAGCAGCCCCAGCATATTCTCCAGTCTTGTTGTGGTTATCTGGCAACATAAAGGTCTGCCACAAGATTTTGCCTGAACGGACATCTAATTTGGAAAAGCTGCCACGGAAGGTGCAGCATTGTTCGATACTGAGACCTTCTTCTAGTGAAGATGTACCAACATAGAAACCCCTACAAAAATCAAATGCGGCAAATATCACAAGGGATGACTTAAATCTGTTTGGGATATTGAAATATTTCCAGGGTGTGCTCAAAAGTTGACTTTATGTTAGAATGAATATATTGTCATACCATTTAAATTTTTTAAATAATATGACATTACATACATGGTTAAAATTAATAAAACAAAATATTAACTATAAAATGGCTTGAATAGAGAGGATCCAATTCCGTCACTTATACTTTCACTTGAAATAGAGATCCAATCATTTAATGGTTAAGATTTAATGTTGTTGAATCTAATAATATAAATGATGTCACATCGATAATTTAATTTTAATATGGATAACCCACTGCGTACTATTCACCATGTGTTTAATTTTAATTCGAACGTTAATTTGTGAGATTGTATTTGGAGGGGTACGTACGTATGTATACCCTTCTGCAAAATCCAATTAAGATAGGAATGAGGTAAAAATGAGTGATCACTAACCCTTTGTAATAAGTTCCAGACATGGTGATAACCCCTGAGGGATGGCTGTCAAGCTGGGTTGACCAAACAAGCTTCCCAGTTGACCTTTTAACGGCAATAACAACTGCTGGCCCATAGATTCCGATGATGAGCAGGTCACCGGCTACCGTTGGCGTTGATCTTGATACTGTCCAGTTGACCTTTGCTACAAAACCCGTTGCGTTAAGGCCTGTTAATTTCTGCAAGTTCTGCTTCCATACAAGTGATCCATCAGACGCTTTGACGGCGTAGGCGTATCCGTTCCAGCTTGGGAAATAAAGGGTACCATTGAAAATTGCCGGTGTTGCAGTAATGTCTTTCCCTGCATAGAATTTCCACTTGAGTCGTAGCTTGGAAACAGTTGCAGGGCTGATCTTGGTCTCCTTGTTGGCATATCTTCTATTATACAAGTCTCCGCCATGATTCAACCAGTTTTGTGTATGCTTTGGTCTCTTGCCATGCCACTATATATATATAGAAGCAACCACCAAATCAAACATATGTTAATTAATTGCTATGACATCAAATATCAATGCATTTGTGTGAGAGAGAGAGAGATTTACATGGGAATTATCTGCAGTAGCTGTGCAAGCCAGCAGACGAAAGATGCAGAGGATGAGAAAAACAAGACGACTGCCATACGATCTATGAGATGCCATTCAAGTGGAGTCCCAGTTTGTTCTTCTTGGTGTCCGGATTCGGCCGGGGATTACCCTTATTTATAACGTATGAATGGACGACGAGGGGCATTTTTATTCAAAAGTTATTTCAACTCTGGTTTTGCGTAAAACCTACTGCATGTTCGTCATGATCAGTGCCCACATATCCCAAGCTAATCCTTAAGAATTGATTCAAATATTGCAAAGCTACGAAATGACTAGGCCTTGAGCTAATCCCACAAAATTCGTAACATATATATATTATAGTATAATGGCGGTCAACTCAATTACTTGTCAATAAATTTAGCAATTTTAGTTGTCATTTAAAAGCAACTTATATCTTTTTTTTTTTGTTCCTTCAAACTTACGATCGACTAATATTAAATAAACCGCTAGATGTAACAATTCCTATGCGTAGCTGTCCTTTCAAAAGATTATGTGATATATGATGAGAATGTAAACAAATTTATCCTATTCTAGCTTTGTAAGCCAGGGAGTACTTTTATTTCTTCTTATCCATATATCAATTAAATTAACTGAATAGCAATGGCCAATTATTATTTTCGACGTTTCGTATGGAGTCATGCTTCCCCGTATTCCCTGTAGTCATCTCTCAGATTCTGTCTAACGTGGCTAGGCCACGTCTTTTTTTTTTTTTTTAACTAAAGGAAAACTAAACTAAACCCTCGCTGCCCCCTCGCCCCTTTCAGAGTCTAAGTCTCTCTCTCTGGTCTTTCTCACACTCTCTCACTCTATCACGGCGTGTCAGAGCAAGATTCTCTCCGACAACTGAACACCCACCTCTCTCTACGACATCATAACCTCGTCGTCAACCTCTATTTCTTCCTCTACGGTCTCATAGAGAGATAGAGATCTCAAATGAGAAAGAGAGAAAAAAGATGTTCTAAAGGGGGGAGGCGACAGGTCTAGGTTAATTTTCCTTTTACTTAAAATAATAATAATAATAATAATAAAAAGATATGGCCTTGCCACATTGGACAAAATGCAAAAAAGATGGCAATTAGAGAATGCAGAAAAAGCTTTCCCTTTCGCATGGGATAACCAGTAAAATTTATGAATGACATTAGAAAAATGCTTCCTAATATTTTTAAAAGTCATTTTTTAGTATTTTTGGTCATATAGTAAATTCATGTCCATTGAATCATTTTATTTTTTTAATATGTAAAATGATTCCATGAATATTAACTTGCCATACAGGACAAAAATACCAAAAAATAGTCTTTGATAATGCTAAAAAGCATTTCTCATGACATAATTATGATCAATTATTTTTTAGTTTTCAATGGAAGTATAAAACTTGAAGTTTTATGGTCGTGTTAGAGAGAATGATTTTCTCACACGATTCCATCCTCAAAATTTGTACGGTTTGTCTAATTGTCTTGCACTATTGACTATTACATGCGTGATGAAAAACTGTCCAAAAGCCGACCTAACTTTTTAGCTAGAGACTCAGCTTAAAAAAAGCAAGCATATATTTTTAGAAACCTCAGATATATATATATATATATAATGTAGATTGAATTAGGACACAGAAGAATAAATTCCTCTTCACTAGTAGATAAATTCTCCTTTATTTTATTTTTATAACTGCAAATATATTAGCACACAAGTACGTACGGGATGCTCAGAAGTGGGGTTTACATATACATATATAATTCAAGGTTTTATAAGGCAAAAGGCAAAGAGCGACGTTCCAGCAGTGAAGGATGGAGAAAAAACACCAAGACCTAACACATATCCGTTGCCAACATATACACATCCATCGCTCACCGACATACCGCCATACACGGTGGCTCCAGTTTCATAAGACCACAGAATTTCAGTTCCTGACATGTATTCTGGTGGAAATAGCTGTGGAAACATAATTTTCCTACGGTCACTCCTCAAACAAAGAAAATGCATTTTTATGAATTTGTAAACTATTTTCTTAGTGGTTTATTATTAAATTGGTAATATGATTTGCTATTAGCAATTTTTGAGTTAGATAATAGTTGGAAAAAAAAAAAAAATCTATCTATAGAACAGAGATCGCCAATGTGTCTTTTTGGCAATCTTTTTCTCTTCCCTCTATGAAGTTGGCTGAAGTTTGCGATTTAGATGTTATGCTCCAAGCCGGCCACAGTCCTTCTCTCCTCCCTCTCTCCTTCTCTTTTCTCGATCTCTCAAGAAAAAGCTCATTGCAACAGGAGGCATTTGAAAAGGGAAGAGGAGCAAAAAAAAGAAAAGAAGGGAGAAGAAAAGGAAAAAAAAAATGAATTTTCACAGCATTGAATATGAAAAGACTTTTCTCCACTCTCTATATGTTATGATAATGATAAATTAATAATTTTGTGATAAAACAGATACACAGTTCATATCAGTTAAAACCGGTTATACACCGCAACCTACGGTGCTAAAAATCTAAAATATTGCGTTAATAAAATAATACACAACAGATTAGAATTTCAAATCCAACAATAATGTGTAATAGTAAGTGGGAGATCCTTCATAAGACCAGGAAGGAAAAGACAAAGACATAGTGTACTCAAAAATATTAAATAATATGGGATTGGTCGTTATAAATAAAAATGAGTACTAAGTCTAAATTAAGAGATATTATGATAATACTAGTGCATTTTTAACAGGTTTTCAATAAGAGAGCTAATACATACATTTTGTAAGAGCAAACTTTAAGCTTCATTCCTGGATCTCGGGATTCTAAAAAAGCAAAACTTGCAATCCTTCAACGCATATGCATACTCAGATCTACTCAGCCTATGCAGAGAACCAAATGCAGTTTAGATGAGGCTCCCCCTATCTTCGGTCCATCTGTCCTGTCACGCACACACGCCCAAACAACAGAGACGCACAAATAGAGATGATATAATATGGCTATGTTAGAAACAAATGATAAAAATAGGTGAGATTTGAAACAGAAGATACCAACAAGGAGACAGTAACCCTGCAAACAACGAATGAAATGGGATAAGGTGATATATGTACGCAGCAGAATTTTTGATGGTACCCTTATTCTTCCAAGCCTGGAAGGATACATAGTTATCAGTTAAAAAGCGCTATGGCCCCTTGTTTGAAAAAAAGTTGCAAACATTAATCGGCTTTAACAACACCTGGTTTCATACTCATTCAACTCGACGGTCTCAAGATCACCCCAACGGTAGCCGGTAAACTTTCATTATCGGAATCTATGGCCCTGCTTTGTTATTGCTGTTAAACGGTCAACGGGGAAGCTTGTTTGGTCAACCCAGTTAGACAATCCCTCAGGAGTTTCTCACCATGTTGGAACTTATTACAAAGGGTTAGTCATTTTAAAATTTATGCAATTAATAGCCATCTAATATTAAAACACAAAGCATATTAATATTCTGTTTGACATTAAAATTAATTCATACTATGCCGAAAAGGATAAAGATGGTAACCCAAAACCAAAAGGAAATATATAGTCTGATCAAAAAGGTGTTTTGAAAGCCTCTTCTCCCTGAACTACAGGTCAATGTGTCACTTGAAATGAATAAACATGCTCAAGGGGTAAAAAACAACTTCCCAAAACTGCGTTATATAAACGATTAATCTTTATATCCAAGCGTTGTTGGCAAACTTGAATTGAAATAATTAAGTTTTTATAATCTATTCCATTGCCCAAGAAAGTCATATAAATTCTTTATCCTAGATTTTAGACACAACCCTGCCCGACTCCTAGAACACAACTACACAAGTGACAAAATCATCAATAACGCTAGGCAGCACTTTTCTTAAATTCTATTAACTTTTTATTCAGAAAACTGTTAAAAAATACAATCAAATCATGCGCAGCAGCTCTTTAATGTATCTCTAAATTATAAATACGAAGAACACCTCTTGTTCCCTTCTCTAGGGAACCAAAAATAGTTCCCCTTTAGCATATATTTAATATAAAACATTTTTCTCCTCCTCTAATTTTTTAAAACAATATTTTAAATGATTTCTTTTTTCTCTCTTATTCTTCTAGGCATTTAATTAAATAATATTTAATTCCATATAGGAAAAGTGAATGAAACCTGTTATGAGTGCATTTAAATAGGAGATAAAAAATGATTGGTTCTCTACATGTAAAAAAATTTTAAAAAACCGCTGCTAAATATCTTAATAAAACTATATATTGCAGATTTTGTAATATTTTTTATTAAATGCTCTACTGTTGTTTTTAACAATTATGTTCAGATTTTTTTTTACCAGAAATATCAAACCCATTAAAGATATTTAGTTCAATACCTCCATAAACTCGCTCAGTTCCGAGCTCAAGAACTTATATTTAATTTAATCATTATTTGGTAATACTTTTTCCTTCTCCCTTTAAACAAAAATAATAACAAACAATTCAAAATACAAAACACTCAAAATTACTTTTCACCTTTATATCACATTATAACATTTTTTCAAAAAAAAAAAAAAAAAATCTAAAAAGCATTAAAAAACGGAGCCAATTCTTTTTTATTCTCTTAAATTTTAAATGTTTCTTAACTTGGTCATGGAAGGTATAAGCCAAGGGTACAGCTTTCTATCAAATGCATATCAAAAAATGATTTCTATTCTTATGTGTACTTTTTGTCTTCTTGCATTTAGGCATAAGAAGTCAAATCATTCTTTCTATTACTGGGCGTGTCATTACTTGTATTCTCTTTCTTTTTATTTTTTTTTATCAAAAAATTCTTCAGTAGTGTACTGGTTTGCTGTCTCTGGAATTTTATGTTGGTTTCTGAATGATATTAACTACGTTGTGGATTTATATTTCAGATAAGGTGGCCCGGGCAGGGTGGAAGAGGTGGTGAGTTTACTGGTATCTGCTTTGAGATATTAGGGAGATATGTGGAGAAACAGATGCGTGACGTACCTGAAGCCTTTCCTTGTATTCCTTCATGTTTTGTGTGTTTAGCGTATGTACAGTTAGACTTACACTTCAGGTGTGGTATATTCTTTATTTTTCTGTTCCTGAATAGAATTCTATGATGTAAGAAACCTTTACTTGTGCTTTTAATCCAGTATATCTGTGAAAGTGAGTATTTATCTTGTTTGTTTATGAATTTATCTTTTCTCGGTTGTTCTTTGATTGACAAAGCGTGGTAGCTCTGTATACCCTGCATTGCATATCTTGGAATCGATGCCTTGAGATATTATTGGTCTGATTTTTCTTGGAATGCTAAGCAGAGAGTAATCAACATGGACGGTGAAAGGTTCAAGCCACTCTCCATTATAGGCCTTAGGAAACTCTAAAACTGTTATTCTCAAACATATTGTACTTATTTTATTGTCAACAAACTTAAAGATGCATCAGAACTTAAAAATGACACTTTCTCCTCAAGTGTGTGGAAGAAAGTAAAAACTATTATACGCAGTAGGCGTAGAGCGAGGTTCCAGCCGTATAATTCCGGTTAACATATCCAACAGTAACCTTGTAACCATTACCAAGGTAAATGCATCCATCGCTCACCGATATGCCACCATATACTGTGGCTCCTGTGTCGTTAGACCACAGAATTTTTCCAGTCTTTGCATCCATTGCATATATGGGTCCTTGTCGGAACGTGGATCCAGCAAAAACGACACCATTGGCTACCGTAACAGGGCCAGGGGCGGTAGCATCGTTAGGATTGGCCGTGGAACACAGGATATTGCCGTTGCGAGCTTCCATTGCCACCCATCCACCAGCAATTGTGATGTTTAATTTTCAGATGGTTTAAGAGTGAAGTTTTTGTGCTGACTGTTGGCAATGTTGGTATAGACCCTCCTTTCATCTGTTGCTGCACCCCACATCCCTCCTCCACCTAGGCCTTCTGGTCCAGCTTCCTGTCTCAAAGTGGTCAGCCAATTTTAGGATAACAAACATAATCTATGCAATTCCAATCTAATTTAGATTAATCTATTTTTAAAATCGCACGTTTTAAAATTGTAAAGTTAGACGAACCATAACGAAGAAGCTGGGAAACCTACCTTAGACCATACTAGGCTGCCATTATCACGATCTAAAGACCATGTAAAGCCACTTTTTTGAACAGCAACAACAACATCACGCTTAGTCCTACTGAGATATATGCTCAACATCATTGGTGCTTCACCAAAATCAGCATCAGGGCTTGGACCAGGAGGGCACCTGGGATCCAAATGCCAGTTGCATGCACCAAACCATACATCATAACCTCCCAGCTGCTTATACCATTTAATTTTTCCGGCGTCTAAATCAAGGGCTAGGATTGAATTGGAGTGGTTATCAGGCTCAATACACTCATCCGGAGATGAAGGTACTGTCTGGTTATTCTCCCTCTCCTGGCAATCAAGTATACGAGGAGGAGCAGAGTATAGGTTTCCGGTGGCAATATATACAAGTTTTCTTGTCACATCGATGGAAGGGCTACTTCCCCATATTGCTGCCCCTGCGTACTGCCCGGTTTTGCCAAAGTTTTCAGGCAGCATGAAGGTCTGCCATAAGATTGCACCAGTGCGGACGTCTAGTTTGGAGAGGCTGCCACGAAATGTGCAGCATAGCTCAACACTGAGGCCTTCTTCTAGTGAGGATGTCCCAACATAGAAACCCCTGTTGAATAATCAAACACCTCATAGATAATCAAACTCTAAAACCATTTTAGTTTAAATTAATCCTAACTAACAAGTACATAAAACTATTAAGAAATGAACCAATATGTATATCAATTTGTAAGAAAATTTATAGTAATATCAATTTGTAAAGGAAAATGCAGTAAAAGATGTACTACTCTAAGCATTTCATTATCATATCGTGAAAACCACGCCACCTGTTTTAAATAATTTATTAATTAAAATATAAGTTCTTGAGACTCGGAAATGAGCGAGCTTTATGGAGGTATTGAACTTAAATATCTTTAATGGTTTGATATTTCTGGTAAAAAACAAATCTGAAATAATTGTTAAAAACAACATGTAAGACAAGCATTTAATATAAAAATATACAACATCTGCAATATATATGATTTTATTAAGAGTATTAGCAGCAGTTTTTTTAAAACTTTTTTTTAATGTAGAGAACCAAATCATTTTTTAGTTCCCTATTTAAATGCACTTCATAACAGCTTCCCTTCATCTTTTCCTATATGAATTAAATATTATTTAAATTAAATGCTAGAAGAAAGAGAGAGAAAAGAGAAATCATTTAAATATTGTTTTAAAAAAATGGTAGAGGAGAGAGAAAATGTTTTATATTAAAATAATGCTAAGGGAACTATTTTTGGTTCCCTAGATGAAGGGAACCAAAAGTGGTTTCTTTCGTATTTTTATAATTTAGAGAACACTTAAAGAAGCTGCTGCATGCATGGATTTTATTGTATTTTTTTAACAGTTTTTCTGACACTAAAAAAGTTAATAGAATTTAAGAAAAGCTGCTGCTAATGCTCTATTGATGATTTTGTCACTTGTGTAGTTGTGTTCTAGAGTCGGGCCAGGGTTCGTGTCTCGAAATTAGGATAAAGAATTTAATATGACTTTCTTGGGCAATGGAATAAAATTAATTAAAAACTTAATTTATTCAATGTCAAGTTGCCAACAACGCTTGGCATATTAAAGGATATCCAGTTATATATAACGCAGTTTTGGGAAGTTGTTTTTTACTTGGCATGTTTATCACTTTCAAGTGACACCATTGACCCTGTAGTTCAGGAGAAGAGGCTTCAAAAACACCTTTTTGATCAGACTATATATTTTCCTTTTGGTTTTGGGTTACCTTCTTTATTACTTTCTCCAGCATAATATGAGATTAATTTATATGGTCAAACAAATATTAAATATGCTTTCGTGTAGTAATATTAGATGGCTATTAATTTGCAATAAAATTTTAAAATGACTAACCCTTTGTAGTAAGTTCCAGACATGGTGATGAAACTTCTGGTGTGATTATCTAACCGGGTTGACCAAACAAGCTTCCCCGTTGACCGTTTAACAGCAATAACAACAGCAGGGCCATAGATCCCGATAATGAGAAGTTTACCGGCTACCGTTGGGGTTGATCTTGAGACCGTCGAGTTGACATGAGTATGAAACCAGTGTTGTTAAAGCCGATTAATGTTTGCAACTTCTTCTTCCAAACAAGGGAGCCATCAGACGCTTTAACTGCATATATGTATCCATTCCAGCTTGGAAAATAAAGGGTACCATCAAAAACAGCTGGCGTTACACTTATATCACCTCCTGCATAAAATTCCCATTTCATTCGTAGATTGGAGACGGTTGCAGGGCTGATCTTGGTCTCCTTGTTGGCATATCTTCTGTTGTACAAATCTCCACCATGGTTTGTCCAATCATGTGGAACATTGTGTTTCTTAACATGCCACTAATTAAGAAAACCAACAACCATTTTCAGAACATGTGCGTCTCTGTGTGAGTGTGTGTTGTGGGGGCGTGTGTGCGTGACAGAGACAGAGAGAGAGAGGGGGGAGGCTTACATCTAAACCTGCATTGGCTGCATAGGTGAGTAGACTGAGTATGCATAGCGGAAGGAGGCAAAGTTTGCTGTAGAATCCACGAGATGCCATGGAATTTGGAAGCTTAAGTTGCTTCTACAAAATGTATGTATAGCCTCATCCTTACTTGAAAACCTGTTAAAAATGCACATAATTAGATTAGTCACATTATAATTGAAGCTTTCAATGTAAGACTTAGTACTCATTAATTTGTATTTTTATAATCGACCAACCCAATGTAAGACTAATATTGTGAGATATCACATTATGTCCTTTGACTTTTCCCACCTATAGGTCATGGAAGATGATCTTGCCACTTACAAGACACAATGGGTAGATTATGTTGAAACTCCTAAGGAGGGGTTCAATTCTGAGTTAGATGGCCACAAATAAGAGTGTACAATCGGTTGCGATTGTGGTTATTAGGCAATAAACGCAATCGGAGTTCCCAGTTATTAGATTTTTAGCAACCGTAGGTTGCGGTTGCTAATAACCGGTTTTTAAACTGATTATAAACTGGTAACCGGTTTTGATGTTATAGATCACAAAAAAAAAAAAAAAAATTATTTTTATTCACTTTTCATCAAAAATTTATTTTTGAAGTAGGAGAGTGAGAAAAGTTTGTTCATATTCAATGTGTGACAAATTCATTTTTTTTTTCTTTCTTCTCTCTTTTCTTTTTTTCTTCTCCTCTCTCTCTCTCTCTCAACATGCTCCCTGTTGCAATGAGCTTTTCTTGAGAGGAGAGAGAGAGAGAGAGAGAAGAGGGGAGAGAGGGAGGAGAGAGAGAGAGAGAGAGAGAGAGAGAGGAGAGAGACGAGAGAGAGAGAGAGAGAGAGAGCAAAAGAAAGAAAAAAAAATGTATAATGAACTTGTATATATATATATATATATATTCAAGATTGTCGCAGTTAATTGATGCAAGCAAAACTAGGGTTTTTTCCTTTGGCCATTTTTGGGTGATCTTCTATGTCAAAATATCTCAATGCCATTAATTAATTTAGTATCTAACAACTCAACGTATACCGATTCTTTTACCAAAAGCTTTAATACTCCCAAATCTCACTTTTGTATACAAAAGTGATTTTTTCTCAAAGGAGAAAAAAAAAAATAAAAAAAGAACAAATTTCTCTTGATAGAAATAAGTGGTGGCTAGCTAGTCTCTCTCCTTTTTTCTCTTACACTATCTCACTATTGAGCTCTCTCTACCGCTCTTTGGTGGCACAAAATTGAGGTGCGGTCCTCTCTCTCTCTCTTTCCCTCTTTCAAATGACACTCTTAGAACCAAAGGAGAAATATTACATATAGTGATGTAGGACAAAAATTCCATCTTGTTCCCGATGGGCTCTTATTACCGAGGGGGCTCGTCTTGCTGTTAGGATTGCAAACAAATGGGCTTATGCAAGAGCAATTTTACCGGTGGTGGAAATACAAAAAGAAAAGGTATCGCACATTATCGGTGGGTCAAAGAAAAGCAAGAAATGACCGGTGGGACTTTCAGTACCGACGAAAATTAATTAATTGGTCTATGTCGTGCCGAGGTGAGAATTAATTAATTGGTTTATAATGTGCCGACGTAATTGATCCTTGAATATCATAACAGATATCATATTAATGAATCCAATCAAGAATATCAGGGCAAGAAAGGAAAGAGTCAACTACGAGATGACATCCAAGAAGAAAAGATACGACTGATTGATTATGAAGATCTCTAGCATAATCCCTCCAATAATTCCTTTAATTTTCTTTAGAATATTTTAATAAATTAGGTTTACGTAACCACCAAATATTTCCATTCCTAGAAGATTTTACCCTTTTGGAAGCTGTAATGTTTCACTATAAATTCAGATCAATTGTAAGGGAATAATCAGTTTTTATCATCAATAAGAATATCAGTTTTCTTCTCAACTTGTGTGTTGATTTTGTGTATTGAGAACATAGTTTCTCTTTCACGTTTATCGCTTCCACTACATCATATAGTCTTACTCTCATAGTACTCCTAAGTGCACACACTTCCTGATGTAGTAATAAAAGTCACTATTGGATAAAAAATTAATAGTGATTTACCCAAAATTTAATGGTAATTATTATTGCCGCGTCAGAGAATGTGCACTCGAAAATTTGTGTAATATTTTTCAAAAGAAATAAGAAAAACACAAAGACTGAATGCCCCTTGATCTTTTGTAAGTGGTAAAAGGCGGCTATAAAACCTTACATCCAAAACCTAATTGAAGAACAATTTACTTCAAAAAAAAAAAAAACCTTAAAGAACAATTCCAAGTCGTGGAGTAAAACAAAGCAAGTCGATCGGTCAAGTGTTCTCCTTTTTTTATTTAATTTAATTTAATTTAATTTAATTTAGTTATTTATGATTCTGAGAATTAAAGGCAATCACCGGGGCTCATAAGAATTTATGGGTGAAAAATGTATTTGCCTGCTATCGTATCGTCTGAAGTTTGAAAAATGCAAGGAACTTTTACATAATGAGAAATTAAAGAAAAATAATTAAGGACATAACTTTTCAAAGAAAAGGCTGAATAACAAAGTGCATCCATTAGGTATAGAGAATGGTTTTATTATTGTATGTTTATATATTTACTGCAACTAGAAGTATTCATGAGACTATGAGAGACAAAAGGCAAAGAGTGACGTTCCAGCAGTGGATGATGGATTAAAAAAACCAAGATTGACCACATATCCGTTGCCAACATATACACATCCATCGCTCACCGACATGCCGCCATACACGGTGGCTCCAGTTTCATAAGACCACAGAATTTCTCCAGTTTTGACATTCATTGCATATATGGGTCCTTTTGGATGTGTGGATCCTGCAAAGAGCAAATCATTGGCCACAGTAACCGGACCCACTGAGGTGGCATTGCTTGGATTGGCCGTGGACCATATGACTTTGCCATTGTGAGCATCCATTGCCACCCATCCACCGGCGGTTGTGGTTTTCCTTGAAGGTTTGAGAGTGAAGTTCACGCTGCCAGAGTTAACAATGTTGGTGTATAACCGTTTATTATCAGTGGCTGCTCCCCAGATACCCCCACCCAAAAGCCCACCAGGTCCAGCTGCCTACATCCAAATCCTAGTTAGAAAATTACATATATGGTAAGGAAAATTTTGCAATTTTTTCTCATCTCAAGTAATGCTATAAATACACACTCCTACTTTTCTATACCCATTTTCATACTCTTTTAGGTCGCTTTTAAAACTACTATTAAATTTTGGAGATATTCTTATAGATTTTCTAATAGTAGTTTTAAAAGATCTATCACAATTGATCTAATAGTAATTTTAAAGCCACATGAAGAAGTATAGAAATATGTGTAGAGAAGTGGGAGTATATATAACATTACTCATTGATATCATATTAAAATAGTGGCAATATGGACATGACAACATTACTCATCTTCTGATGGATTAAATCTTTACCTCTATATTAGAATATCATTAATTCTCAATTATATATATATATATTTTTTTTGCAGAAAGATAAGAAGTTAAAAAAAATGTGATGATCATTGGATGTGACACTGTTACAATCTTAAGCATTTCATATGGTTTAAGCACAATTTTAACCATGTGTGTATATATAAACTTTTGAGCACACTTTCCTTGTAAGCCGATTTTTAAGTGTGAGTTCTAGCTCCTTGAGATTTGTATAATTTGGTATCAAAGATAGCCACCAATCCAATACTCAACGTTGTAGCTAGCTTTGATACTAAATGATACAAACCTTCAGTTAAACTCACTCTTAAAAATTGGCTTGTAAGGAGAGAATGCCTAATAACTTATATACATATAATTAAGATTGTACTTAAACTATATACGTAGCATACTTAGAATCATAATAGACACTAAGGATCTGCTCGACTTACTGTGGACCAGATGAGGTTGCCATTATTGCGATCCAAAGCCCATGCAAATCCACTTTTTTGAACAGCAGCAACAATATCTAATTTGGTTTTATTCCTCTTTATGCTCAGCATCAATGGTGCCTCCCCGAAATCGGCATCTGGGTTTGGACCTGCGGGTGGACAATTAGGGGTCGAAAGATTGTTACATGCAACGAACCATACATCATAGCCTCCTAGTTGGTGAAACCATTTGATCTTTCCATAGTGTAGATCAAGCGCTAGGATTGACTCTGAGTGGTTATCGGGCTCCACACAATTGTCTGGGTGAGTTGGTACCGTTTGATTGTTCTCCCTTTCCTGACATTGGCTTACATTTAAGGGAACTGAGTATAAGTTCCCAGTGGCGATGTAGACATGGTTTCTTGGGACATCAATGGATGGGCTGCTTCCCCAAATAGCAGCCCCAGCATATTCTCCAGTCTTGTTGTGGTTATCTGGCAACATAAAGGTCTGCCACAAGATTTTGCCTGAACGGACATCTAATTTGGAAAAGCTGCCACGGAAGGTGCAGCATTGTTCGATACTGAGACGTTCTTCTAGTGAAGATGTACCAACATAGAAACCCCTACAAAAATCAAATGCGGCAAATATCACATGGGATGACTTAAATCTGTTTGCAATATTGAAATATTTCTAAGGTGTGCTCAGAAGTTGACTTCATGTCAGAATGAATATATTGTCATACCACTTAAAATTTTTAAATAATATGACATTACATACACGGTTAAAATTAATAAAACAAAATATTAACTATAAAATGATTTGAATAGAGATGATTCAATTCCGTCAGTTATATTTTCACTTGAAATATAAACAGAGTCATTTTATAGTCAATATTTAATGTTATTGCATCTAATAGTATAAATGATGTCACATCGATAATTTAATTTTAATATGGATAACCCACTGAGTACTATTCACTATGTGTTTAATTTTAATTCGAACGTTAATTTGTGAGATTGTATTTGGAGAGTTATGTACGTACGTACGTAGGGCTGTAAATGAGTCTGCCTGTTCGCGAGCGCGCTCGATACTCGCTCGGTTTAACTCGACCCGAGCTCGAGTTCGGTATAATACAAACTCGCTCGTTACTGTAAAAGCCCGCTCGATTAGTTAGTAATACATACCCGACTCGCCCGATTAAGCTTGATAGGGGCTCGCGAGCCTGGTTTATTAAGGTTCAAATAGATCGGCTCGTTTAAGGCTCACGAGCTTAACTCGTTTAAGGCTCGAATAAACCAGCTTATTATTATCATTATCATATGATTTAAGTTATCTAACATTGTACTTATCATTTATGTCATGTAATTATATAAACACTAAATCAAATGATAATAGGAATATGATAAAAATTTGTTAGGCTTAGTCATTATAATTTATATTATTGATTCATTATCATTATATTACTTGTCATTATCATTATCATATAATCTAAGTTATCAAACATTTTACTTATGCCATATAATTATATAAATATTAGATCAAATAATAATATGAATAAGATAAAATTTTGTTAGGTTTAATAATTATAATTCATTATCATTATATACTTAACAATGCTATTAATATAGTCTCAAATTAAATAACTAGTATTATAATGAACAATATATATTATTAACATATACTAAACTAATATCATTAAGTAAATAAATCAATTAATTAAAATAAGTTATAAGTAGGTTATAACTTAATAAATGAGTCGAACTGCCTATTTAAGGCTCGAAAAGCCTTAAATGAGTCGACCTGCCAATTTAAGGCTCGATAAGTCTTAAATGAGCATAGCTGGCCCATTTAAGGCTCGAAAGCCTTTATATCAAGTTCGGACTCGACTCGTTAAAGCATTTTAATCGAGCTCGAAAGCTCGCGAGCTTGAGCTCGAGCTCGGGTATTGTCTAATGAGCCGAGCTTGAGCTGGGGTTTCTAAGCTCGATTCGAGCTCGAGCTCGACTCGTTTAAATATTTTCTTAAACGAGCCGAGCTGAAAATCTTAAAGCTCGACTCGCTCGACTCGATTACAGCCCTATACGTACGTATACCCTTCTGCAAAATCTAATTAAGATAAGAATGAGGTAAAAATGAGTGATCACCAACCCTTTGTAATAAGTTCCGGACATGGTGATAAGCCCTGTGGGATGGCTGTCGAGCTGGGTTGACCAAACAAGCTTCCCAGTTGACCTTTTAACGGCAATAACAACTGCTGGCCCATAGATTCCGATGATGAGCAGGTCACCGGCTACCGTTGGCGTTGATCTTGATACTGTCCAGTTGACCTTTGCTACAAAACTCGTTGCGTTAAGGCCTGTTAATTTCTGCAAGTTCTGCTTCCATACAAGTGATCCANCCCTTTGTAATAAGTTCCGGACATGGTGATAAGCCCTGTGGGATGGCTGTCGAGCTGGGTTGACCAAACAAGCTTCCCAGTTGACCTTTTAACGGCAATAACAACTGCTGGCCCATAGATTCCGATGATGAGCAGGTCACCGGCTACCGTTGGCGTTGATCTTGATACTGTCCAGTTGACCTTTGCTACAAAACTCGTTGCGTTAAGGCCTGTTAATTTCTGCAAGTTCTGCTTCCATACAAGTGATCCATCAGACGCTTTGACGGCGTAGGCGTATCCGTTCCAGCTTGGGAAATAAAGGATACCATTGAAAATTGCCGGTGTTGCAGTAATGTTTTTCCCTGCATAGAATTTCCACTTGAGTTGTAGCTTGGAAACAGTTGCAGGGCTGATCTTGGTCTCCTTGTTGGCATATCTTCTATTAGACAAGTCTCCGCCATGGTTCAACCAGTTTTGTGTATGCTTTGGTCTCTTGCCATGCCACTATATATATATATATATAGAAGCAACCACCAAATCAAACATATTTTAATTAATTACTATGACATCAAATATCAATGCATTTGTGAGAGAGAGAGAGAGAGATTTACATGGGAATTATCTGCAGTAGCTGTGCAAGCCAGCAGACGAAAGATGCAGAGGATGAGAAAAACAAGACGACTGCCATACGATCTATGAGATGCCATTCAAGTGGAGTCCCAGTTTGTTCTTCTTGGTGTCCGGATTCGGCCGGCGATTACCCTTATTTATAACGTATGAATGGACGACGAGGGGCTTTTTTATTCAAAAGTTATTTCAACTCTGGTTTTGCGTAAAACCTACTGCATTTTCGTCATGATCAGTGCCCACATATCCCTAGCTAATCCTTAAGAATTAATTCAAATATTGCAAAGCTACGAAATGACTAGGCCTTGAGCTAATCCCACAAAATTCGTAACATATATATATTATAGTATAATGGCGGTCAACTCAATTACTTGTCAATAAATTTAGCAGGCGGATATTGACTAAACGGTAAATATTTATCACAGTTCAGTCTGAGTCTGTAAAGGTGGGTTCCATAATTAAAAAAATATTTTATTTTTTATTTTTTAATTTTTTTTACTTTTGATCCATGCCCAAGTTGATGCACTGTTGCATCAGCCTGAGCTGATGCATATCAGCCCTCTTGACTAAAAACCTGCTTCTTAAGAATGTCTCAAAAGGCATTAATATTTCATTTCAAAAAAAAAAAAGGCATTATATCTTATTTTTTTTTGTCGTTCAAACTTACGATTGACTACTATTAATTAAACCGCTAGATGTAACAATTCCTATGAGTAGCTGTCCTTTCAAA
>FXXK01000282.1:285800-296790 GCA_900184695.1 Betula pendula
CTATTATTATTCGTTTTTTTTTTTTTTTTGTCGTTCAAACTTACGATTGACTACTATTAATTAAACCGCTAGATGTAACAATTCCTATGAGTAGCTGTCCTTTCAAAAGATTATGTGATATATGATGAGAATGTAAACAAATTTATCCTATTCTAGCTTTGTAGGCCGGCCAGGGAGTACTTATATTTCTTCTTATCCATATATCAATTAAATTAATTGAATATCTATGTCCAATTATTGTTTGAAGAATGCTACATGTCTAATTTTTTGTCAAATTCTATCCAATTTTGTATATGTGGATAAAAATGACCTCATATACAAAATTTTTTAAAGAGTTTTATTTTACATTTGTGGGGTCCATCTTTGTCCATATATACAAAATTAGATGGAGTTGGATAAGAGAATTAGAAAAGTAGCATTTCTCTTATTGTTTTCGTATGGAGACATGCTTCCCCGTATTCCCTGTAGCCATCTCCCAAATTCTGTCTAACGTGGCTAGGCCACGTCTTTCTTTTTTTTTTAATTTTTTTATTTTTTAACTAAAGGAAAACTAAACTAAACCCTCACCGCCCCCTCCTCAGCCCCTTTCAGGGTCTTAGTCTCTCTCTGTGGTTTTTTTCTCACTCTATCACGGCGCGCCAAAGCAAGATTCTCTTGCACAAGCAAACGCCTCTCTCTCCGGCATCATAAACCTCATCGTCAACCTCTATTTCTTCCTCTACGGTCGCATAGAAAGAGATAGAGATCTCAAATGAGAGGGAGAGAAAAAAGATGTTATGAAGGGGGAGGAGACGGGTCTAGGTTAGTTTTCCTTTACTTTTTTTTTTAAAAAAGACGTGGCCTTGCCACATCGGATAAAATGCAAAAAAGATGGCAATTAGAGAAGAAAAATGCTATATTTTTAACTCATTTATCCAACTCTATCCAACCTTGTATATGTGGATAAAGATGGACGCCACAAATGTAAAATAAAACTCTTTAAAAATTTTTGTATGCGAGGTCCATCTTTATTACATATACAAAGTTGAATGGAATTGGATAAAAAAATTGGACATATAGCATTTCTCATTAAAAAATGCGAGAGAGGCTTTCCCTTTCGCATGAGATAACCAGTAAGATTTATGAATGCCAATAGAAGAATACTTCTTAACATTCTTAAAAGTAATCTTTTAACATTTTTGTCAATGTGACAATGTATATCCATTGAATCATTTTATTTTTTTAATATATAAAATGATTTAAAGAATGTGGGCTTGCCACATAGGACAAAAACACTAAAAATTAATTATGACATTATGATCAATTATTTTTTAATTTTCAATGGAAGTATAAATCTTGAAGTTTTATGTTTGTGTAAGAGAGAATGATTTTCTCACACGATTCCATTCTCAAAATTTGTACGGTTTGTCTTATTGTCTTACACTATTGACTATTACATGCGTGATAAAAAGTGTCCAAAAGCCGACCTAACTTTTTAACTAGAGACTCAGCTTAAAAAAAGCAAGCATATATTTTTAGAAACCTCAGATATATATAATGCAGATTGATTTAGGACACAGAAGAATAAATTCCTCTTCACTAGCTAGTAGATAAATTCTCCTTTATTTTATTTTTATAACTGCAAATATATTAGCACACAAGTACGTACGTGATGCTCAGAAGTGGGGTTTACATGTACATAAATAATTCAAGGTTTTATAAGGCAAAAGGCAAAGAGCGACGTTCCAGCAGTGAAGGATGGAGAAAAAACACCAAGACCTAAAACATATCCGTTGCCAACATATACACATCCATCGCTCACCGACATGCCGCCATACACGGTGGCTCCAGTTTCATAAGACCACAAAATATCTCCAGTTTTAGCGTCCATTGCATATACGGGTCCTTTTGGATGTGTGGATCCTGCAAATAGCAAGCCATTAGCCACAGTAACAGGACCTGCTGAGGTGGCATTGCTAGGGTTGGCGGTGGACCATAGGACTTTGCCATTGGGAGCATCCATTGCCACCCATCCACCGGCGGTTGTGGTTTTGTTAGACGGTTTGAGAGTAAAATTCTTGTTGTCAGAGTTAGCAATGTTGGTATAGACCCTTCTATTATCAGTGGCAGCTCCCCAGGAACCCCCTTCCGAAAGGCCACCAGGTCCAGCTTCCTACATCGAAATCCTAGTTAATTAGCAAATGCATCGTTCTTGGAAATCAAGAGAGTAGTAATTAAAGACAATAATACGCAAAACAAAGATGAGATTAAATACGCTAAATTATTTTTTTATTTGATTTAGATTAATGATTAGAGTACACAGATGTAGCGAACCAATGGCTTCCATTATATTTCTTAAAAATTAATATCTCTAACATTATTCCTGCAAAAAAAGAAGTAAAAACAATATGATAATTAAGGAGTGGTGCAACTTACTGTGGACCAGACGAGGTTGCCATTATTACGATCCAAAGCCCATGCAAATCCACTTTTCTGAACAGCAGCAACAACATCTAATTTGGTTTTATTGTTATTTATGGTCAGCATCATTGGTGCCTCCCCGAAATCGGCATCTGGGTTTGGACCGGGCGGACAATTAGGAGTCGAAAGATTGTTACATGCAAAGAACCATACATCATAGCCTCCTAGCTGGTGAAACCATTTGATCTTGCCAGAGTGTAGATCAAGCGCCAGGATTGACTCTGAAAGGTTATCAGGCTCCACACACTCGTCTGGGTGAGTTGGTACCGTTTGATTGTTTTCCTTTGCTTGACACTGGCTTATATTTAGAGGAACTGAGTATAAGTTCCCAGTGGCGATGTACACATGGTTTCTTGTGATATCAATGGAGGGGCTGCTTCCCCAAACAGCAGCCCCAGCATATTCTCCAGTCTTGTTGTGGTTATCTGGCAACATAAAAGTCTGCCACAAGATTTTGCCTGAGCGGACATCTAATTTGGAAAAGCTGCCACGGAAGGTGCAGCATTGTTCGATGCTCAAGAGCTCTTCTAGTGAAGATGTACCAACATAGAAACCCCTACAAAAATCAAATATTGCAGCAAATGTCACATGGGAGACTTAATGTTGGCGATGAAAATTTAATGAAATTGATGAATCCCACTTTGAATAGGGTTTCACTTAATAATTATGGAACTCCATATTAAATCAGAATTTTACGGGCTAACAATAGAGTTTGATGCAATCTCACAAGTATCGAAAGGAAGATGAATCGTCATACAGTGGTGATTATGATTATTTAGGTTATGTTTGGTACGTGAAATGATTATTCCTTTGAATAGTCCTTATTAAGAAATGAATGAGTGTAGTGAATTAGTATTGTAATAGCTATTCTTATAGTCATTATGGAATGATTATTCCTTCAATTTAAGAGGAATGACTATTCCTTCAATTAAAGGAATAACCATTCCCTCATAGCCATCGGAATGGTTATTTCAAGGCTAATGCACTACATTCATTCATTTCTTAATAAAGGCTATTCCTTGGAATAGCATTCCGCGTACCAAACATGTCCTTAGTGTTTTTTTTTTTTTAAATAGACTTCCGTAAGGTGGTGAGCTCTTAATTGTTTCTGTTGAAAGCGTGCTTTTGTCTGACATCTTTCTGAAAATGTGAGGCAAATCATGCAAGGTTTTTATATTATTTAGAGGAATGCTGGAGGGTCTACCCGCATCCCTCTAGCCATGTCATTGTCCCACTCAGCTTTTATAAAAAATAAAAAATAAAAATTTCGAAATGAAATGAAAGCAGAGGCTTCTGCTTTCACATTTCATTTCCCCCCACCATTTCATTAACCCACCACGTACTAACCACTATATGTTTAATTTTAATACGAACATTTGGTAAAATTAAGTATATATAAGTTATGGTGACAGCAGCTAGGCAAGAATTACTGAGGTAAAAATGAGTGATCGATGAGTGATCACTAACCCTTTGTAATAAGTTCCAGACATGGTGATAACTCCTGAGACATGGCCGTCAAGCTGGGTTGACCAAACAAGCTTCCCAGTTGACCTTTTAACTGCAATAACAACAGCTGGTCCATAGATTCCAATGATGAGCAGGTCACCAGCAACCGTTGGCGTTGATCTTGATACTGTCCAGTTGACATTCGGTAAAATACCCGTTGCGTTAAGGCCCGTTAATTTCTGCAAGTTCTGCTTCCATACAAGTGATCCATCAGACGTTTCGACGGCGTAGATGTAGCCGTTCCAGCTTGGAAAATAAAGGGTACCATTGAAAATTGCGGGTGTTGCAGTAATATCTTTGCCTGCATAGAATTTCCACTTGAGTTGCAGCTTGGAAACAGTTGTAGGGCTGATCTTGGTCTCCTTGTTGGCATATCTTCTATTATACAAGTCTCCGCCGTGATTCAACCAGTTTTGTTTAGCCTTTGGTATCCTGTCATGCGACTATAACCAAACACCAAATTATCAAACTTATGTTAATTAATTATTGTCTAGCTTATAATATATAATCATGTTGAGATACCATTTAACTCAAAAGTTTAAATAAATTTAAGTCTAATTATGTTATATAAACCACTCACTTTTTTAATTACATCTTAATAATTATGTATAACACAAACTTTACAAATAAAATCACAACAATTACTAGGACATCAAAACTTTTGTTAGTTATGATGCATGCATGGATGCTTATGTGTCAAAGAGAAAGATATAGAGAGATTTACATGGGAAAGTGCAGCGCTAGCCAGGAAGGTTAGGAGACAAAACAGGCATAGGAGAAAGAAGAAGCGACTGCCATTTGATCTGTGAGATGCCATTGAAGTGGAGTACTCCCAATCTGTTCTTAGTGTATGGATCCGTGGAGTACGTCCTTATATATATACATTTAACAATATTTGTAACGTGTACTCCAAAGCTATTTCAACTTTGAAGTTGAGTGAAACCTCGAAAATTTGTAAACGTTCAGTGTTTACATTCCCTGCCTAGGACATATATTTATTTTTAAGAATTATTATTACAAGGTCAAATACCGCAAAGATACGAAATGATGCGATCCAAATCCCACAAAATTCGTGAACGTACACACACACACACACACACATACATACATATACATACATACTACATACATCACCTACATACATACATACATATATACATACATACATACATATTAATATATATATATATATTATATATATATAATGAATGTCAATTCATTTGGTGAAGAAAATGTCAAATGAAGCAATCTCTTCCAGCTGATGTCTATATATAGCTAGGGATGTACAATTCGGACAAGAATCATTGGTCACTTAAAGATAAATTTTATATATCTTTTTTTTTTTTTTCAAATTCATTGAATGATTATTAAACCCCCTAGATGAAAGTATTAACTAGCTCTATGATTAGACGTCCTTTGAAAAGAGCCTCGCTTCGCATCACACCTTTTTGTTATGAAAAATGTAAAGTTTACAAAATTTTTTATTAAAAAAAAAAAATCTTATAAAGTAATGTGGCATAATACGATTGAATTTTTTAAAATTTAAATTTAAATTCATCTCATTTTTTATTATATTGTGCAATATCATTTTGTAAGAATATTTTTTTATAAAAAAAATTATAAGCCTAACATTCATCTTTTGTTATTCTTGATTTTCCAACTGAAATCAAAACCAAATCCAAATTTGGAAATTTTTAGAGTGTATTATTTTGTTCTTAATGGTCCCATAGCGCGCCCAAGGATTATACAGACGGCCCAAATCCGTCAACTTATGGATTCATCGTTCACACACTCCTTGACCCAATCCTACCTTATTAAGAGAGAAGAATCTGAATTAATACCAAACTGAGTTGATTAAGTTTGCTACTAATTGGGCCTCTTCTTTGGAAAAAGATGTGACCTTTAATTGTGCAACATTGTTTTGACCTTTGGTTTCCATGGTAATTGTCTTCTTAATCGGATTGGTTTGCCACTGTCCCCATAGGATGAACGAAAAAGATGATTTAATCTCCTATATTATCAGTGGGATAAATCCTACTTTTCACGCCTTTGTTATTTCTTAATCTTTTGCAACTCGTGAAGCTTCACTTACTTTCGATGGATTTCAAATAACTGCTCAATTATGATGAGATGCTCATCAGCAATCATAATCAAGCAACTAAACATGCAATATGAAGCATAATTGTGGTTGTTTCCCCCTCGAGGAGGGTTCAAAATTAATTGAGATGTATCGATTGATAAAATAATAAAGATGATGGGTGTGGGCGCATGATCTAATTGTGGATGTTTCCTCATGATTGTAGAGATCATGAGGAGCAGGCTATAACTGTGATTCCTCTGAACCATACATAATGAATTCTACTATAGTGGAGGCTTTTACAACATGGAAGATTGTGAAAGTTGGTAGAGATTTGAGTTTATGCTCTGAAAATTGTACATGCACTGCGGATGGAAGAACAATCTTGAACTCAGTATGCAAATCTGATTGATAATTTGAAGACACTAATAAATAGCCTCCATTAGTGGCATGTTTATCACGTCAAAAGGAAAATTAATACGACAGCTCATCGTTTGGCGAAGACAGCTCTCCAACAATTATTGGAGCATATGTAGATAGAAGAATATCCTGCCTTTATTCATGATATTGTAATATTAGAGAGTATTTCTGTTTGAAAAGTTTAACAAAATCATGAAATTTTCATTAAAAAAAAAAAACTAAAATGAATCATGTGGATTTGCTTTATACTCTCGTAAGCAAAAAAAAAACTACTTCAATCGAGCACAGATCCAATTCCCCAAGGAAAAATCGTTTGTTTAGATCAATCCTCCAATATTTGCCTTGAGGAAAAACTTAATTTCTTTGTAATCATAATTCTTACACAATATTAATATTATATCAAATATAATAAAATGATCAGTGAGGACTACTAGAACAATATTTTTTTTTGGCAAAACTTCTAATAAAATTGATTTACAGATCTGGATCTAAGCGTCTATCTTCAATAGTCAAGATTTTTATTTTTTTAAAAAAATCAACGTCCTCGACAAGGAATTTTTTTGAGAAGATAATATATATTATATATATATTATATATATATATATATATATATTATATATATAATATATATATTATTACTTATTTTATAATACATATAACATTTTTTATATTAAAAAGTCAACGATCCAACGGATTATTTTAATAATTAAATATAGCTTATGCTCAATTCAATTATCATAGCCATGATTTGAAGCAAGTCTTTCCCTATTATTTGTCGTCACAAAAGCTCATTGGTTAATCGGTCTGTAAATTATAAACCAAGCATTTTCACTGTCCGCGTCACGTGCGACTGTCTAGTAACCACGTGACATAAGAACCGCACCACAAGCTCAGGGTCAATGAAGTAAATCAATTTCGCTTTCTTTTGTTTGGGAATCTTGACAAAACGGAGTAAATTAGAATTTTGTTGGGACCACTTTGAAGAAAACAAGAGTTTTGTTGGCGCCACGACATCAACGGTGTTCGCGCAACGTGCCTTTTTAGCCCTTTACCAAGTCAAAACAATTGGCTTTGAGGTGGCAAGGTGTTGCTGTTGCCTATACTATTTTTTTGACTCCTGAATCCTTATCCGCTGCAATCCATGCCCTATAATCTCTCTTAAGCACAAAAACTCACTCTTTTCGCGTATATAAAGACCCATCTAAGTTCAACCATTCAAATATCCATAACGGGAAAAAAGATCATTGGTCTAATCGACTCCTGAATCCTTATCCGCTGCAAATCCATGCCCTATAATCTCTCTTAAGCACAAAAACTCACTCTTTTCGCGTATATAAAGACCCATCTAAGTTCAACCATTCAAATATCCATAACGGGAAAAAAGATCATTGGTCTAATCCGATCACACTATTCTGTCTGCAAAAATGGCAAAGATATCTGTGCTCTGCTGTTTCGTCGTTCTAGCTGCATTTGAGTTTGTCAATGGCGCTGTGAAAAAGGAAGAGATTGGGTTCTATCAGCTGAAAAAGGGTGATATCTCCGTGAACTTCACCAACTGGGGTGCAACCATTGTCTCTCTTCATCTCCCTGACAAAAATGGTATGTTTTTGTTCTTTACTCTCTGCTTGTGAACCATCTCTCTGAATTTGTAATGTTGGTTTTTCTGGGTTGTTTTTAATATTTGATTCCGCCTTAAGAATTTGAACACTCATGCTTTTACTCTCCATCCTTAATTTGTTTTCTTGTTTCTTTTCAGGAAAGCTAGCTGATGTTGTTCTTGGGTATGATTCAATCAAGGAGTACCAGGTGAGTTTTTGCTTCATATGCAGCAATGTTATACGAAAATCTCAGACTTCTTGTTGCAGAGATCCGCATTGAACTGTGATAGCAATATTTGCTGTGTGTTTTGTCGTTTGTAAATATTTTTCCTCTAGAAAAAGCATGATTAGCCGACCCACCTCGTGACCATATTCTTTAACTTGTTGTACAAATTTTATTGAGGTGACAGCCCATATAGACACATAATTTCAACGCCCAATGAAATGGAACGTTTAAATTAATGCATGTTATAAAAGGTGCGAATTCGCATTTAAGGCTTCTTGTAATTAACTCTTCTTTTTAACTACAAAATTGGATGATTGGGAAATTTCAATCATATTGATGATTTTCGGTGGCTTTCTTATGTAAAGATTAGGTGCAATAACTTTGACTATTCATGGTTCGAGCTTCCCAAGTGAGCTGACTGTTTTAGTTCTTAAAGTTTCCCTTGGTCACTTGAATATGCTAGACTCTAAAATTCATGATGTATCTGATGCACTTCAGTGAGGCACTAACCAGAATAGAAATGAGATTTGATTTTATCAAATTGGCTTTTTATAAATTTTTCTTAAACAATAAGGGTGTTTGTGGGGATAGAGGATCATTCTTGCAGAGTCTTATATAGTACTCCCTCATGAATTAGAGCCCACTGTTGTGGTGCACAGTGCAGAGCCTTAGGCTAAGCTCTACATCCATTATAGTTCTTATTCAAAATTTGTTGTTTTTGTTTTCTTTACAAAAAACTGACAACTTTTTGCAAATTTTGCAACCTGTCTAGACGGATTCATCATACCTTGGTGCTGTTGTTGGACGGGTTGCTAACAGAATTGGAGGCGCACAGTTTACTTTGAATGGAACCCATTATAAAATAGTTGCAAATGAAGGGAATAACACACTTCATGGTACATTATTCTCATTTAGTTCCATTCTGCCCCAGGAGAGAAAATATTTGTTAAAAATTTGATTTTTCTACTTGTTCCAACGGGTTGCTTATTTGATAATATTCGTAGGTGGCTCCCGAGGATTTAGTGACGTTGTTTGGAAGGTGAAAGCGTATAAGAATGAAGGTCATGCTCCTCACATTGTTTTCTGCTATCTCAGCCCTGATGGCGACCAAGGCATGTAACTCTTTATCTCCACTCAACTTTTCTCCATATCTGCTCTCTCAATTCTTATATCAATGACTATGATACTTATAGACATACATAAGAATGTACATGTAAGTTTAGTTTTGGTGCTGTGTTTTTTTTCTCTTCTCCGGTTTCGGCATTTCTATTTTTTTTTTTTTTTAAATCCCAATCCTACATCGAGAAGATTAGTAACCCACATAATGTAGGTGGTTTATACGATGCGCATAGGTGTTAAGTTACACATTGCTTACTTACTAGATAAAATTGAGCTTTATAAATGATTCTAAGAAGGCTCTAAATTGATTAGTCCTTTTGAAGTAATAGCACAAATGTGATTAGAGCTTTCTCCGAATCGTTACACTACAAAATGATGGTTGTCTTTGTTATTTAGACAATCTCAAATGATCTGGTTTTGCTATGGATTGTCTTGAATGTTCTGCAGGATTTCCTGGTGATCTCTCTGTCACTGTTAGCTACACGCTCCTGGGGAACAACCAATTGAGCGTAATAATGAAAGCCAGAGCTCTAAACAAGTCTACTCCAGTGAATTTGGCCCAGCACACATACTGGAACTTAGGTGGCCATAACAGCGGCGATATCCTTTCCAATGAGGTCCAGATCTTTGGATCCCACATCACAGCTGTTGATAGCCATCTTATTCCAACTGGAAAACTTGTTCCCGTGAAAGGAACACCCTATGATTTCCTCAAACCCCACATCGTTGGTAGCAGGATTAAACAGTTACCTACCGGTTATGATATCAACTATGTGCTTGATGGTGGGGTTGGCCATGAGATGAAGCCGACAGCAGTGGTGCACGAGAAGAAGTCAGGAAGGGTATTGGAGCTGTCAACAAATGCTCCAGGTGTGCAGTTCTATACTGGCAACTTTCTCAAGGATTTGAAGGGAAAAGGTGGATTTGTGTACCAATCACACGCGGCACTCTGTTTGGAGACTCAAGCATTTCCTGACTCAGTCAACCACCCCAATTTCCCTTCTACGATTGTGAGTCCTGGAAAGTCTTACAAGCATTACATGCTTTTCAAGTTTTCTACTGATTAGTCATAGATTACAAGTTTAACCTTGTGAATGACAGGAAGAGATGGCTGTGTTTTCCAAGCTCGTAATTTTTTCCTTTTTTTTGGGGGGGTTCTTCCGATTTTTCAATAATGCTTTTGTGTTCAAATTTTAAAATAATTTGAACACCGGCTTGCTATATCTTAGTGGTTTGAAATCTTGTTATAATTTCATTTGCTTCAAACAGCTAACCTCTTAAAACCGAGTTTGGTTTTGATACTTGATATTTCTGAAGTACCCAATGATAAAGTTCAAGAACTCGATTTCCCCCCTCTGTAGTTGTTAGAACTTTGATGAAATCCAGGATTTAACTAGATTTACTAATGCTTACTCCACAATAGATTTCCCTCTGTAGTGTAGATTCTGGATGTGTTCCTACTTGATGCAAAACACAATTTTATAAGATCACTCTGCAATGTAATATAGACATTATCATTTAAAATTTCAATGCATTTTGGGCTAAGGCGAAAAATTTAAGTGAGGCTTTTATAAAAAAAAAAAA
>FXXK01000282.1:296973-322368 GCA_900184695.1 Betula pendula
AGATGCAAAATTGTTTATTTGTATTCAAGTTTTTTTAACATTTTCTTTTCAATTGATAATATAGTTAATCCATTTAATGATTATCTAACACTTTCAACTTGTACAAGAAAAGACAAATTAGTGTAAATATATTTTTTAAAATCAAATGAAAAAAACTTAATGCAAGTGTTTGATAACTAAACCCCCCCCTTTTTTTTTAATAAGAAATAAAATGATTTTAAGGAGTTGGAAAATAAGAGAAGAATTTGAATTTGAATGAGACTTAAATAGAGAAATAGAGAGAAAAAAAAAATAGAAACTTATAATGAGAGGAGTTTCTAATTGAATAAAATATTGAGACTTTTTATCTTTTTAACATTTAATTTTTCTTTTTTATTTTATTTTGAACGTTAGACTCCAATTATAAATTCTATATTTTTAAATGTTACGTGTGAACTGAAGCAACCCAATGTTAGAGATGGAGAAAAAAAAAAACTCAAATCTTACAATGACGATCTAGTTAGCAATTGAGACGTATAATCATAATTTATTATTGATTAGTTGTCATTTATGATAAAAATTTCAACTTTCCATCACAAGGCCAAAAAAATCTCTACCTACAACGTTTAACGTGAGAATGAGTTTTTTTTAAGAATGACTTTAATATTAATATATTATTTGATTCACTTACTTAATGATATCAATTTTTTATGACTTGTTTTAAGAATGGAATGTTGAAGATTTAAGTTTTTAAAATAATCAAATAATATTAATGTTTTTCTTAATTACTTATTTACCATAATTTGGGTACTTAATTAGAGAATATTGACTATAAATAGAGCCTTAAATATTTTTTTTATAGAATAAATCTTCATTAATATTTATTAATTAGGGGTCTTATTAAATTGGGAGCCTTAATTCGAGAAGATTAACTATAATTAAGGTCATAAATTATTTTTTTATGGAATAAATCTTCATTAATTGAGAGCCTTATTAAATTAGGGACTTCAGGCGGCGGCCTAATCCGCCTAAGACGGAGAAAACTCACTCTTTTTGCGTATATAAAGACCCATCTAAGTTAACCATTCAAATATCCATAACGTGAAAAAAATCATTGCTCTAATCTGATTACACTATTCTAGGTTCGTTTGGGTTTGCGATCTAAAATAGTGATTTTGAAAACGTGACTTTTAAAAACGTAGTTAAGCGTTTAGTAAAATCGCAGTTTGACCTTTAAAAATCATAACTTAGTTTTTAAAATTGTGTGTTTTGAAAAAAGCACCCTCTTACCTATAATTTGAAAACACAGAATTTTTACTTTTCCAAATCGTAATTTTTTAAAAATGCAATCCCAAATGATTCATTTTTTGCGATTTGGTTTAAAATCACACTTTTCATCAACGAAATCACAATCTCAAAGCCACGCTCAGTATGCAAAAATGGCAAAGATATCTGTGCTATGCTGTTTCGTCGTTCTAGGTGCATTTTGGTTTGTCAATGGCTCTGTAAAAAAGGAAGAGATTGAGTTCTATCAGCTGAGAAAGGGTGATATCTCCGTGAACTTCACCAACTGGGGTGCAACCATTGTCTCTCTTCATCTCCCTGACAAAAATGGTATGTCTTTGTTCTTTAGTCCCTGCTTTTGAACCATCTCTCTGAATTTGTAATGTTGGTTTTTCTAGGTTGTTTTTAATATTTGATTCCTCCTTAAGAATTTCTTTCCCGGGCTATTACTCTCCATCTTTAATTTTGTTTTCGTGTTTCCTTTCAGGAAAGCTAGCTGATGTTGTTCTTGGGCATGATTCAATCAAGCAGTACCAGGTGAGTTTTTTCTTCATATGCAGCAATGGTATTCGAAAATCTCAGTTTGTTTTTGGTTTCTTGTACAAAAAACTGACAACTTATTGCAAATTTTGCAACCTCTCCAGACGGATTCACCATACGTTGGTGCTGTTGTTGGACGGGTTGCCAACAGAATTGGAGGCGCCCAGTTTACTTTGAATGGAAACCATTATAATATAGTTGCAAATGCAGGGAATAACACACTTCATGGTACATTATTATCATTTAGTCCCTTTCAGCCCCAGGAGAGAAAATATTTGTTAAAAATTTGATTTTGCTACTTGTTCCAACGGGTTGCTTATTTGATAATATTCATAGGTGGCTCCCGAGGATTTAGTGATGTTGTTTGGAAGGTGAAAGCGTATAAGAATGAAGGTCATGCTCCTCACATTGTTTTCTCCCATTTCAGCCCTGATGGCGACCAAGGCATGTAACTCTTTATTTCCACTCAACTTTTCTCCATATCTGCTCTCTCAATTCTTATATCAATGACTATGATACTTACAGACATACATAAGAATATACATGTAAGTTTAGGTTTTGTTCTATTTTTTTTTTCTTCTGCCGGTTTTGGCATGTCCTTTTTTTTTTTAAAAAAGAAAAAACACCGATCCTACGTTAAGAAGATAAATAATTCACATAAAATGGATGGTTTAAAAAACGCATAGTCGGCTCAATCACTAGGCAAATTAAGCAGTCGCCTAAAGCCCCCAATTAATAATTGCTAATAAATATTTCTTTTATGAAAGAATATTGAAAGAATATTTAAAGTCCTAATTACGGTCAAGATTATTTAATTAAGGCCCATAATTATGGTAAATAAGTAAATAGAAAAGGCATTGATAACATTTGATTATCTTAAAATATTAATTCTAGGACGTCATTCTTAAAATGAGGCTTAAAAAAATCGATAGCATTAAATAAGAGGATCAAACAATATATATCAAAGTCATTCTTGAATATTGGATTAAATGCTAAGAAGATGGAAAAAAATCTACCCATTTACTTTACACGTAGATGAATATGGAAAAAGAATAATAATAATAAAAAAAAGGCTTAAAGACTTATTCTGCAACGTTCAATTCTTGAAACAAGGCTTAAAGAATCGTTAACATTAAATAAAGGAATCAAACAATATCAAATTCATTATTGAATATTAGATTAAATGTTAGGAAGATGAGAAAAAAACCATTTATATGCTTTACACTTTCAAAACTTCAATCAAATAATATTCATCTTTTTTTTCTTTTTCTTTTTTTTTTTGTTAGAATGAAACATGGCAAAGAAATAAATTGAATTAAAAATTTATTAGAGTCCAACGTTCCATTCGTGAAACAATCAAAGCAAAAAGAAAGAGGATTTATGATTCTCTTTTACATTTTACGGGGTTCAAAATAGGAAAAAAAATGCTAATATTACTATTTATGTAATTTATATTAAAATAAATATTATTTAATTAATATTTAAATATAAAAAATGCCTTCCTTAAACTTTTTGCCTTATGTCTCAAAATGTATTGAGTTGACCCTGATAAGATGTGACGTGCATATGTGCTAAGTCCTTCATTACTTACTTTCTTACTAGGTGAAATTAAACTTTATACATAATTTTAAATTGACTAATATTTTAGGGTAATAGCTTAGATGTCGTTAGAGTACAAAATGATGGTTTGTCTTTGTTATTAATTTAGACAATCTCAACTGATCTGGTTTTGTTACGGATTGTCTTGATGTTGTGCAGGATTTCCTGGTGATATCTCTGTCACTGTTACCTACACGCTCCTGGGGAACAACCAATTGAGAGTAGCAATGGAAGCGAAAGCTCTAAACAAGCCTACTCCAGTGAATTTGGCCCAGCACACATACTGGAACTTAGGCGGCCATAACAGCGGCGATATCCTTTCCAATGAGGTCCAGATCTTTGGATCCCACATCACAGTTCTTGATAGCAATCTTGTTCCAACTGGAAAATTTCTTCGCGTGCAAGGAACACCCTATGATTTCCTCAAACCCCACATCGTTGGTAGCATGATTAAAAAGCTACCTACAGGTTATGATATCAACTATGTGCTTGATGGTGGGGTTGGCCATCAGATGAAGCCGACAGCAGTGGTGCACGAGAAGAATTCAGGAAGGGTATTGGAGCTGTCAACAAATGCTCCAGGTGTGCAGTTCTATTCTGGCGACTTTATCAAGGATTTGAAGGGAAAAGGTGGATTTTTGTACCAATCACACGCAGCACTCTGTTTGGAGACTCAAGCATTACCTGACTCAGTCAACCACCCCAATTTCCCTTCTACCATTGTGAGTCCTGGAAAGCCTTACAAGCATTACATGCTTTTCAAGTTTTCAACTAAACCTTCATCTGATTAGTCATAGATAACAAGTTTAACCTTGTGAATGACAGCAAGAGATGGCTTGTTATAATTTCATTTGCTCCAAGTAGCTAGCTAATCTCTTAAAATCAAGTTTTGTTTTGATACTTGATATTTCTCAAGTACCCATGATAATGTTCAAAGAACTCGATTTCCCCCTCTGTAGTTGTTAGAACTTTGATGAGATCCAAGATTTAATCTAACTAGATTTACTAATGCTTACTCCACAATAGGTTTCCCTCTGTAGTGTAGCTTCTGGATGTGTTCCTACTTGATGCAAAACACAATTTTATAAGATCACTCTGCAATATTATGCAGGGGAATTTGTTAAAATCTAATCAAATCCTATATTAAGTTCTTTTAACAGGGATAAATGGTAGAATTTTTAACTTTTGAACAGGTTATATTCTCCATGGTTATCGAAAATTTAAATGATAATGTCTATATTATTTTTGGCTACCGTATCAATGTAGTTTTCTAAAAAAATGGTAGCGGTGGCTGCACATAGCAGTCAAAGTTACATCAGCTGTGTTCCCACTTTTATCAGACAAAACTACCTCTATTTCCTTTGCTTCTGTAAATCTAAGTTACGCGGGCTGAAGCAAAACTTACTGATTAGAATGTCACAAAATGGAGGGAGAAGAGCCTGCCTAGTGGGAAGAAATCAATGAGGAAACCTTCATTTATACATTGATTCCTTGGACCTATTGCCCTTTTCTCATTCGAGATACAAATCACTCATAACAGTCATTAAATATACCTCACTACAAAAAGAAAGGGCTTTCCTAGCCTTTTTTAAACGCCAGAAAACATAATTTAAACGCCAGAAAGATGTTACTGCGTTTATCAAGTGCTGGCTTTCTAGCATTTACGGTTTAAGCGTCAAGAAAGTTGTTTCCCGACACATAAATATGCGCTAGGAAAGTTTTTTCTTGGCACATAAATATGTGTCGGGAAGTTCCAAACTACTGGCGTGTAGATTATATGTCAATAAAAATGTTTGTTTTAAAACATAAATTTGATTACACTGGATTCCATAGATTGATTTGGATTCCAGTATAACCAAATTTTTAAACTAGAAAACTTGGTGCTAGCAGAACATGGCCTTCCACTTGAGTGAAATTGCTAATGATTGAAATGCCACCAAAAGAAAGTAGCCATAATCATAATTGTTAGTTTTCAAAGCCTACAATATAACAAAAGTACGAGAAACTTAAAAAGAAAAATTGACAATGGGAATAACATCCTTTCAAAGTGAAAGTTCAGCAAAGACACCTACATCAGACAAAACCTTCATCTACTCATTTGGCATTTGCCTAGAATTTTTCACTAGTGAAACTCTTTGAAGAGTGTATAGAGCTTTTGTATAACGTTATTCTCCATCTTTGTCTTGCACACCATTAGCATCTGTTTGTTGTGGGCTGAGGCTCTGACCTTCATTGGTAGATTTGCCATCAATTGACTGAGAAACAGTAGTTTGTTTCCCCTGTTGCATTTATAAAAAATTGATTAGAGATCTTAAAACATATGAAGCACAGTACAAGTGATATGTAAATTTTTTATTGAACAAAATGATGTGTACCCATCATTATTATACAAATAGACAGGGAGATTGCTGAAATACAAATCACTCATAACAGTCATTGGTCGTATAAGGATATTTCAAAAACCAATATTTGATGTATTGAAGATTCTTTTAGTTCTTTAGAAAAGATAAAAACATGGAAGAATGATGACTCCTGCAGCATTAAGACTACTAAACGTAAGAGTTGTAATCCACTTCCCATCACTCACCATTGACCGATTGCACCAAAAAAAAAAAACCTCTCCCAGCACTCTTATTAGGCTAGCCAAAGTAATCCAAATGCTATTTTGACTAGCGAAAATGCTAAAATTGGTCTAAAATTCTCTACATCCAGCTCACCAAATTACTGAAATATTTGGTGAGTGTGAACAATGCTCAGCAAATTTAGTCATCTTCCATCATTGAGAAGAAGACTCAAAGGCTCTAGAAATTCCCTATGCATTTTTTGAACAGGTACAAGGCATGCCAGAAGATTAAAATACAAACAGTTGTTGCTGTAAAATTTATAGAAACATTGTTTCGAATGCAACGATTAAATAAAATACTGCTTATGCTTTAAACCACATGGAACGATCCAATTAAGGTCCGAACATGTTAATAAACGTGTTCCAGGCCCTAGATTAATGATCATCCAACCGTGGGAGGCACTCGAAAAAAGGTGAATGCTCCTACATTTTTCAACAATTAGCAGCCAATCCATCGAGTGCTCTTACGTTTTTCAAGAGTTGGACCATGTTGCATGTGCACGCGAAGACTAATAGTCATCCAATCCACTGACAACATTCATGCACCGACAACGACAATGGCAAAATGTTCAAAAGGAAATTTGCAAGATGATTCCGTACGTGGAAATCTAAATGTGCATATGAGCAACTGAATTGATAACAGGTGGATCATGACTACATGCATGGAATGTAATTAATGTAAGCGTGGTTGTTCCATTTCAACTCATTCCGTACGATGCAATCATTAAATCAGGGTATTCAGGGTAAGATTCAGTGAAGAAGTCTTCTATCTACGGTAAGATTCTCGTGAGTCACGTTTCCAAACCTTGTTTCTGGGTTACTCACACTTGCGATCCTTTGTCTATATCTTCTCATTGAGGTGTCCTGAGTCATGAACATAACAAATTAACAATCAAACCCTTTTGCGACCATTGCTCTCATCAATCATGGCACCCTCCGTTTCCATTTCCAATATTGTGGTCGTAGCATGGGCTACCTATATCTTGTTTTCTGGAATCATGTTTTTGGATAGTACTGCAGCTCAGTTTGTGGCAGCATCTAAATCATCAGCACTACAATTAGAAGCGAAAGCTCTGCTGAAGAGTTGATGGTGGGGGAGTGTGCACACCAAGAATACCTCAAGTCCTTGCGAGTGGCCTGATATTATACTTGCAATGCTGGTGGAAGCGTCACTGAGATTGACTTGGCTAATCAGCTCTATGTAGATAAGTTAAATCTCAACTTATCTTCCTTTCCTAATTTACTCCGTCTTGATCTTCACAAAACTCGACTTCAGGGGATTATTCCACTTGAGATGGCTACTCTATCGAGACTCGCCTACCTTGATCTGTCCAGCAACAATATGATCGGTGAGTTGCCTCTCTTGCTTGCAAACCTCACCCAATTAGAGTGGTTTAACATTTCTTCTAATAAAATCACTGGACCAATCCCTTGAGCTCTTTGGCATTTAACCAATCTCACCCACTTGGCAATGTATGGAAATCAAATCAGTGGTTTCATACCATCAGGAATAGGGGTGTCGAAGAATTTGGCCTATTTGGACCTAGGCAATAACATGCTTATCGGTCCAATCAGTTCCACTCTAGGCCATTTAACTAATTTGAAAATTTTGTATTTTGATTTTAATCAAATTGACGGTTCCATTCCCCCAAAAATAGGAAATATGAAGAATTTGTGTATCTTGCCTCTCTCGAATAACAACATTAGTGGTCAAATCCCTTCGACCATAGGTCATTTAACAAATTTGAAAATTTTGGGCTTGCGTCAAAATCAAATCAATGGTTTCATTCCCCCATAAATAGGCAACATGAGAAATTTGAGCATCTTGTACCTCGACAATAACATCTCAATGGTCAAATCCCGTCGACCATTGGTCATTTAACTAACTTGATAGGTTGGACCTTAGTCAAAATCAAATTAATGGTTCCATCCCCATAGAAATAGAGAACTTGAAGAGTTTGTTCTATTTAGATCTCAATCATAACAATCTCATTGGTCATATCCCCACTTAGATCGACAACCTGCATTTGTTGTATTTTCTTAACCTTAGCCATAACTTTATCGTGAAGAAATACATGTTGAACTTGGCGTTGTAAGCGATCTATATTTCTTGGATCTCAACTACAATAATCTTACTGGCAAGATTCTCCATACTTTCGCTGAGGTAGAAAAACTCAACTTGTCATACAACTCTTTGAAGGGCCAAATTCCACACAGTTATCATCAGCATCATCCATACTACACATTAATTGGCAATAAGGATTTGTGCGATGAGTTCATGGATTCCCCCCCCCCCCCCCCCCCTGCCTTCAAGTTCCAGCCAATAACAACTCAATTGTAACCAAAGTGAAATTTTTTGTTCCCATCATCATTTCCCTTGGATTCTTAGCTCTAAGAGGCTTTCTGCTGTCTCGACGCATAGTCGAAAAAACCCAATTTGAGTCGAGAGAAACAAAGAATGGGAACTTGTTCTCAATATGGAATTATGATGGACATATTGCATATGAAGACATCATTGAAGCAACTGAGAACTTTGACATAAAATATTGTATTGGAACCGGTGGTTTATGGTAGTGTTTATAAAGCAAAATTACCTTGTGGCAAAGTGGTTGCCTTGAAAAAACTTCATTGTTTGGAGGCCGAGAACCCAACTTTTGATATGAGTTTTAGGAAAGAAGTAAAAGTGTTAACAGAGATCCGCCATCGAAACATTATAAAACTTTATAGATTCTGTTTACATAACTGATGCATGTTTCTGGTTTATGAGTTTATGAAAAGGGAAAGCCTATTTTGTGTTCTAAACAACGATGTTGAAGCTAAGGAATTAGATTGGAGCAAGAGGGTGAATACCATCAAAGACATTGCCCATGCTTTATCTTACATGCATCATGAATGTATTTCAGCAATTGTTCATCGAGATATAACAAGCAACAATATTTTATTGAACTCAAAATTAGAGGCTTTTGTCTTTGACTTTGGCACAGTTAAGCTCCTTGATCCCAATTCCTCCAATCAAACTTTAATTGTTGGCACTTACGATTATGTTGCTCTAGGTGAATTGTTATTTTTCTTGCTATAAGTTATATCTTTATTTATTTATTTTTTCACTTATGCCTATTATTTTAAAAAGTAAAACTAGCCATGTGAAACAAGTGTCTTTGCCAATATTTGTGCAAATACAATTACCTTGTCATGTACTATTTGATTTGATTCATGCCTGGTCACAAACAGCCACTTTTAGGGTGGAATTTTTATGCAATGACAAGCTTTAACCAATTCTTCACATTAAATGTAAAGTTGGCTTATAATATGAAAGTTACTGAAAAATGCGATGTTTAAAATTTTGGAGTTGTGACATTGGAAATACTAATGGAAAGACATTCAATGGAACTCTTGACTTTATTATCATCATCATTTCTCAAAACGTGATGTTACATAAAATATTAGACCAATGTCTGCCACCTCCAAATCATCTAGTTGCACATGATATTTTCCTTGTCGCTACAATAACATTTGCATGCCTACACATCACACCAAAGTCTCGACCTACAATGAAATGCGTGTCTCAAGAATTTCTTTATCGGAACAAGCCAATAGCCAAGCCTTTACAAGCATTCTCACTATGGCAGCTAAAGAACCGAAAAATATATATGGTTGGAACCGAAAAATATATATGGTTGGATCAAAGGATGAAACTCAATTATGAAATGCTTGTTGTTTGGTTAAGTATATATTATTTGATGAACTTGTATGAATAGAAATTGTTGTGTAGGAGAAATATAATGCCATAAAAATTATATAACCTTATAATTGTTGGGGGAAGACTTGTGGACTGGGAGTCGACACATTCAAAATGCGACAACGATCAACTAATCATTTCTCTTGTTTTTTTTTTTTTGGATGAACTAATCATTTCTCAAAAAAATGACAAAAAACAAAAGGGAAAAAAAAAAAAAAAACCCACCATGAGTTCATGTTTTTGTAAGTTCCTAGCCCTTCTTAATTTAATAAGATATGAACAAACTAACAATTATCTACTAGCTATATTAATGTTATCAACTAACAGTATTAACGGAAAAAAAGGTAATTGTGCACTTAATAAATTCAGTATCCATCGACCAGCAAATGGAAAATGATCATGACATGATAGGTTCATGTAGGCAAAGAATTAAGTACACTACAAATGAGTATCAATATCCTAAATGTGCATAACATAATATGCACGTCAAAGCAAATAACAGAATCAAACGTAATATACACTTCAATATCTACAGGCACCAAGAAAGGCATTTAATATGATCATAACAGAGTTAGTCAAAGATCAACCAATTTCTCTAACTACGTCAAAGATCAACCAAGTGAGAAACACAAATTCTCTCTCTCTCTCTCTCTCTGATATTCAAGAGAGAGATTTAATTAAGCATGTTCTGGTGGCAGACTGGAAAGGAAAGAAGCTGCTATAAATGAATGGGAGTTGAAGAATACCAACAAGGCCATGGAGGATATGACTAAATTATTTACTGACAAGTCTAGCATAATGAGCTAGAAGGTTTTTGGGTTTGGGGATATGACTATTTAACCAGCAAAAGAGTATTAAGTTGTATATAGACCGAATGTTGGAGAGTGATGTTTAGTGAGCTTGAAATTTATGTGGGGAAGGTGATTGAGTAGCTTAAGAGCATTAGAGAGACAAAAAATGCAAGGCAAGTTAAAAGGAATGTTATCTAAGCTGAATCCCGCACAAGTTGATGATGCGTCAAGATTGTTTGATTAAGATAATTAAAGGAAATGTAGCTTTTATGCTCGATTTTTTCTGTGTGGTCTAATTGACTAGTACAAACTTATTAGCTCATAGAATTTGGGCACGTTTGGTAAATAGGATGATCATTATTTTATGAATAAAAATGGGTACGGATGGTAATATAAAAAGTTGATGGGTATTCCTTTAAGAATGTTATCTAACTTAATCTCCTTATTTTTTTGTTTAGTTACAACATATATGCTTTTAAATTGAATCCCAATTCTTAAATTATTTAATTTTTTTTAAAAAAATATTATGAACATTTTATGAGTGGGCCGACCACCTTAACAGAACATTGAAAGTGATAAAGAGCACCCGGATGGTGACCTATAGAATATTTACAAGTTTTTTTTGTAGCCAAATTTTAACTTTAGGAATAATGAATTATAGACATGCATCTATAAGCTTAAACCTTCAAATTAAAACAGCGCCTTACATGTTATATAAGACCTCACTTAAAAGATTATTTCAAATTTGTATCTTAGCATTCATTTATTTCTTTTGATTGCCAAGTTTACTACATCTCTTAAAAGATGGGATATTAGGAAAAGAATACAAAATGGGTATCAATTAAAGAGATAATACAGTGCTTAGTGTTACAGATTTCAAACTCTAGGTTTGGGCGACCGGTGAAGATGGTTATGGTGATACAGAGAAGCATGTAGAACATTTGGTATATGTAAATTAAAGCCTTAATTTATTTCAAAATCTTTTCGTGATATTCAAAATTTCTATCATTTATTTTCCTCTAAAATTACTTATTTGAAAGTGACTTCAACTTCCACTCAACTATTTCACAACATACACTTACGAAGGCCTCATTGTTTTTAATTATCTTCTTTTTTTCAGGTTAAGTTCGTTTGTTTGAACCTTCAAATTAAATTCTTCGGTTCTCTCTTTCAAAATTAAGAGCATTAATTTTCAAAATATTTTTGAAGGTGTAGTAATTTTCAAAAAAAAAAAAAAAACAAGTGGCAGGACATGAAGCTTATTACAAGAACTGATTTTACATTTTTTCCGATAATAAAAAAAACGCCCTATTATTGCATCGCCCAAGTTGTGAAACGCCCCGTCTAAATGCCAACTTTGTCAAAGAACGACCTATCGTTTTACACTGTCTGGTATGTCCTAAAGGCCATGTCGTTCACTACAGATCGTCCAAAACAAAACATCATTAGGAGTGGAAAACTCCTTTGTTTGCATAAGCTTTATCTGGTGGTGCTGAATGCCAGACCCAAATTTGACTGAGAAAACGATCCATATTCAAATCTGCCCATCAAAAAAAGAAAGAGAGAAGAAGAGGGATGGTTGTGCTATTATGATATCTGCTTCTTTGGTCCGAATGCCCGAACAGTTCCCCTGCTTTACTCTCAATGTAGGTTACTCCACTGCTCCGCATCACTATTTCTTAACTGGCTCAAGCTCCATGTAAATCAATTTCATCTCATTCCAAGTTACCTAACTTTGCCACGTCCTTTCTACTTCAGAATTACTGTTTGCTAAATCGAATAATATTCGCAGACAAATGGAACTTTTTCAGATCAAATTCATGGGTCAATTATCATTCATCGATTGCTAACAATTACAAGGAAACCCAGTTGTTGCGACGCTGTTCTTGTGTCGCAATGTGCGCTTCTCATTCCTCCTTGACGACGTCGTCTTTTGGGTCGTACGAGAAATCGAAGAGGGTGTGGATTTGGACAAAAAGCAAAGAGGTCATGACTGCCGCCGTGGAGAGAGGATGGAATACCTTCGTTTTCTCATCCCAGCATCGACAACTTGCCAATGAGTGGTCTTGTAAGCTCCTCAGGACCTCCTCTTGTTCTTTTGTATATCTACATTAAGATCAGCTTGTGGTTTAATTTTATATAATTTTGTGCTCTCTATGCTTCGTAGATCAAAATAAGTACAAGAAAAATTGGGTACATTCTTGTGACCCATGTGAGGATTTTGGTGGTTTTCACTATATTTTTGTCAAAGCATGAGTCATGTTAATTTTGCCATCAATGTTATCCGACTTTCTTAGTTTTTAATTTGGTTATGGGGTTTACAGCAATCGCCTTAATAAGTCCTCTTTATATTGAAGAGGGAGGCATTTTTGATGGTGAGAATAGAAGGGTTGCCACAATTCTTGAGGTTTCAAATCCGCAAGAGTTACAGCAGCTCCAACCCGCAAATGGGCAGGCAGAGAATGTTGTTATCAATTTGCTAGATTGGCAGGTAGGCCTGTTGGTGACTGCTTAGGATAATTCACATAAAACATGTTTCTATTTTCTTGAACCAGCCTTCAAGTACTGCATATCAACTATCCATTGTTGTTTGTGGAGATGTTTAAGTTAAGCTAGAATGAAATCAACTTTCTCTAAAACTGAGGATATCCATAAAGTCGGAACAATTCATTTTTTAGTAAGAGCATTGAATATTGGAAATTTATGCAATGTTTTTTCTTGCTCCATGACTTGGAAGCTACCTGGTACTGTGTGAAGTTATATGATAATGCTGGATCTCGTTAAAGAAGACAACATGCTGAATCACATTTTCTCTAAACTTGTTTTTGAATTAATCAACAGAATCCTTTTCTTACAATGACTTTGATGGAAACTTCCTAGGTTTCATTTGACATGCCTCTTTTTGTATCCGGAGATAATCTTGCTTTTTTGCGTGTATATTCATGGATGTTTTGAGTACTAACATAGTCTATGCTGTAGTTTTTATTTCCAGCACCATCCGGTTAACCTATCCCTGTACCTGCCATTTTCAATATAAAGCCACCTCTGAATTTGTCCCTGATTTTGTGTTTCTAAAGGTAATTCCTGCAGAGAATATTGTTGCTGCATTCCAAGGCTGTCAAAAAACAGTTTTTGCCATCACAAAAAATAATTCTGAAGCACAAGTCTTCTTTGAGGTATAATTTAGATTCTCTAAGATTAGGATCGGCACATGAACTTCATATGTTCGAACAGCTGCTTCGGTTATCTAAATTGTCAGTTTGGTTCTTTAGGTGATGCATCATGACCTCCTTTTAATATTCATTTTCTGTGTTTGCAGGCCTTGGAGCAAGGTCTGGGTGGAGTTATTTTAAAAGTTGAGGATACTGAAGCTGTTTTTCAGCTCAAGGTAATTTGTTTTATGATAGGGCTTGTTAAGTACTAAAGTGTAGCTTCTTATCATATAAAAGTTGTCAGGACTATTTTGACAGAAGAAATGAAGTGACCAATCTCATGAGCTTGACCAAAGCTACTGTAACTCAAGTTCAAGTAGTTGGGATGGGGGATCGAGTTTGTGTGGATCTCTGTAGCCTCTTGAGACCTGGTGAAGGACTTCTAGTATGCTTCCATTTCTCATCTATAATTTGCCCCTCGCATGATTTATTATTTGTTAGGATATATGTTGGAATATTCCTTGTCAAAATTGGGTTGGTTGTAAATCTAGGGTTAGTGGTTAAGTCGGTCTTTAGTTGGTGGTTTGAGAATTTGGTTCAAAGTGAGTGACAAAATACCTCGTTCACAACAATGTTCGAAGAGCGTTTGAACGAGACAACTTTACAAATTTCAAACTTTCAAGACAGTATGCTACGTTCATAAGCCGTTCAAAAGTCGTTCAAACGAGATCATCAAGGAGTTCAAAAATCAAGTTCTAGTGGACACCGTTTGCAATGACGTTCGTACTCAGTTCGAACGAAGACTTCAGAGTGACAAATTCAACGTTTCAGAATGAGTCATTCGCAAGGCGTTCGAAGAACCTTCGAATGCCAATGTCTCAAACGCCTCACATATCTATTCGTTCGCAATCATGGTCGAAGAATGCTTGAACACAATGCTCAATAAGTCAGGTAGAACCTTCTGTTCGCACTGATATACTAAGACCGTTCCAACACGGCATCCGATAAACCTTGAAACCCTAGATCGCGTTCGAATGAGACTTACTCCCATTTGAACGTCATTGCCTCAAATAGAGTTTTTATTAAACTGACCTACTCATTAAACCTTTGTTTTCCAAGGGTCCATATAAGCATCATACCACATGATTTTCATAAGACCCTGAGGCCATTGTTGAGTGCTCTTGGAGAGAATAAAGGCATAGAGATGCTAAGATTCTCTCTTGGAGAGAAACTTTGCATCTCTATGCCTTTAATCTCAAACCTCTCCTAGACTTTGTTAAACCACACCAAATCAAACCTTCAGCCACCGGAGTTCTAGATTGCAAAAGAAGCTTGATAGAAGATTAGCCAGAGCTTTAGGACGATAAGAAACAAATGGGTCATTTGTTGGGTACAATTCAGGCTTATTACAAAGGTTTTGTAAGTACAACTGATTGTAATTTGAATCTTCTATAGTGGAAAAGTTTCCTAGTGTTGGTCGCCCCTGGAGTGATTTTACTTTGAAGAGTTCTTTAAAAAGTTTGCATTTTGTCATCAAAACTATTGTGTTTCATCTCTATGCTGCTTTATTTAATTTTGGTGATATTGTGTGTGGTTGCAATATTTTGTTTGTTGTGATTATCATAAAACATCTATTCTCCCCCATTAGGTGTTGTTAGGGGTTGTTGGGCGAATTTGACTTTTGAGCTAATTGATTGGAATGTTGGCATTGCTATGATTTGTGTGTTCCTTAGGTTGGATCTTTTGCGAGGGAATTATTCCTTGTGCACTCAGAATGCTTGGAATCAAATTATATTGCAAGCAGACCTTTTCGAGTTAATGCGGTAAGTTTTGGCTTTAGTTTTGGGTTTGAGTTTGTTAGAGATGATATTTCGATGAATTTTTTTCATAGTAAATCTTGGTAACTACTCTAAACGCAATGGTTTGGCATATCAATCCACAAGTTACCCAATTTAGCACCTTTAACTTAGAAAGTTTCATTTGATTACTTCAACTTATCATGCTCTACCATGGCTGGGAACTGTTTCAAAGACAGAAACTGCAAAGTATATTATTTTTATTTGTATTTCCTTTCATACCATTTATAATGAATCTACTTGGTTCTTAATGTTTTAGGATCATGTGAAATTCTTCAATTGTAGTTGGTGATGAACCCTTAGTAAATTTTGAAGTTGTGCCTTCAAACTCTTTGGAAGTGATAAAATCTTGTTTTTCTCATGCATTTACTAGTATTAGATATTTTGTACCCATTCTGATTATTATTATTAAGCATTAAGAGATCATTATATCAACAGAGCTTGTCACATCAACATATGTTATTATTTTATTGGTAGAAACGCGTCTAGAATCATATGCCTCATTTTCTGTAATTTTTTTATGGTGAATAAGGCATGCAACCTTGAAAAAAATATTCACGAAAAGCAAAGGAAATTATTCACGAAACAAATAAATATTCCAGTCACAATAGTAGTTGAAAGTTGTCAGAGTCATTTCCTGGGTGATTGTTTAATGTCCATGTTATTATTCAGCCTTACTTACAAGGTATAATTTCCAACTGTACAGGGACCAGTACACGCCTATGTTGCCATTCCAGGAGGAAAGACTTGCTACCTTTCTGAGTTAAAAGCGGACAAAGAGGTCATAGTGGTTGATCAAAAAGGCCAACAACGAACTGCAATTGTTGGGCGAGTGAAGATAGAGACTAGACCACTCATTCTTATTGAGGCAAAGGTTTGTGTCTTAGATTGGACTGAGAACAATAGTTTCATAACACTTGATCAACTGAAGTTTTCTTGGTTTCTCAGTAAATAAAAAATGTAGGATAAAAACACTGCCAACCCCAGCCTCCCAACACCCCACAAAACACTCAGCCTTGTATCTCTCATATGTTTGAATATCTCCTAATCTTGCTTTCCCCCCATATTCTAGTTTTTTGTTGCTTATGCCCCTGCAAATGCTATTATTGCATAACCTTGCCTAGAGAAAAAAGTTCTTGGTTTAATATTGGTTTGTCATCTAGCTAATCTTTCATATCTCCTAGAATTTGTAATAGGTTTGAAGTTGTTGCTACTATAATAGAGCTAATTGCTAATACTTCTTTTACAATCTATGTAGCTTTACATTATATTCTGCTCTTGTAGGGAGATTCAGATTACCAAACTCTCTACAGCATCTTTCTACAAAATGCAGAAACTGTTGCTCTTGTTTGTCCCTGCCAAGGTTTTTTTTTTTCTTCTGCATTTAACAACTGGTTTCTAGTATTGTCAAATTTTGTAGTTCATTATTGTTGTTCCTGATATGATAGGGTTGAACCTTGATCCCATCTTCTGTAGGGGCTGGATTACGAAAAACAGCAAACCCCGTGACCTCACTCAAAGTTGGAGATGAAGTTACGTTGAGAGTACAGGGAGGGGCACGTCATACAGGAATAAAAATTCAAGAATTCATTGTGGAGAACTGAATGACCAAGATGGCATATGCTCTGGCTGTGATGCAAAGAGATATTGACTTAAAGTGTTACGGTTAATGTGCCATAAAATTTTTTTTTGTTGGTGAACTTTTACTTTAGTTGTGTATTGTTAACCTTAGTTGGTAGTGTGTGGAAATGTATGTTTTTGGTGAGCCCACGTGTGTAGTCTAGAAGCTTGTACTCTCAAAAATTAAAGGTTGTTTTTGTATGGACAATAGACAACCGAAAATCTCAAACTAAGAAGAAGAGGCAGAGGTTTGAAAACATTCCTCTTCCTCTCCTGTTTCCTATGTTTTTCTGCAAAAATTCTGCAGCAGTGTTAAATCCTCTAGCCTTTTGTTTTCTTTGTCTACTTTATTGCCTTTTCGAGTATGTCCTGCTGGAACAACCAGCCAACATAAAGTCACAAAGAATAATTCCTACATAGAACAATGTTTCGGCATTCCAATGCCATCAAGTAACAGGAAAATCAATCGAGGACAAAGAAATTGCAAAAGTATTTAAGTTTGAGATTAACTTCTAATCATATTGTTCTCTATACCAACTTTTTAGTGTAACGTGAAATTTCTCATTTGTGGCTTGATTTTGAAATTCTAATAAGAAAGATATATGAAGGTCAGTTGAAAATAATAGCGCAGTGTCATAAGCTGCTTTTAAATTTTTAATGCATAGGTGGCAGTCTCTTGTCGGAAGGAAGGAGTCATAAGTCACTAGCTGGGTTAGTTGAAAATTCCAGCCCGTAAAGCTGGAATTAATGGCCAAAGAAAGTTTCTAATGCGGACCTGTCGCATTTTGAATGTGTCGACTCCCAGTCCACGAGTCTTCCCCCAGTATCTTTCATATTGAAGTGTCCCGAGTCATGAACACAAAAATCAACCCTTTTACCATTGAACAATAGGTGATAGTTGGAATTTGTGGAAAATGTGAAGGTCGGTTCGGTTGAAAATAATAAGCTGGTTGGTTTTAATTAGTGGGTAGTAGTCAGAGTCATAAGTCACTAGCTGGATTCAATACGTTGGGAATTCCAGCCCGAAGGTAAAGCTGGAATGGCCCAAAAGAAAGATCACAACTATCTATCTTACTGCCTTGAGCTCAAGAGAGTTTACTAGTCCTGTATGGGACCTGCAAATTAATCATCCAACCACCATGCAATGCAAGTGGGAGAAAATTTCCAAGATGGTTTAAGGGAAAGCTTTCGGGAGGAAAATTTGCAGTTTGATATATAGGATTCGAAAAGACAAAGTATGTGAAAGAAAACATAATGCGGAATAGATTATAAAAGTGGAATAATAAAATAGAGACAAAAGATAAGATATTTACGTGGTTTGGTTTATGACTTACGTCCACATGATAAAGTTTAAAAGGCTACATTATACTCTTATTCACTTTATATTTTTATAATACATGAGACTCCTATTTATAGGAGAATTGTGTTAGATAAGTATAGTAATCAAATCAATTAGATTTAATAATAATCACATCTGATTGTAGGAGATTATAATCAATTACAATAAATCTTTGAAATTCAATCCCGTAATATACTCTAAGAATCTGTCCCCTCTATCTTTCTTATAATAGTATTCCGATCGAGTCATGAACACAACAATCCTTTATTTGCCAAGACTTTTGAGCATTTTTCGTTTTCTTTGGCAAGACATTTTCTTTGACAACGTGAGTTTTTTTCTTTTTTCTTTTAGGTATGACACTTCACGATTTTAAACACTTTATTAGAATATTATTTTAAGCAAACTTTTGTTCTTCATAAATATTTATGATTTAATTTGTTTTTATTTGTTTCCTTATTTGATTTGGACATTAACAACACTTCGCCTATTAATATTAGGATAAAAAAAATCTTATTTTATTTAGATTTCTAATATATATATAAAAGTTTAAAGGGACACTTTGTGACTATATATATAGAGAAATGCTATATTTCATTCTCTTGTCCTTCTCCCATCCTTCTGTTTTTTAAAATCACCATTGGATTTGTGGTCCCTATGTGAGTCATCACATTGGGACCACAGATCTAATGGTGATTTTGAAAATAGAAGGATGAGAGAAGAATACGGGGAGATGCAGTAGCATTTCCCATATATATATATATATATATTCTGTATTCTAAGGAAATTTTCAAGATGTTTCAGGGAAGCATACGGGTGTATTCTAAGGAAATTTTCAAGATGTTTCAGGGAAGCATACGGGTGGAAAATTTGCAGTTCCATAGGATTCGAAAAGACAAGAATTTCATTATGTTTGCATCATCCAAGACCTCATATATACATAAGGGACCTGTAAATTAATCATCCAACGACCATGCAAGTGGGAGGAAATTTCCAAGATGGTTTCAGTGAAAGCATATGGGTGGAAAATTTGCAGTTCCAGAGGATTCGAAAAGACTAAAATTTCGTGAGAATTACGTTGGAAGTCATTGATTCAACGTCAACGTCAATGTCAACACAAAATAATTGAGTCCCAGTCCACAAGTCTGCCGGCCCCGAGTATATTGTTTGTTATTAAAGTGTCCCGATAGAGTGAAGAACAACACAACAACCATACACTACGTACTTGCAAACATGGCACCCTCCGTTTCCATTTCTTCTATGGTGGTTGTAGCGTGGCTTACCAGTATCTTATTTTGTGGAACGTATTTGGATAGTGCACCTCAGTTTGTGGCCGCATCTGAATCATCACCACTACTACAACTAGAAGCAAAGGCTCTGCTCGAGAGTGGGTGGTGGTCGAGTTATAACCCAAGATGTTGTGAGTGGCCTGGTATTACTTGCAACGCTGGTGGAAGCGTCACAGAGATTGACTTGGCTAATTGGTTCGTGGGAGGTACGTTAAAGCTCGCCTTCTCTTCCTTCCCAAATTTAGTCCGTCTTGATCTGTCTGATAATTATCTGACAGGTGAGTTGCCTGCTTCAATTGCAAACCTCACCCAATTAAAGTGGTTTAACATTTCATCTAATCAAATCACTGGACCAATCCCCTCATCTCTTTTGCTTTTAACAAATGTCATTCATTTAGATATGCATGAAAATCAAATCAATGGTTCCATTGTATCAGAAATAGGGATGATGACGAATTTGACCTATTTGGACCTAAGTAATAACATGCTCATCGGTCCAATTCCTTCCACTCTAGGTCATTTAACTAATTTGCATGTTTTGGACCTTAGTCAAAATCAAATTAATGGTTCCATCCCTGTAGAAATATGGAACTTGAAGAGTTTGCTCCGTCTGTATCTCAATCATAACAATCTCAGTGGTCATATCTCCACTCATATAGGCAACCTTCATTTGTTGAAAGTTCTTGACCTTAGTCATAACTTTATTAGTGGAGAAGCACATGTTGAACTTGGTAGAACTTCACTTCAGGGAAGTATCCCACTTGAGATAGGTATTCTATCGAAACTCACTTACCTTGATTTGTCCCATAATTATCTTCAAAGGAGTATTCCAGAACTTGAAATAGGTAATTTATCTAAACTCACCTACTTTGATCTGTCCAACAATAATCTCAAAGGTGAATTGCCTCTTTCACTTACAAACCTCACCCGATTAAAGTGGTTTGACATTTCTTCTAATCAAATCACTGGACCAATACCTGCATTTCTTTGGCTTTTAACCAAACTCACCCACTTGGCAATGAGTGGAAATCAAATCAATGGTTCTATCTCCCAAAAATTGGGAAATCTGAAGAACCTCGTTCATTTGGATCTGGGTCACAACAACTTTATTGGACCCATCCCTTCATCCCTTTGGCTTTTAACCAATCTCAACTATCTGGATCTAAGTGAAAATCAAATCAATGGTTCCATCTCGGTAGAAATAGGGAATTTGAAGAACCTGACCCATCTGTATCTCGATGCTAACAATCTCACTGGTACAATTCTTACTCATGTAACCGAATGCTCTGGGTTGCAAGAGTTGTTATTGAGCCACAACTACTTCATGGGAACCATTCCCCCTCATATCAGTGACCTTTATTTGCTAAATTCTATTAATTTTAGTCGTAACTTTATCAGTGGAGAAATACCTCTTGAACTTGGGTATCTATCATATTTAACGCTCTTGGATCTCAGCTACAATAATCTTACTGGCCCCATTCCCGATTCCTTCGCTCTTGTAAAAAAACTCAACCTGTCTTACAATTCTTTGAATGGTCAAATTCCAAAAGATTATGATTTGCTTCATACACCCGACACATTAATTGGCAACAAGGATTTATGGGCTGACACAAGAGATTTCCCTCCTAGTTATCGTCCCCTTCCATCCCTTCCATTCTCTCCATCTACTAACAGATCAATTGTAACAAAAATAAAAATTTTTGTTCCCATCATCATTTTTCTCGGATTCTTAGTTCTTGGAGGGCTTCTCCTTCGGCAGCACAAGGTCAAGAAAACCCAATTCCAGTCAAGAGAAACAAAGAATGGAAACTTGTTCTCGATATGGAATTATGATGGACATATTGCATATGAAGACATCATTGAAGCAACCGAGGACTTTGATATAAAATATTGTATTGGAACCGGCGGTTATGGCAGCGTTTACAAAGCAGAATTACATGGTGGCAAAGTGATTGCCTTGAAGAAACTTCATCGGTTGGAGGCTGAGAACCCAACTTTCGATATGAGTTTTAGAAATGAGGTAAAAGTTTTAACAGAGATCCGCCATCGAAACATTATAAAACTTCATGGGTTTTGTTTACATAACCGATGCATGTTTTTGGTTTACGAGTACATGGAAAGGGGAAGCCTATTTTGTGTCCTAAACAATGATGTTGAAGCTATGGAATTGGATTGGAGCAAGAGGGTGAACATCATCAAAGGCACCGCCCATGCTTTATCTTACATGCATCATGAATGCATTCCAGCAATTGTTCATCGAGATATAACAAGCAACAATATTCTATTGAACAATAAGTTAGAGGCTTTTGTCTCTGACTTTGGTACAGCTAAGCTCCTTGATCCTGATTCCTCCAATCAAACGTTAGTTGCAGGCACTTATGGTTACATTGCTCCAGGTGAATTGTTCTTTTTATTGCTATAATCTATATATATTTTGTTTCAATACTACCTGTTATTCTAAAGGTAGAACTAGCCATGTAGAACAAATGTCTTTTCCAATACTATTTAAATCGAATCATGCCTAGTCACAAACAACCATTTTCACTATGGAATTTTTATGCAATGGCAAGCTTTGACCAACTTCTTCACATTGAAAAATATACGGAAAAAAAAATAAAGAAATAAAGAAAGAAAGGTTTTTACATTTTTAACAGTTCTTGTTTTTCTTTTTGTTTGCAGAGTTGGCCTATACCATGAAAGTTACTGAAAAATGCGATGTTTATAGTTTTGGAGTTGTGGCACTGGAAATATTAATGGGAAGACATCCAACGGAACTTCTGACTTCATTATCATCGTCATCTTCTCAAAACATGACGTTACATGAAATATTAGACCAACGTTTGCCACCTCCAAATCATCTAGTTGAACAAGATATTTTTCTTGTTGCTACAATAGCATTTGCATGCCTACACACCAAACCAAAGTCTCGGCCTATAATGAATTGTGTGTCTCAAGAATTTCTTTCTCGGAAGAAACCAGTAGCCAAGCCTTTGTATACACTTTCATTATGGCAGCTAAGGAACCAGGAAATGTATATGGTTGGAGCTAGGGATGAAACTCAATTATGAAGTACTTGTTGTTAGGTTGATTATCATATTGTTTGATGAACTTGTATGAATAAAAAATGTTGTGTATGGGAATTATAACGCCATAAAAATTATATAACTTTATTTGTTGTCTAAACAGGCCAAAAACTACATCCGAACATAGGGATATGGTTTAGAGTATCTTATCGGTTCAATTATCCAACGTGGTGCTCCCAAATAAATCTTGAAATGCATGATATAATCTATTGCAGTCGAATGGTGAAGATTGTGCAGCCAATATCGAACCAATAAAAAACATACAACCTAAAACAGAATTCAAAATTCCACATCTCCTAGAAAAAAAATCATCATGATTCATGTAGTTGAAGCAGCTGGACATCAAAAACGACAATGATTTATACACCCTGGTTTAATTGCAAAAACCACCCTGGACGTACACAAAATGATTAGCAAATCTGTTCAGAAGACAGGTAAAGCTTGGGCAAATCATTATGAAATTTGCATCTTTTCATTTCTTCTGAACTATGCATTTTGCACTAATAGCTTCACATGGAGAACCGACTGCGCTAGAATGCATGCAGGTTGAAGTAATATATCAACGGCTTAAAAAGGGTATTGTGGTTGATATTAGGTATTGAAGGTGCAGCAAATTCACATTCAACAAGCAGTGAAAAGGTATTGTGGTTGCTGTGTGTGTACCTTTCTCTGCCTTTGGGTAAGATTAATTGTTCGTGCTTGTGGTGTAAGAATAAGTAGATAATAAAAAAGCCTGAGGCAGGGAAATACTCCTGATTAAATTCTAATGCTCAAAATTGATTACAGATCACGTAAGTGCGGCTTAATTCATGATTCTCTCCAGGGCTTCTCCACCAATTATGTATCAAAAAGAAACATTCCAATATTCATTAAGTGATGACAAAGCCAAACTGTCACCTATCAAACCCGCCCCCAAAATTTCTTTTGATTGCCAAGATTACATCTCTTAAAAGATGGCATATTACGAAAAGAATACAAAATGGGTATCAAAGAGATAATACAGTGCTCAATGTTACGATTTTCAAACACTAGGTTTGGGCGACCGATGAAGATGGTTATGGTGATACGGAGAAGCATGCAGTGCATTTGGTATGGAGAGGCTCCTGGTTGGTTGTCTATTCCTTGATAACCCTGTCTGAATTCTAATGCCATTTCTAGCATTTGGGTACGACCCCATACGCTCTGGTTGCATAGCCTGAAAGTATGATGAAGAACAAGCCATGTCCTTAAGGTTGGGCAGAGCCTTTAGTGCTTCAACAACTTCACTCATCAGAGGTCTGGCTTTAGGGTCGCGGCTAAGGCAGTGGGCAGCTAACTGAAGTGCTTTCTGAGCGCCTTTGATTGAGAAGCGACCTTCAAGCCGAGGATCTAGAAGTCGATAGAACCTGCGCCTCTCTGCAAGATGTGGCCGTGCCCATTCCACCAAGTTATGCTCCCCATTTGGTTGGTTTTTGTCCATGGATCTTCAACCGGTCAACATTTCAAGCAAAACCACTCCAAAACTGTAGACATCACTCTTCGATGTAAGATGCCCTAGACAAGATAGATAGTATTAGGCATTGGTGCTTCAGATAGATCACTTAAAAATCACTAATTAGGGCAAATTAAAGACTTCTAGCACTTGATTTATAGTGTTAGCTACAAACATATTTATGTTTCCATACTTGTATATTCTACACCATCAATCAAACCTTTGGGTCTTCAAGCTTTGAACACCCCCCCCCCCCCCCCTTCCTAGATTCTTAAAATATTTAACTTTCATATACTTAAAAGATTCTTTATGTATGTTAATTTTAACTTTTCTGAGGCTATCCTTTTTCCTTCTTTTTTTTTTTTTCTTATCATAGGTGGTATCTCTACTTAAAAGATAAAAAATAAAAAAACATCTCTACTTATCAAAATATTTTCTTCATTGAGAATGTGTGTGTGCACGCGAACCTGCCTACATACATATATATATTGGAATAAAATTGATTTTTACTTCTCTTAAGTGAATTAACAAATAAATTGTACAAACTTAGGGTAATATTATTCCACAAGGTAACACCATATGGGCCCCCAAAAGGAAAACATCCAACTCCACCATCGAGTGTGTAAGGAAAATGTAAAAAATGTAACCAAATACCAGATACTGCTAAAAGGAAAATAAGGAGATCTTTCTATATTGTAACATTGGTTGAAAAAAATCATATGCCAATTCCTGGATCACCTGGTAAGAATTTGATCTAGGACAATGAATGCTCTTCTATTATACTTCACTAGCTCATAACCCGCGCAATGCGCGGGATTATTTATTATAATTTAATTTCAAAATTTAAACACATCTCCATCGAATTTTTCATTATATGGTAAAATAGTTGTGTAAAAAAATATTTTACGCCTATTTTAATAAAAAGACATAATAAAGGTTATACAACATTACATTGCTGAACATAATGACACAACTACACACAGAATATTGTATTAATATATAGATCACATAAAATTTTACTATAAAAAGAATC
>FXXK01000282.1:330569-427958 GCA_900184695.1 Betula pendula
AGTTCCTTTGTTTGAACCTTCAAATCAATTCTTCGGTTCTCTCTTTCAAAATTAAGAACATTAATTTTCAAAATATTTTTGAAGGTGTAGTAATTTTCAAAAAAAAAAAAAAAAATCAAGTGGCAGGACATGAAGCTTATTGCAAGAACTGATTTTACATTTTTTCCAATAAAAAAAAAAACGCCCTGTTATTGCATTGCCCAAGTTGTGAAACGCCCCGTCTAAATGCCAACTTTGTCAAAGAACGACCTATCGTTTTACACTGTCTGGTTTGCCCTAAAGCGCCATGTCGTTCACTACAGATCGTCCAAAACAAAACATCATTAGGAGTGAAAACTCCTTTGTTTGCATAAGCTTTATCCGGTGGTGCTGAATGCCAGACCCAAATTTGACTGAGAAAACGATCCATATTCAAATCTGCCCATCAAAAAAAGAAACAGAGAAGAAGAGGGATGGTTGTGCTATTATCTGCTTCTTTGGTCCGAATGCCCGAACAGTTCCCCTGCTTTACTCTCAATGCAGGTTACTCCATGTAAATCAATTTCATCTACCTATATTTCATCTCATTCCAAGTTACCCAACTTTTCCACGTCCTTTCTACTTCAGAATTACTGTTTGTTAAATCGAATAATATTCGCAGACAAATGGAGCTTTTTCAGATCAAATTCATGGGTCAATTATCATTCATCGATTGCTAACAATTACAAGGAAACCCAGTTGTTGCGACGCTGTTCTTGTGTTGCAATGTGTGCTTCTCATTCCCCCTTGACGACGTCGTCTTTTGGGTCGTACGAGAAATCGAAGAAGGTGTGGATTTGGACAAAAAGCAAAGAGGTCATGACTGCCGCCGTGGAGAGAGGATGGAATACCTTCATTTTCTCATCCCAGCATCGGCAACTTGCCAATGAGTGGACTTGTAAGCTCCTCAGGACCTCCTCTTGTTCTTTTGTATATCTACATTACGATTAGCTTCTGGTTTAATTTTATATAATTGTGTGCTCTATGCTTCGTAGATCAAAATAAGTACAAGAAAAATTGGGTACATTGTTGTGACCCATGTGAGGATTTGGTGGTTTTCACTAGTATTTTTGTCAAAGCATGAGTCATGTTAGTTTTGCCATCAATGTTATCCGACTTTCTTAGTTTTTAATTTTGTTTATGGGGTTTACAGCAATCGCCTTAATAAGTCCTCTTTATATTGAAGAGGGAGGCATTTTTGATGGTGAGAATAGAAGGGTTGCCACAATTTTTGAGGTTTCAAATCCGCAAGAGTTACAGCAGCTCCAACCCACAAATGGGCAGGCAGAGAATGTTGTTCTCAATTTGCTAGATTGGCAGGTAGGCCTGTTGCTGACTGCTTTGGATAATTCACATAAAACTTGTTTCCATTTTCTTGAACCAGCCTTCAAGTACTGCATATCAACTATGCATTGTCGTTTGTGGAGTTGTTTAAGTTTAAGCTAGAAAGAAATCAACTTTCTCTAAAACTGAGGATATCCGTAAAGTCAGAACAATTCATTTTTTAGTAAGAGCATTGAATATTGGAAGATGCAAAGTCTTGCTACTTGGTCCATGACTTGGAAGCTACCTAGTACCTGCTATTGTGTGAAGTTATATAATAATTCTGGATCTCGTTAAAGATGACAACATGCTGAATCACATTTGTCTAAACTTGCTTTTGAATTAATCAACAAAATCCCTTTATTTACAATGAGTTTGATGGAAACTTCCTAGGTTTCATTTTACATACCTGTCTTTGTATCTGCTGATAATCTTGCTTTTTTTTGCGTGTTTCATGGCTTCTAATAATTGAACATGGTTGCCGTGGCATACCAGATCATCTGCATTATATGGACCATATTCATGGATTTTTTGATCACTAACATAGTCTATGCTGCACTTTTTGTTTCCACCACCATCCAGTTAACCTATCCCTGTACCTGCCATTTTCAATATAAAGCCACTTCTGAGTTGGTCCCTGATTTTTTGTTTCTAAAGGTAATTCCTGCAGAGAATATTGTTGCTGCATTCCAAGGCTGTCAAAAAAAAGTTTTTGCCATCTCAAAAAATCATTCTGAAGCACAAGTCTTCTTTGAGGTATAATTTAGATTCTCTAAGATTAGGATCGGCAAGTGAACTTCATATGTTCGAAAAGCTGCTTCGATTATCTAATGGCTCTTTAGATGATGCATCATGATCTCCTTCCGATTCATTTTCTGTGTTTTCAGGCCTTGGAGCAAGGTCTGGGCGGAGTTATTTTAAAAGTTGAGGATACTGAAGCTGTTTTTCAGCTCAAGGTAATTTGTTTTATGATAGGGCTTGTTAAGTAGTAAAGTATGGCATCTTATCATATAAAGCTTTCAGGACTACTTTGACAGAAGAAATGAAGTGAGCAATCTCATGAGCTTGACCGAAGCTACTGTTACTTGCGTTCAAGTAGCTGGAATGGGGGATCGAGTTTGTGTGGATCTCTGTAGCCTCATGAGACCTGGTGAAGGACTTTTGGTATGCTTCCATTTTCTCATCTATATTTTGCCCCTTGCGTGATTTATTATTTGCCAGGATTTATGTTGGCATATTCAGTGTTAAAATTGGGTTGGTTGTAAATCTAGGGTTAGTGGTTGAGTCGGTCTTTAGTTGGTGGTTCAAAACCTTGGTTCAGAGTGAGAGACGTAACACCTCATTCGCAACAACGTTCAAAGAGCGTTCAAACAAGACAACTCTACAAACTTCAAAAATTTTTGATAGTATGTTGCGTTCATGCCTTTCAAACGAGATCATCAAGGAGTTCAAAAATCAAGTTCCAGTGCACACTGTTTGCAGTGATGTTCGTACTCAGTTCGAACAAAGACTTCAAAGTGACAAAATTCAAAGTTTCAGAATGGATCGTTCACAAGGCGTTCAAAGAACATTTGAACGGCAATGTCTCCAATGCCTCACAGAACTGTTCGTTCACAATCACATTCAAAGAATGTTTACACACAATGCTCAATAAGTTCCGTTCGCAACGACGTTCTAAGACCGTTGCATTTGAAAAAATGTGAAACCCTAGATCACATTCGAACGAGACTTACTCCCGTTTGAACGCCGCTGCCTCATACATAGTTTTTATTAAACCGACCTACTCATTTAATCTTTGTTTTCCCAGGTTCTATATAAGCCTCATACCACACGATTTTTATAAGACTCTGAGGTCATTGTTTAGTGCTTTTGCAGAAAATTTTAGCATCCCTATGCCTTTATTCCCAAACCTCTACTAGACTTTGTTAAACCACACCAAATCAAACCTTCAGCCACCAGATTTCAGGGTTACAAAGGAAGCTTAGTAGAAGATTAGTCGGAGTTCTAGAACTACTATGGTAGGAAACAAACAGGTTGTTTGTTGAGTACAATTCAAGTTTAGTACAAAGGTTTTATAAGTACAACTTATTGTAATTTGAATCTTCTATAATGAAATAGTTTCTTGGGGTTGGCTGCTCCTAGAGTGGTTTTGCTTGTGAAGAATTCTTTAAAATGTTTCTACTTCGCACCAAAATTGTTGTGTTTGATCTTTTTACTGCTTTACTTAATTTTGGTGATATTGTGTGTGGTTGCAATATTTAGTTGGTTGTGATTATTGAAAAACATCTATTCAACCCACCTAGGTTTTCTTACGGGTCGTTGGGCGAATTTCACTATTGAGCTAATTGATTAGAATGCTGTCATTCTTATGATCTGTGTGTTCCTTAGGTTGGATCTTTTGCAAGGGGATTATTCCTTGTACACTCAGAATGCTTGGAGTCGAATTATATTGCAAGCAGGCCTTTTCGAGTTAATGCAGTAAGTTTTGGCTTTGAATTTGTTGGAGATGATATTTTGATGAATTTTTTTCTTAGTAATCTTGGTAAGTACTATAAACCCAATAGTTTGGCATATCAATCCGCTAGTTAATGATGAACCAATTTAGTACCTTTAACTAAGAAAGCTTCATTTGGGTACATCAACTTATAATGCTCTACCATGGTTGTAAAAAACTTAGGGAATCGTTTCAAAGACAGAAATTGGAAAACTATATCATTTTTATTTAAATTACTTTTCATACAATTTATAATGAGTCTACTTGGTTCTTAATGTTTTAGGATCATGTGAAATTCTTCAGTTCTAGTTAGCGATGAACCCTTTGTAAATTTTGAAGTTGTGTCTTCAAACTCTGTGGAAGTGATAAAATCTTGTTTTTCTCAAGCATTTACTAGTATCAGATATTTTGTACCCATTCTGATTATTATTGAGCATTATGAGATCATTATATCAACAGAGCTTGTCACATGAGCAGATGTTATTATTTTATTAGTTGAAATGCGTCTAGAATCATGTGCCTCATTTTTTGTAATTTTTTGATGGTGAATAAGGGATGCAACCGTGAACAACCACTTTTTCTCCTGAAAAAAGATAACATTTTTCCTACCATTTGGAAAAGCAAAGGAAATTATTCAGGAAACAAATAATATATTCCAATCACAATAGTAGTTGAAAGTTGTCAGAGCCATTTCCTGGGTGACAGATTAATGTCCATGTTATTAGTCAGCCTTACTTACAAGTATACTTTCTACCTGTACAGGGACCAGTACATGCCTATGTTGCCATTCCAGGAGGAAAGACTTGCTACCTTTCTGAGTTAAAAGCGGGCAAAGAGGTCATAGTGGTTGATCAAAAAGGCCAACAACGAACTGCAATTGTTGGGCGAGTGAAGATAGAGACTAGACCACTCATTCTTGTTGAGGCAAAGGTTTGGGTCTTAAACTGGACTAAGAGCAATAGTTTCACAACATTTAATCAGCTGAAGTTTTCTTGATTTCTTGGTGACTAAAAAATGTTGGATAAAAACTCTGCCAACCCCGGCCTCCCAACACCCCACAAAACACTCACCCTTTTATCTCTCATATGTTTGAATATCTCCTAACCTTGCTTTCCCTGCCTACTCTAGATTTATGTTGCTTATGCCCTGCAAATGCTATTGCATAACCTTGCCTGGAGAAAAAAGTTCTGTGTTGGATATTGCCTTATCATCTAGCTAATCTTTCATATCTCCTCGAATTTGTGATAGGTTTGAAGTTGTTGCTACTATGATAGAGCTAATTGCTAATACTCTTACAATCTATATTCTGCTCTTGCAGAGAGATTCAGATGACCAAACTCTCTACAGCATCCTTCTACAAAACGCAGAAACTGTTGCTCTTGTTTGTCCCTGCCAAGGTTTTTTTCTTTTTTTCCTTCTGCGTATAACAACTGGTTTCTAGTATTGTCAAATGTTGTAGTTCATTATTGTTGTTCCTGATATGATAGGGTTGAACCTTGATCCCATCTTCTGCAGGGGCTGGGTTACAAAAAACAGCAAACCCCGTGACCTCGCTCAAAGTTGGAGATGAAGTTACGTTGAGAGTACAGGGAGGGGCACGTCATACAGGAATAGAAATTCAAGAATTCATTGTGGAGAACTGAATGACCGAGATGGCATATGCTCTGGCTGTGATGCAAAGAGATATTGACCTAAAGTGTTACGGTTAATGTGCCATAAAAACTACCTTTGTTGGTTAACTTTCACTTTAGTTGTGTTTTGTTAACCTTAGTTTGTAGTCGGTAAAAATTTATGTTTTTAGTGAGCCCACGTGTGTAGTCTAGAAGTTTGTACTCTCAAAAGTTGAAGGTTGTTTTTGTATGGACAATAGACAACAGAAATATCAAACTAAGAAGAAGAAGCATAGGTTCGAAAACATTTATCTTCCTCCCCTGTTTCCTCTGTTTTTCTGCAGAAATTTTGCAACAGTTTTAAATCCTCTGGCCTTTTGTTTTCTTTGTCCACTTTATTGCCTTTTGGAGTGTATCCTTCTGGAACAACCAGCCAACATAAAGTCACAAAGAATAATTGGCTATGATACAACAGGTCATTCCTACAGAGAACAATGGAATGCCATCAAGTAATAGGGAAATCATTCGAGGACGAAGAAACTGCAAAAGTAAATAAGTTTGAGAATAACTTCTAATCATATTGTTCTCTATACCAACTTTTTAGGATAACGTGAAATTCCTCATTTGTGGCTTGATTTTCAAATTATAATAAGAAAGATATATGAAGGTCAGTTGAAAATAATAGCGTTAAGTGTCATAAACTGCTTTTAAATTTTGAATGCATAGGTAGCAGTCTCTTGTCCGAAGGAAGGAGTCATAAGTCACTAGCTGGGTTAGTTGACTCCCATTCCACGAGCCTTCCCCCAGTATCTTTCTTATTGAAGTGTCCCGAGTCATGAACACAACAATCAACCCCTTTAATTTGCGGAATTTGTGGAAAATGTGAAGGTCGGTTGGGTTGAAAATAATGCAAGTGGGAGAAAATTTTCAAGATGGTTTCAGGTAATGCTTGCGGGAGGAAAATTTGCAGTTTGATATATAGGATTCGAAAAGACAAGTCATGGACACAACAATCAACCCCTTTGTGCATGGAATCGGGAGCTCATTGCCCTGCTAATTAAATGTGATGTAATAGTTGGACCATGTGTGCAGGCGAAGACTAATAGTCAGCCAATCCAACGACTACGGCAATGTCGAAATGTTCACTTTCAAAAGGAAATTTGCAAGATGATTCCGTACGTGGAAATCTAAATGCGCAACGTCACAAAAGATAATTGGAATTCAAAAACACTAAGGTTATGTTTGGTACGCGGAATGGCTATTTCAAGGAATAGCTTTTAGTAAGAATGTAAGAGGAATGGCTATTCCCTCAGTTGAAGGAATAGTCATTCCCTCATGGCTATCGGAATGGTTATTCCAAAGCTAATCCAATACATTCATTACATTCTTACTAAAAGCTATTCCTTGAAATAGTCATTCCGCGTACCAAACATATCATAAGTCACTCTGTCAAGAATGTCGGAAAAGAATTACGTGAGTCACGTTTGCACTCATTCCAAAAAATTGTTTTAATATTAATAAGAAATTATTTATGGGATATAAAGTTAAAATAAGTTTTGGAGATAACAATCAACCTTTTGTCATTGCCCTTGTCAATCATGCACTTTGGATTCGAAATGAAATTTCCAAGAAGATTCAGGGAAAGCATGTGGAAGGAAAATTTGGACTTCTATAGGATTCGAAAAGACAGATTTTCGTGAGAATTATGTTGGCACTAATTAGCTTGACTCCTAGTCCACAAGTCTGCCCCCAATATCTTTCTTATTAAAGTAGTGTCCCGAGTCATGAACATAATAAATCAATCCTCTCCCATTGCCCTCATCAATCATACACTACTTGCAAACATGGCACCCTCCTTTTCCCTTTCTATTTCCATTGTGGTCCTGGCATGTATCTTCTTCTATGGAACCTATTTGGATAGTGCAGCTCAGTTTGTGGCAGCATCTTCTGAATCATCAGCACTACAACTGGAAGCAAAGGCTCTGCTCCAGACTGGGTGGTGGCCGAGTAACTACACCAAGAATACCTCAAGCCGTTGCGAGTGGCCTGGTATTACTTGCAACGCTGGTGGAAGCATCACTAGGATTGATGTGTTCTCTAATAATCTTCAAGGGAGTATTCCACTTGAGATAGGTACTCTGTCAAAACTCTCATCCCTTAATTTATCTTACAATAATCTGACTGGTGAGCTGCCTCTTTCACTCACAAACCTCACCCAATTAGTGATGTTTGACATCTCTCATAATCAAATCAGTGGTTCCATTCCCCCCGAAATAGGTAATATGGAGAATTTAACTTACTTGTCCCTCAAGAGTAACAGCCTTGATGGTCAAATCCCTTCTACTCTTGGCCATTTAACTAATTTGAAATATTTGCTCCTTGATAGCAATCAAATTGATGGTTCCATTCCCCCAGAAATAGGCAATATGGAGAATTTGACTTCCTTGTCCCTTGACTACAACAATCTTAATGGTCAAATTCCTTTTACTCTGGGCCATTTAATTAATTTGAGCTATTTGTCACTTGGTAGCAATCAAATGAGTGGTTCTGTCCCAGTAGAAATAGGGATGCTAAAGAATCTTGTTTTTTTGAACCTAAGTGATAACATGCTCGTTGGTCCAATCCCTTCTACTCTAGCCAAATTAACTAATTTGAAAAAATTGTCCCTTAGTAGCAATCGAATCGATGGTTCCATTCCCCCAGAAATAGGCAGTATGGAGAATCTGAGATGCTTGTCCCTCGACAGTAACAGCCTTAATGGTTCTGTCCCAAGAGAAATGGGGAATTTGAAGAAGCTGACTCATCTGATTCTTGACTCTAACAATCTCATTGGTTCAATTCCTACTCAGCTAACCAGTTGCTCTTCGTTGGAGCAGGTGTTATTAGGCAACAACTCCTTAAGTGGAAGCATTCCCTATCAGATCCGAGACCTTTATTCGTTGACTACTATGAACCTTAGTCATAACTCTATTAGCGGGAAAATACCACTTGAACTTGGGGATTTACGATTTTTAACGTTCTTGGATCTTAGCTACAATAATCTTTCCGGCACCATTCCCCTTTCTTTCACTTCTGTAACACATCTCAACTTGTCATACAATTCTTTGGTGGGTCAAATACCAGACGGTTATCAAAGTCATACATCTGACACGTTAATCGGCAACAAGGATTTATGTGGTGCCTTCATGGATTTCCCTCCTTGCCCTCCACTTTCCCTAGTCAGTAACAAATCAATTGCTCCCAAGGTAAAAATTGTTGTTGCCATCAGTGTTTTCCTTGGATTCTTAGTCCTTGGGGGGTTTCTCATGTCTCAATGCGTGGTCAACAAAACCCAATCTATGTCAACAGAAACAAAGAATGGGAACTTGTTCTCGATATGGAATTATGATGGAAATATTGCATATGAAGACATCATTCAAGCAACCGAGGACTTTGACATTAAATACTGTATTGGGACAGGTGGTTATGGCAGTGTTTACAAAGCAGAAGTACCTGGTGGCAAAGTAGTTGCCTTGAAGAAACTTCATTACTTTGAGGCTGAGAATCCAACTTTTGATAAAAGTTTCAAGAACGAGATAAAGGTGTTAACAGAGATCCGACATCGAAGCATTATAAAGCTACATGGGTTTTGTTTACATAAGCGATGTATGTTTTTGGTTTATGAGTACAAGGAAAGAGGAAGTTTGTTTTGTGTCCTAAACAATGACATTGAAGCTGTGGAATTAGACTGGAGCAAGAGGGTAAACATCGTCAAAGGCACCGCACACGCCTTATCTTACATGCATCATGAGTGCATCCCAACAATTGTTCATCGAGACATATCAAGCAACAATATTCTTTTGAACAATAAACTAGAGGCTTTTGTCTCTGACTTTGGCACAGCTAAACTTCTTGATCCGAATTCCTCCAATCAAACATTAGTAGCAGGCACTTCCGGTTACATTGCTCCAGGTGAACTATTGTTTTCTTGTTATAATTTATATCTGTATTTATTTATTTATTTTCAATCCTTTATTCTGAAAGATAGAACTAGCCATGTGGAACAAATATATTTCCCAATATTTGTGCTAGTAGCGTTACCTTGTCATTTACTATTTGTGGAGATTCATGCATGATCGCAAAAAACCAATTTCAGTGTTTCACTATGGAATTTTTATGCAATGTCAAGTTTTGACCAACTTCTTTGCATTGAAAAATATACTAAAAGGAAAAAAAAAAAATGAAGGAAAAAGGGAAAGAAGGTTTTTACATTTGTAATAGTTTTTTCTTCATATTTATTTTTTCTATGTAGAGTTGGCCCATACCATGAAAGTTACTGAAAAATGCGATGTTTATAGCTTTGGAGTGGTGGCATTGGAAGTATTAATGGGAAGACATCCGGCAGAACTCCTGACTTCAATATCATCACCATCTTCTCAAAACGTGATGTTACATGAAATATTAGACCAGCGTCTGTCACCTCCAAATCATCTGGTTGCACAAGATATTTTCCTTGTCGCTACAATAGCATTTGCATGCCTACACATCAAACCAAAGTTTCGGCCTACAATGAAATGTGTGTCTCAAGAATTTCTTTCTCGGAAGAAGTCAGTAGCCAAGCCTTTACATACACTTTCATTATGGCAACTAAGGAACCAGAAAATGTATATGGATGGAGCAGGGGATGAAACTCAATTATGAAGTACTTGTTGTTAAGTCGAGTATCATATTGTTTGATGAACTTGTATGAATAAAAAATGTTGCGTATGAGAATTATAATGCCATAAAAATTATATAACTTTATTTGTTGTCTAAACATGCCAAAAACTACATCCGAACATAGGGATATGGTTTAGAGTATCTTATCGGTTCAATTATCCAACGTGGTGCTCCCAAATAAATCTTGAAATGCATGATGATAATCTATTGCAGTCGAATGGTGAAGATTTTGCAGCCAATCGAACCAATAAAAAACATACAATCTAAAACAGAATTCAAAATTCCACATCTCCTAGAAAAAAAATCATCATGATTCATGTAGTTGAAGCAGCTGGACATAAAAAACGACAATGATTTATACTCCCTGGTTTAATTGCAAAAACCACCCTGGACGTACACAATATGATTAGCAAATCTCTTCAGAAGACAGGTAAAGCTTGGCCAAATCATTATGAAATTTGTGTCTTTTCATTTCTTCTGAACTACGCATTTTGCATTAATAGCTTCACATGGAGAACCGACTGCGCTAGAATGCATGCAGGTTGAAGTAATATATCAACGGCTAAAAAAGGGTATTGTGGTTAGGTATTGAAGGTGCAGCAAATTCACATTCAACAAGCAGTGAAAAGGTATTGTGGTTGCTGTGTGTGTACCTTTCTCTGCCTTTGGGTAAGATTAATTGTTCGTGCTTGTGGTGTAAGAATAAGTAGATAATAAAAAAGCCTAAGGCTGGGAAATACTCCTGATTAAATTCTAATGCTTAAAATAGATTACAGATCACATAAGTGCGGCTTAATTCATGATTCTCTCCAGGGCTTCTCCACCAACTATGTATCAAAAAGAAACATTCCAATATTCATTAAGTGATGACAAAGCCAAACTGTCACCTATCAAACCCACCCCCAAAATTTCTTTTGATTGCCAAGATTACATCTCTTAAAAGATGGCATATTAGGAAAAGAATACAAAATGGGTATCAAAGAGATAATACAGTGCTCAATGTTACAATTTTCAAACACTAGGTTTGGGCGACCGATGAAGATGGTTATGGTGATACGGAGAAGCATGCAGCGCATTTGGTATGGAGAGGCTCCTGGTTGGTTGTCTATTCCTTGATAACCCTGTCTGAATTCTAATGCCATTTCTAGCATTTGGGTACGAACCCATTCGCTCTGGTTGCATAGCCTGAAAGTATGATGAAGAACAAGCCATGTCCTTAAGGTTGGGCAGAGCGTTTAGTGCTTCAACAACTTCACTCATCAGAGGTCTGGCTTTAGGGTCGCGGCTAAGGCAGTGGGCAGCTAACTGAAGTGCTTTCTGAGCGCCTTTGATTGAGAAGCGACCTTCAAGCCGAGGATCTAGAAGTCGATAGAACCTGCGCCGCTCTGCAAGATGTGGCCGTGCCCATTCCACCAAGTTATGCTCCCCATTTGGTTGGTTTTTGTCCATGGATCTTCGACCGGTCAACATTTCAAGCAAAACCACTCCAAAACTATAGACATCACTCTTCGATGTAAGATGCCCTAGACAAGATAGATAGTATTAGGCATTGGTGCTTCAGATAGATCCCTTAAAAATCACTAAATAGGGCAAATTAAAGACTTCTAGCACTTGATTTATAGTGTTAGCTACAAACATTTCTATGTTTCCATACTAGTATATTCTACACCATCATAGGTCGTATCTCAACTTAAAAAATAAAATATAAAAAATAAAATCTCTACTTATCAAAATATTTTCTTCATTGAGAATGTGTGTGTGCACGCGAACGTGCCTACATACTATATATTGGAATAAAATTGATTTTTACTTCTCTTAAGTGAATTAACAAATAAATTGTACAAACTTAGGGTAAAATTATTCCACAAGGTAACACCATATGGGCCCCCAAAAGGAAAACATCCAACTCCACCACCGAGTGTGTAAGGAAAATGTAAAAAATGTTACCAAATACCAGATACTGCTAAAAGGAAAATAAGGAGATCTTTCTATATTGTAAATTTGTAACATTGGTTGAAAAAAAATCATACGCCAATTCCTGGATCACCTGGTAAGAATTTGATCTAGGACAATGAATGCTAATCTATTATACTTAGGGCCTGTTTGGGATTGCGTTAGAGAGCTTCAAAAGTACTTTTAGTACCTAAAAAGCTGTGCCAAACAAAAAGCTGGCATGTTTGGTAAAAAATTTCAAAAGTACTTCTTTGACTTTTTATTCTAAAAATGGTCCAAACGCATTTTTAGAAAAAGCTTAAAAATGAAGCTTTTGCCAAAAAGCTCTATTTCCAAACGCAATCTCAAACAGGCCCTTAATGTGTACTTAAAGACGCCTTACGCTTTTTAAAAAAATTGACTTTTTACTTATAAAAAAAAAAAAAAAATGAATGCCAATCTAGTAGCAGCACAGAATCATATCAAAAACAAAATACAGGAAAAAAAAATTATATGAAATAATGCAGAAAAAGATGATAAAAACAATTTAACCATACTAACCTGTCATCACATACTCTGGGGCTGCATAACCATAAGTTCCCATCACTCGGGTAGATACATGAGTTTTATCTCCCTCTGGACCATCTTTGGCAAGTCCAAAATCAGAAAGCTTTGCATTGTAATCCTGAAATAGCAAGATCTAGGTAATGTGTATGGACAAACATAGATATTGTTCACATAATTTGAATCACAAATGGCACCTTTTAAAATAAGAAAAGAAAACAAACAGTTACACACCGCATCCAACAGGATATTAGATGTTTTAAAATCTCGATATATAACTGGCTTTTCAGCTTCCTCGTGAAGAAAGGCAAGACCCTTTGCAGCACCAAGTGCAATTTTCATTCTGGTGGACCAAGGAAGAGGCAGAGGCCCTGCAGGGTACAACATAATATTACCAGAGAAAAGAAATGAAATTGGCTACTGGAACATTTTCATGTGGTTAATAAATTGCAGTATCCACTCAATAGATATAATTAGATGGTGTTGGGACAGAATTTTTCACACATATTATCATAACAAATATGATCTAATACAACACATAGATAATATATGAAGTATTATTTCCCTAAATCTTCATTCATTGAACCGTTGAAAACAAATAATTGGGAATATATCCCAGGGCTCTCTTGGAGAAAGAACATACACAAACAGACCAAATATATTCCTTTAAATCGCATTATACACACACACACTCATGCCTTAAAATTGTATACATCAATTTATTGCTTTTCCTTACACATTTTATATGTGATTATCTTGCTTTCCCACAGAAAGGCACTAAAACTTGAAGCTTCAACTAACATTTTCTTTTCTTCAACTCATAATATTTGTGAATATAATGGCTTAACTCATAAGACAATCCTGGGATGGAAAAAAAGGTCAAGAACGGGCTTCAAACAACATTAACTCTCCAGGGCCACTTACCAAGTAGCAATGAAATAAAATAAAAAGAAAAATAAAATCAGGTTATTAACAGGATCAGAAAGGACATGAATAAGTAAATATCATCTTTTAAGGTAAAAAAAGAAACAGCATTACATCATTAGCCAATTTTTAAAAAATACTAAATAGAATAAATAGAATCAAATCCATGGAATTCTCTTTTTGAAATTCCATACAGAAAATCCAGAAATTCTATAGTTTCTCTAACAGTAAAAAGATCATAAAGTTAAACACATGCAAGAAGGATATGAAATTCCAGAATGTGAACCAAAATTCATACTTCTGAAGAGGTGATTCTCCAAGCTTCCTCGAGGCATAAACTCATAGACAAGTAACCTCTGATCATCCTCAATGCAATAACCAATTAATTTAACCAAATTAGGGTGAAGGAGGTCACCAAGATAATTAACTTCAGCCTGCCATGTGGAAAAGAAACAAAAGTACCCATGAGCCATAGAAGTGAAGGTAACAAGCAGCCCCAATCTCAACTTAATAATTAGAGCAAACAAAAGAAATAAAATTTGATAATTAATTCTCTTACCAGCCATTCTTTATGACCTTGAAGTCCATCGTGGTTGAGGGTCTTTACTGCAACTGTAAGCCCTGTTCCAGGTTTCACTGGGGCAGTTCCATTTTCATTGATCCAACCCTTGAATACACAACCAAACCCACCCTCTCCAAGAAGACTCTCAGGTCTAAAACTCCTCGTTGCTGACTTAAGCTCATTAAAAGTGAACTTTCTAAGTTGAGAAGCAACTTTCAATTCTTCACTTATGTTGGGAGTGGATGGAATACTTTCTGCATTGCTACTTGTTGAAGATGACACAACTAGAGCAACTGGTTGGTCTCGGCTGGAATCATTCGTAGATTTACTTTCACCTGATCCACACAGAAATCACACAATCATCAAATCTAATTCAACTATAACCAGCCAATCCATATATAAAAGCTTCTGCAGTTCTTGAGGTCGCATAGGCTCGAAGATGTTGGGAAAATTCAACGGTTTCCCAAAACTCGTGAAAAACGAAAGAGACAGAAAAATGGAAAAACAACAATCACAAGATACAAAAATTTAAGTGGTCCACCCTTAGGGGCTACGTACACTGTGTTGCAGCAAAGTTTTACTATTTTCGGGAAACAATACAAAGGAGGCGTCATACACGCATACAGAAACTCTACTACAAAGCAACTATTTAAAGGCCCTTAACTGTGTCGAAAATATATAAACGAGAGGGTCAAAAAAGCCTCGCTCCATGGTCTAACCCACAGGAAAAGAAAAAAAAAAAAAATCTCATTTAAACCGTAGCCCTTCTTTTGTCGTACCGAGTCGTGTGCAAACCGGGTCGGACACAATACCAGGCTCCACATAGCTTAACAGAAGAATGCACAAGGAGCCATGCCTCTATATGCACACATATATAAGTACAGGTAGTTATGTACTGTAAAAGGAACCTGTATTGGCCAACATTGTGCAGTAATAAACAACACACAAAGCATGACTAGTAGCTTGATCATGAATATTAAGTACAACTAAATCTTTCAAAAGCTAAATAATAGGTTTTAGGTTCAACTATATTAAAACCCAGATTAATTAAACATATCAAAGGATCAAAGTGAAGCCAAAATTTACTTCACAATAATTAAGAAGTTATTTAATCCATCAAATATAAAGCAGGGTAAGGCTTTGTTAAATCTCGTACTCTGCTCACGTTTTGGTTGTTTTCACCATGTGCATCTGCTTTTATGATCATATAATTGTAAAATTGAACTACCGCCAAAGATGATTATACATTGAGATGCTTACAAATCTATAACCAGTTTTTTCTTTTTCTGATAAGTAACACATAATTAGAAACCAATGATAGAACACTTCCCACCTAACACAAGCATGTTAAACACTTGCCAACCCTACAGAACTGTCCACATGGGTCAGCCAATACCTAAGAATGTTTGACACAATCAGTTAAAAGGTTATTACTTTCTTAAGTATCTAAATATGCGAGATGGATTAATGCTCAAGCAACATTATTTACAATTGATTACAGGCACCAATCTTTTACTTGACTATTGACAACAACTCCTGATAATTCATTCCACAAAAACTGATAGAGATAGATTATATATAAAGTACACGCAAAAACAAGCATTTTGCAGCTCTATATCTAGGATTCTTGGGAGCAGCCATTGACCCAGTGGGGTACTTGAAGCTAAAACAGATCAAAGTTTGGGATTATGGTCAAACATGCTGGTATACTTTTGGAAGTTTGGGTATCTTTATAATATGTTTAAAAGCAGTGTTAGCGTCCGTTTGATTTAGCGGTTTCAAAACACGCAGTTTGAAAAAATAGCGATTTCAAAATATAGTTAAAGAAAATTTAACGCAGTTAAGCATTTTGTAAAATCGCAATTCAACCTTTACAATCGTGCATTTTTAAAAATGCACCACCTTACCTGCAATTTGAAAACATGAAAAAATTCATGTTTTCAAACCGCCATTTTTTTTCAAACACACTCTGGGACACCTTCTATGATTTTATTTAAAAACACACTTTTGACCTGCGAAATCACAGGGCCAAATGGACTCTTAGCCAATGACCTATAAAAGCCATACTTTTCATTAATTGATCCAAATCAATGTATTTATCCATTACCAATATTTAAGACAGAGTATAATGGGCTAGAAAAGGTGGGCCATTACATTCTATCCAATTATATTCCCTTTAAAAAAGAGATGGCGAAAAAAATCATAAACAGGAACAACTCCATGTGGTTGAGTCTTTGTAAGTTCCTGGCCCTTCTTGATTAAGTAAGAAACAACAAACTAACAACCATCAACTAATCATTTCTCTTCCTTTTTTTTTTTTTTTTGGATGAACTAATCATTTCTCAAAAAAATGACAAAAAACAAAAGGGAAAAAAAAAAACCACCATGAGTTCATGTTTTTGTAAGTTCCTAGCCCTTCTTCATTTAATAAGATATGAACAAACTAACAATTATCTACTAGCTATATTAATGTTATCAACTAACAGTATTAACGGAAAAAGGTAATTGTGCACTTAATAAATTCAGTATCCATCGACCAGCAAATGGAAAATGATCATGACATTATTCATCAAAAAAAAAAAAAATTATCACGACATGATAGGTTCATGTAGGCAAAGAATTAAGTACACTACAAATGGGTATCAATATCCTAAATGTGCATAACATAATATGCACGTCAAAGCAAATAACAGAATCAAACGTAATATACACTTCAATATCTACAGGCACCAAGAAAGGCATTTAATATGATCATAACAGAGTTAGTCAAAGATCAACCAATTTCTCTAACTACGTAAACCCAGATAACAAGATTGACATAGTAAGGAAACAAATTAGACATAAAAGAAATAAAATTATACCGTATTGCGTGCTACTGCCACTTATAGAGCTATCCACGTTGGACCTTGAAGACATGCAGCTCCCAATGAACCTAAACTTAATCCAACATCCTGTGCCCTCAGCTTCTCCATCTTTCTTCTTCCTTCCCTTCGATTTTTCCACGTCCCAAGCCCCAACCTCAATAGCATCAGGACCTAATCCCATCTCTCAAATCCCTAAGCTAACTCCCATATCTCAGAAGCATCACATTCCACCAATCACCACCACTCAAAGCTGGTTTAGCACATTCCTCCAAACCGAAGAACATCAAAATGCACCAAATAACATAAACAATCAAAACCCACCAAAAAAAAATCCCACACGGAAAGAAAAACCAATCGAACAATCAAAATTCAACAACACACAATAGAGCAGACCCAACCCTTAATTAGGGGAACCCAAAATTGACTCAAACCCAGATGAAAAGAAAACAGGTTTGGAATGCTAGAATGCTCCAAATGGGCGAGACCCAGATCACAAAATGTACATGCAAGACCAAATAAAAACACCACCTGGAGTAATCAGTAGCTCTAACTGACAGGAATACCTCAATTGAGAGCTGTGAAGACCTAGAAATCAGATATTAGAAGCTGAACAGCTTAGACTAAAAAATGCATTATGCACTCCGAAATTTCAGGTTCTGTTTTAGTACACCCAACACACACACATTCATTAAATCCCATATAGACATACTACGACAGCGTCCAGGCTAAGCTACGAGAAACCAAAACAGGCATTGTGATTGTGGTTGTTTCTACACAGAGAAAGAGAGAAAGAGGCTTTAAAAGTAGTGGAAGAACAGAGAAAGAGAAACGTGCTCTTTACGTGAAAAGGAGTGAGGGAAGAGAGTGTAGTATGTTTGAGAGTGAGACAGAAAGGGAAAGTGTAAAACAACAGGAAGTGCGCCTGGGACTGTGAGAGAGAGATGCAGTTGGAATTTGATGTCTGGTCGGCTGCAAAGACAGGCCCAAGTCCCAAGGGACCGAGCGACTACTCTGAGAGGAAATTCAAAGGCCCAAAACCCCACTCACACGAACCAATTTAATTATACTTGATTAAGGGTTAAATACTTTTTGTTTGTACTTCGTATTTTTCTCATCGGCTTGGGTGCTGTTACTGAAAAAGTAACCAACGGCTCATATTTAACCAATTATTTTTTGACTCAAACGCTGCCGTTTTTTTAACCAAACATCAAACCCAAAAGAAAGAACCAGGAACGGTTTGATATGCGTGAGCGGGCTTGGTGGCGCCGGGCGGCGGGACAAGCTGAGGCAAGCCAATCACGGGCGGCAGATGAGACAGCACATCTCCTTTTCCTGGCTTTTGCTTCGCACCGTCAGTCACCTCTTTCAAAAGAACGCATTTTCGTTGATTTTGATTATGTGCGGGCTGCTGATTAAGGTAGTTGGGTTGATTTAATATGGACCGTCAATTAAGCTATGTAAATACCCGATTCGTTTTGGGCTGTTGGATGAGGAAAATATGTAATTGTTTGAGTACAACTCGTGGCTGCGATCTGGTGTAGCGCATGACCATAGGTGATCCTAATTAACTAATGATTGGATGCCACAATGATTGAATATGCCTTGCAATTTGGATCCAAGAATGGTGTCTCATGTTTTCAAAACAAAAACAAGTAAGCCTCACAAATTTTTTAACGTAACTTTGATTGTGATTTGTATTCGGATTTGTTTTGAGAATTTGGGAAAAACAAATACAAATACAAATTTGGTGGAATTTGCTATCATCTCCCTCTCTCCTATTCATTTTCTCAAGATTGTCATTGTTTCTACTGCCTGATTAATTAAACATTTGAAGTCGTAGTTTACTCTCTAAAATAACATATTAGTATTTAAAATCATGTGTATTTTTTTATCTACGATTTAGAAACGTTGATTTTTCTAGCTCATTCCCAAAAATAATACAATTTTTGTGATTTAATTTAAAATTGAATTTTTAGTCTACAAATTACAATACCAAACATTCTTAGTTTGGTATCCAAAATATATCACCAAGTATTTAGGTTAATGAATTAATCTGTATTGTCTCTTCTTAGTTTTCTTTTATTATTGTTTTTTGTCTCTCGAGTAATGTTAAAAATTTATCTTGTGTCCTTCAAAATTCAATGAATATTAGCATTACTATTTTCTTTCAAATGTAAGGGTTTGCTTTGTTTGAAGTTTTTTTATTTACAAAATAATGATTTGGAATTAACTGATTTTTTTTTTTTTGTTGGGAGGTTGTGGTTTTCTGAAGTTGGTAGCTTTTCTAGGATCCATTTATCCAAGAACTAAAAGATTTTTGTGTTTCTAAAAATCCCTGCTTCCTTTAGATTTAAAGAAAGAAAATTGTTAAATACTAGTACTACACTATTTCTGAAGATTCATCGACCGGTTAGCTCAAAGCTGATTTTTGAATTCAAGATCTTTAAATTTACTCAGCCATGAACTTTTATTGCCATCTATTCCTGAAGAACTTACACCAAATGGGCCCAAAAGGAGCTTGAATCTACAGTAATAGTGCTTAGCACAAATAAAAAAAAAATTACAAAAAAAAAAAAAGGACTCATGAAGGAAACCCAAAAGCATTGTTCAATAATACACCATCCAGGACTTGGGCTGTGGAGGTATACAACGAGTAATGACTCATGGGCACACGAATTTACAAGGCATCTAAACATGCCTTGAGATTTAGAGGTAAAAATGCTAAGTGGTGATACTTTGAAGTGTATTTTTTCCTAAAGCTTTTTTAATGAATAGTCCTTTAGGTGATATTAAAACTATTTTGAGAAATTAAGTGATTTTTTCATAAATTGAATCAAGAATAAACTTTGAATAAATTGGAAGAGTTTTTGGCCAAAACATGTTTATGAGGTTGTTTGATAAATAATTTATTAATTGATAAGTCTTAGATGTATTTTGGGTCCATTTGGCCTAGTTCGCTAAGTGTAGTATAGTAGTTTAAGCCCATTTAGTGAGTTGTGAACCTTATATGGTTAACTTAGTTAGGAGAAAGTCCAAATGGGTCGTTTCTTACCCATATCACTATAAAAATATTTTTGAGATTTTCAAAAGAAAAACTAAATCATTTTTAAATGAAATTTAAGACTAACAAAACTTTAATTACTTTATTAAAAAAAATTATGGAATTTATAATAAAATAATTTAAAATAGAATAAAATAGATTATAAGAAAAATGAAACTTTATTTCAAACCAAGGTCCTCAAAAAATAGAAGGCCCCCGCCCCGCCGGGGGGGGAAGGTTAGAAAGGTCTATGTACTAACTTAAGGCCAACTTCTAATTAGGGTTTATGGCTTAGCATAAGATTGACATAATTGAATCTTATTGTTCAATATTTAGTATTTCCCACCTAATATGAATAAATTACTGTAAATGTTTAACTGTATGCAACGTATTGTTTCATGAGTAATGCTACATACCACATAAACATTCTACAAATATTCTATAAATCTCTATGTTGAATTATTTATACATTGTCAAATGCTTTTAAAGTGTTTCAAATGTTTAAAATGTTAAAATATTTTTGCAAATCGGTGGCTGGGAGCTTGGGAGAAATAATTTTTTTGGACGAGACAGTGCCTAAAATTTCATGGCCTATCCGATACAAACGGATTCTATCATCCTGTTTTTTTGTAGCCCTGGTTGTTAGGTGAAATGTGACCATTCTTAAATCTCAACCAAACCATAGAGGTTCAAGGGCCGCTGATTGTGGTGGCGTGGATGGTCATGCAAAGCTTGGACAGCAATGGGTTTCTTTAGTCTGTATAGAGTGAGAGACTGCTTCTCTTTCTTCATTTTTTTTTTCTTCATTTTTTTTTTTTTTTTGTCCTGAGCAAATAACATTCACTAAAAATCAAAGTAATTTTCTTTCTTCTGCCACTGAAATGTTCTTTATTAGTGGAATCCAAACATACCCTAGGGAAAGGTGTATATTCTTGGTTCTGAATGTGGAGAACAAGGGACTCCCCCCATCACAAAGCCAATTGATTAATCAAAGTAATTTTATTATTTTAAAAGTTGACCAATCTCAAAAGCATGTGCTCTGCATTTAAAAAAAAAAAGAATCTCAAACACTGCATTTATGATAATCCTGCATATCTGCCTCTGATATTATCATATTAATACCAATCACAAAGATGGCATCACGGCAGGAATTTCTGTTACTTAAGATCTCTGGGATTAAAATTAAGATTTTCTTAGTAACTCCTTAATCCACTAAAATATTTCAGTTTGGCCGCTTCAAAGAGTTGATGGTAGTATTAATTGAGGTTTTACTTGGTGGAAAAAGCATATCATCCTGCCTTTCCCTCTGTAATTACTTGTAGCATGCTTTTCTTCTGATGTGAAATCTGAAGAAGTGTTTATCATGCTTCTCATGGAGAATTTATGCTGTCAAGCACCAATTGAATGCTTTGTCAAGCAACTAAAGCTAGCTTCTTCTTTTTCTTTTTTTCCTTTTTTTTTTTCCCTGCTCTGACACAACTTAGCTTCTAATGCTGCCAGAGCATACTTTCCTGCGTAGCTCTGCAGTAATTTATGTAAAACATGTGCATAGCATAAACATGCTGCCAACAGAGTTTCTTCTCATGTAACCATTAATGTCCTATTCAAATATTTTATACTTTTTTCATGAATTTCATGAAGACTTTAATTAAATTCACTTATTCCTATGCATTGGGATCATACTCTTCTTTCTGGAATTGGTGAGGCAAACTGGCAAAGCCTACATATCCAAATTGGGAATGTCTACACACTTATAACACAAATACTGTTCATGCCTCAACATGCTCACACGCTTGACTTAATAATTTGTTTTTCATTAAGACCATAATATACTATATTAAGACACTATTCAACCCAAAAATTTAAGCATATACATTTAGACTTAACTATATTATATTAATTAACATATTTTTAATTTGAGATTCAATCTTATTTATGCTTTTACCACTCTATTATGCCAATTATCGCACATCATCGTTACTTGGCTCTGATACCACTTGTTACAAAGATTAACACCTTAAAATTTTTTTCGATAATATAGCATGTTAGGATATCACTAATTCCAAATTTTGGATCCATCTATACTATATGAATCATTCACATTTGTGAGATCATTTCAATATGAGACTCAAGCTTCTCAACAATTTATTTAGTACTTTGACTTGTAAAATTGTGTACCATTAATTTACGGGAATTGTTATACATTCTATTCTGGTCCTTTTTTTATCTTTTTATTTTTTAAAATTATTATTAAATTTATAAATTTAATGATGATTTTGAAAAAGTAAAAGAATGAGACCAGATAAATGGAATCATTTCTCTTAATTTACACCCTCCCGACTCTAGTAATTCTATCTTTTACTTTAGAGGTCAATAAGCCTTCTTTTTTTCCCTGGGAGAGAGAGAGAGTGAGAGGTCTGTCGCTTTTATTTTTTTGGATGTCTGATAGGAAATGGTGGCAGTAGGTCACATGGATCCTCTACAGAAGGAGTGCATAGATACTTTTTTTTGTCAGATGAAAATTACAAACGTCCCCTTCAAAAACTAATCAAACCAAACAAAGACCATTTCCTAGCCCTCCATTTTGGTTGTTTTGCCCCCAATCTCATTGGCTTCTTTCCTCTTGGAATGCGTGCTCAGAATCCTAACTTCCTTTTTTCAGCTTTTTTCAGCTTCTTTCATTAACTCCCGCCTAGATTTTGCTCGATCCCATCCTTTGATCCTAATCAGTGATGCATGCATGAAGTCAGCCCTCTTCCTCATCTTTGGATCTTTCTCTCTGAATCACTTGCATACAATTTATTCTTTCTTTATACAATCTGCAAACTTATGATTCCAAAGCACCAAACCATTAAAATAACTTACGATGGCAAGCGGAGAATCCCTTTTTATTTCATGGCCTGCTACATTCCAGAGCTGGATACCCACTCGGTAGCACATGTATCTTATAAACTACGAATATTTAATAATATAAAAAACAAAAAACAAAAGGGAGTATGATTCAACCTAGCATATTCATCACAATCCACAAAACAAATGAACGGAAAGAAAGTGTGTTTTTCAGTGTTTATTCAATTTCTCATACTGATCGATCTCCAGCCCAAGTGAAATTCGAGCAGCTAGATATGTTTAAATATACAACAGTCTACTGCCAAAACATGAATCTAATTGATTGAGATACACGGCAATTAGCTGTTCTAATTACTAGTAATTTGAACAGCTAATATGGAAAAATCTATTTAAGACGATCTACCGTTTACAAAGGTTGTCAAACAGCTTAAAATTTATTTAGATAAATGGGTTTTATATAAGCTCTTTCACATTAACTGCTCAAATTACTAGCAATTCCAATGGCCAGATGAACATAATGGTTGTGCATTAATTGTTTGAGACATAAGGTTGGTTCAATGGAAATGCTGAATGGTGCTAGGGCCAGGGCCAAAAATTATGTTGGTCTTCAATATTGCCATTGAAGATGTTGCAGAAGGTTTGATCATCTTGAGCCACTTGGTCAATTTTCAGGCAATGGAGGTCGGATCTCGATGAGCCTTGGAGCAGTTGGGACATGCTTGTAGGCCGACTAAGGGATGAGGGGAAGAGCTGCTTACTGCTTAATTGTGAAGATACTGCGCTGTTCATTGCAGGCGCTCTTGAAATATCCAAGTTTATGTCACAGTTACTATTCTCACTTCCATTGCTCCAAGAAAGCTGCTCCGTTTCCTTCTTCATGCATTTAACCCCGCCGTCACTTGTATCTATACTTTTTAGAGCCATTAACTGCATCATTTCAAATGAATATTCATTCGACAAAATTGAGAATCATGACAATACGAACCTTCTTAGCTTGTTCTTCCAATGTAGATGATAATTAAATCGGAATCAAATTTATGAAATACTTGAAATACCCAAATTTCAAACTGTAAAATGCTTAGCAAGTAAAGACCAAGAGAAATTAAACAAACAAACTACAAGCAAGAATTAAGACCAGATCATAAACTTCACTAGATTGAATATCAAGAAGGCAAAATTGTTAAAATATTAATTAAATAATCAAATTTATCTCTTCTTATCAACTTAAGTTTTTAAGACAAATAAAAATTTAACATGATATCAAAATTAAAAATCCTGAATTTCAATCTTAAGTCCGTCATTTACCTTTCATTTCAATTAAAAACAAGACAATTTACCTCGGCATTAAGTTTCTTGTTCTGGGAGTGGAGAGCATCATTGTCAGCCTTGATTGTTTCAAACTGTTTCTTCAAGACCTCATAGTCTTTCTCCAGTTGCTTGGTCTTCCACCTGGCCCTCCTATTCTGGAACCATATGGCGATTTGTCTTGGTTGCAGGCCCAAAGCCTTGGCCAGCTGTATTTTCCTCTCTGGCTCAAGCTTGTTTCCCAACTCAAAGCTCTTCTCAAGTGCCTTCACCTGTTCTAAATTCAGCCTCTTCAGCTTCTTCTCCCCAATCTGCGTTCCATCATCAGACAGCTCATCATCTCCATGCTCTTCACATCTATTGTCAATCCCCGAAAATGACATCGATCTCTTCATCATGAAAGGGACCCCACCTGCAACAGTACAAACCAAAACGCATAAATATTCAAACAAACAAACAAACAAAAAAACAGCCATCAACTTTTTCACAGAGAGAGAGACCATGAAAGTGTTGAGGAGGACATGAGGGATTGAGGGGGTTGGAGGAAGGGAGGCGGTCGTGATGATCTTCGTGAGATTGGAAGATGTAAGTGTGAGATGGTGCAGGGAAGGCCATGTCATGTGAAAATATCATGCAGAGGCCAGGGTTTGGCAATTTATGGGGGTGAGGGGTTATGGTGTGGCTCTCACTCTCATGGTGATGACAGGGTCTGAGAAAGAATGGGTGATGGGTGCAGAGAGACTGAAAGACAGCGATTTTTAGATTGAGAGAGAGAGAGAGAAGGAGAACGAGAGGTGTAAATTTTGTAATATATCACAGAAGTGAGCTTTCATGGACCCCATCCTCTGTTGTGTCTCCATCTTCCTCTCTCTCTCTTTCTCTCTCATACGACTAGCACATGCATAAAATTAATGGATCAAAGGAAAGATAGGATTTGGTTATAAATTATAATGAGTACTTGACAATTTACTTCCAAATCACAATTTCTATGAGGTGAATTGAATATAGGAAGTCTCGTTTTGGCATTGCTGCATGCACAACAAAAATACCTCTTTTTCTTGGGGGGCGAAAAAAAAAAAAAAAACTCCACTTACTATTTTTTATCTTTATCACTTTTACAATCATACCTTTAAATTTTGAGAAGTGTTAATTTAGGATTACCACTTTTCAAAAATTTACAATGTTAACCCTCCCATTCAAATTGATGAATAAAATTTCTAAAATACTCCTAAAATGTTTATAAAATTATAAAAATGCATTGATTTAATAATTAAAATTATAAACAATAACAAAAAAGATTGGGGGTATTTTGAAGATTTAACGATGAATTTGAACAGGAGAGTTGATATTGCAAACTTCTATAACCTTAAATTGATACTTTTTAAAGTTTAAAGATATTATTACAAAAGTGATGAAAAATCATTAATGACAAGTGAAGTTTTCCTTCTTTTTTTTAGAAGTTGGTTTGTAACAATTTCCTCTAAACCAGTTTGTAAGAAATTTCTATCCTAAAAAAAATAAAAAATAAAAAACCTCTTTTTCCACTTGACCAAACGAAAAAGGGATGACATTTATTCTAATCTAGTGGCTTACAAGAAACCTTTCACTTAAAATTTCTACTTTGCTTAAATTTTGCTTCTTTTAAATTGAATTCCAAAAAGTTATTTACTGTTAAAAACTTATCTATGAAGGATTAGTTAATAAACAGTGAAGTTATTTATTTTAGTACAGGAAGATATTCCTGTTCATGTTTGTTTTCTCATAAGGATTCCTCCATAAAAGACATTCATCATCATCAATCAGCCGGCAGCCAAAAATTAAGTATTTGTTGGCCACCACCGCCTAGAAATGAATGCCATTAGAGTTGCCATCATAAAGTTACAGAAAAAAAAAGGTTCAATATACCAGTTTAAACCCTCTAGTAAAACTGTAAAAAAAAATGAAGAAAATAATGATCGATATATAGTAAGAAGGAAAAAGCAACGTAAATTGCCATCAAATGCTTTCATAGGCCATGTGTGACGAGGAAACTTGGGAACATGAATATCCAGAATCCAAGGAAAGAAATCAATAAACAATTGCTCTAGATTTCTCATACTCGATCATTCTAGAAATTAAAATACGTATATGGTAGACCTTGCATTATCAATCATATGAGTCTGGCACTGGCTGGAGATTTTTGGCTATTTTCTATTCATAGTATCCATATTCTGTGTGTTACCTTGGGTTCTGAAAATTATTCGGACCGTTAGGGATTTGAGCATGGCAAGGCCAAGAAAGTCCAACCTCATTTTCATGAATGCTTAATTCTCAGCATGTCCATAATTAATAGATGCTGGAATACCATTAGAACAGACAAGGCATAAAGTTTTGTTTTTGTCCTCTAAATTTGATTTTCTTTTTTTTTAATTAACTGGTATCAAATTTGAAATTCAAGTATGATTCCATAATGTATGTTAAATCACTATTTATTTTAAAATTTTAAGCTTATATGAAATGAGAAATTTAATTATTTAACTAATACTTTAACACTCCACTCAATGTGAGAACAAACAACACATGGAATATTTTAATTGAAATGAGAAGTAAATTGTGAGAGTTAAGGTTCAAACTCACGACCTCTGTTTTGATATCGTGTTAAGATATTATTTCTTATCTAAAAAATTTAAGTTTATAAGAAAAAATTTATAATTAAATAATATAGTGCATCCCTTTATCTATGAAAGCAATTAGCCCATGATAAATGATGTGTAAGGATGATTAATGAGTGGTGAATTGCAGGATAAGATTCCCCAGTCAATCAAAAAATAGGGGGTACCTCTCCCATTCCTTACAATGGCCTTCCTCTTGACCTTTTGAAAGAGAAGCAGATTGGTCTTTATGTGGAAATAGGTATGGGATGGTTTGTGTCATTTTTCCATTGATGGAGAAATCATTTGTTGCTTTCACTTTTCTAGTTGCTAAGGGTAAGAGAGAAACCAAGAGACCCACCACCCCCCCAAATTCACATACTTGTGGTGGTGGAGGAGGTGGTGGTGGATGGGATGTTTTAAGGGTGCGGGTCCTACAATGTACTGCCTTAGCCTGCCCTACAACAAAGCTCCCCACATGTCTTTATTGGAAGTTTAGGGGGTACCCCTTTGGAATAGGGTGGATCCATGTTATTCCTTGTTACTGCTCACCTCAAAAATGTATTAAACAAAAGTGCTCTGAATCTTCTTCACATGCCCTCCTGCTCCCATGTGCCTCTGCTCTCTCCCTGGCCATGGCCTCTCTCTCTCTCTCTCAGGGATTCCTCAACCACAAATACAGTTTTTTAATAGTAACCGGTTCTTCTATTCTCCAACCGTGCAATATTTTAATGTTCATCTTAAGTAGTTGTGCTATATATATATACACCTTATCAACCGACTCATCTGTGACTTAAATTTCGGCTTAATCGTAAAAATTGAGAGAAATAGTAATGAGAATGGTTATTTCAAGTATTAAAGTGCTATTTTATTCTATTTTTTCATTCTTAATGAAAATTATCATTTTTTCTTAATAAAATAATCATTCTACGTACCAAACATACTCTAAGTTTAAAAGCATTCATAATTGTTCTCCTCAAGCAACGTTAAAATAGATTGAATAAAGTTTGGAGTTGTAACGTTTAGCGTCTTTATGCCTGCTGAAAAAGTTAGAAGGACGACAGACACAAAAATTTTGGACGTGCTTAAAAGTTTGCTGCATAATCAAGTAATGTTAATATCATTCAAAAGCTAGATGTCCTTGTACTGAAATATAAGGGACATTATTGGATAAGCATCTATAGTGGGCCAATCCGCCAAAATATCTTGTTTCGTAGCTAATCTACCGACTATTCCCCTGATCGTCCGTAGCTGTAGCCTGTAGAATTTGTAGGCGTTCTGGAAAGAGATATGAACGAAAAATCCAAAAATAAAATTTTGATGTGCTTGAAGTTGGCTGTACAATCAAGTGATTAATTAAGTCCTTTTAAAATTAAAAGAGTGTTAAGACATAATATGTTTAGGGCTTATGATGATGAGAAACTCAAATATAAAAATAGATTGGCTATGTATATACTTCGAACGGGTCAAAACCTCTTAAATTTCATACAAGATGAAATATGAAGAAGAAAATTGTAAGATGCCTCTTATTCAGTAAATCTTGGATTGTCATTCCTTCCCCCTTAGATATAACGTCATTCCTTCCCCCCTTGGATATTTATGGTCTCAAAGGTTTTTTGTTGAAACTGCTTCTTGATGATCGCTTATAACTCTTTCTGCTTTTTTACGAATCCTTCTTTCCAACACATCTTGTGCTATTGCCAATTGGCATTAAAGTCCCTTTCTCACATGTAGTTGGTAACTTCGGCTGCACCACAATTCCTTCACCTATTTTCTTCTTTAATAAACTGACATGAAACAAAGGATGTTTTTTTCACCCCTCGGGTAACTTCCACTTAGAAGCCATTGGACTGACCTTATAATAATCTGGTAAGGACGAAAATACTTGGCATATTTTTTTCTCCAGGCCACAGATGTCTCTAACGAGAAGGATGCAACCCGAGAGAAATCCAATCTCCGACCTTTTTCTTGGACAGTTTTCGGTTGATGACATGTACAGTTGCTCCTGCAGCGATCATAAGCAGATGAATTTCTCCAAAAGAGAAAAAGATGAGGCCAAAGAACTTGCCAAAGTGGGCGGCATAGAATAGTTTTAATGCCTAAGTCAATTATTACCTCAAAGATAAATAATAACTCAATTTAAAACTCTTCCTGGTTAAGAAGAAATAGGAGAAAATATCCAAAAGATCTCGCGTACCTGGTATAGGGTCCTTTTTATATAGTCCAAACGTTGAATGCAATTATGGTAGCTAATCCCCGTGTCCCCCACACCCTGAGATTAGGGAACGGCGCTGGCAGGGCTGAGCACTTCGTGTCAAACTCCCCTCCGAGTACTATAGCATATCATGTATGCAGCACCTATACTCTAAAATCGCCAAATTTAAGATATAGTTCAAAGATACCATTTTTAATACGGGTCTAATTAATCCCTAGTAGAATATCGTAAATTGTGCTAGCAAATAGATTTTATGTTGTGATTGATATAGGCAACTCGCTCATCGATATATAATGAGCTCTTAAGAGCATTAGCAGCAGTTTCCCTTAAACTCCATTTTCTTCCCTAGTGTAGGAAAAACTGTTAAAAAAACACAAAAAAGTCTCTGCAGCAGCTTCCCTAAGTGTTCCCTAAACTATAGAAACACCAAGGGAACTACTTTTGGTTCCCTTAGCATTATTAAAATATAAAAAACTTTCTCTCTCCTCTACCATTTGTTTAAAACAATATTTAAATGATTTCTCTTTCCTCTCTCTTTCTTCTAGCATTTAATTTAAATAGTATTTAATTCATGTAGGGAAAGATGAAGGGAAGCTGCTGTGGAGTGCATTTAACTAGGGAACAAAATCATAAATGATTTTGTTCCCTACATTAAATAAAAACTTAAGGGAAGCTGCTGCTAATGCTCTTAATGGCAAGACGTGATATCAGGCCCCGATCAATTGATAGACCTCGAGTTGGCAAATGCTGGTAATGGGTTCCGAGAGTTGGTGAGCTTTAATTGGCCGGCTTCTCTGACAGCGACTTGGGCCTATATTTGGCAGCCCATTCCCCAACATTTTCCATTCGTTTATGAGCCTATCTTTATCGGTAAATGTAAATCACAGTCCAGGCTGATGCACTGTTGCATCAGCCTAGATCTGTGAAGATGGGTCCCATAGAAAAAATATATTTTATTTTTTTTTATTTTTTAATTCTGATTCATGCTCAGGCTGATGCTCTGTTGCATCAGCTTGGGTTGATGTATATCAGGCCTCTATCCTTATATTGTCTTTTAACTCCTTCAAAATATGGCCTCTTTACCCAATTCGGCATATATTAGGGTAAGATATATATAGTATAGCTGAACAACTTTCCTCCTTGCTTAATTTTTCCTCCTCCTCAGTTACCACGACATTCTCCATTTCGCCCACTTTCTTTTTCCAACCCATGCATGCACCTCTCGCCTCACTGTTGCTCCTTCAGTCAAAAGAAAATATTTCCCTTCTTCCCATTAATTTTCTTGACATAGCATCAGCAACTACATTTTCTTTACCACTTTTATATTCTATCGAAAAACAATGGCCCGTTAATTTGTACAACCAACGTTGTTGGGCAACTGTTGTAATTTTTTGAGACAATAAATATCTAAGAGACTAAGACTCCTATGATGATCTAGTTCTCACCACAAAATATCTCCCCAACAAATGATGTCGCCATTTTTGGCCTAACTCACCGAATATCTTTTTTAGCAGCTAGCTGAGTTTAAATCCGGTCCCTAGTATTAACTTTTGAAGATCTTTTTTTTTTCTCTCAAAAATGAACTTTGAAGATATTTTTCTACTTTATAACCATTTAATTACCAAACAAATAAAACCAAGATTGGTGACCTAGCTATCAGCTATGATAGAAATCGCAAATTGCTCCATATATATACTATATATATAATTAATATATTATATAATATAATATACACGTACAATAAATATAAAGAAAATCAGAATTGGTTCATGCTGCTACCATTAAGATTCAACCTACCGTTAGATTCCAGAAAAATATATAAAACAAAACAAAGGAGTGGGTATTCTAAGTCTTCAACTATATTTCCATCCAAAAAAAGAAAAATGAAAAAAGAAAAAATTGTTTTGGCGCCTTATGTAATTGAACTTTGGCTGAAGAACTTAATATGGTGGGCTGGATCTGCTTGTTTAAATAGGCTTCAAAGATCTGGAAATAGACCTGCAGTTCCCAAATTCTAGTTAATCAGGCCCAGTTTAAATCTATTTACAAACAACCCAAACCTGATAAGCCCAACATTACAAGCCGGGAAAAGACCTTATAATCATTAGGGAGCTTATATACATCAGCCCTGGCTGATGCAACAGTGCATCAGCCTGGGCTGCTTTTAGTATAAAAAAAAAAAAAAAAAAAATTCTGAAATGGGGTCCACCATTTCAGAAAAAGTGCCCAGGCTGATGCACTGTAGCATCAGCCTGGGCTGTTGTTTATCTTTACCGTAATCATTAATGCTGAGGTCACAGCTCGGTCCTCCGGTTCAACTTCCTTCAAAGCTTATACCCAAATATGAACACAAATTTCTTATAAATTGGTTTGAAATATTTTTTTTTTGCAAATTAGTCTCTAAAAATAACACGTATTCTTTAAGTAATTAAAAAAATATGTATTTTTCACATGTTAAAGACATATATCACTTTTAAAAATTAATTTGTATAAAGTTTGTAGAAAATTTATGTCCTCCAAATACCATATTGAAAAGCACCAAGATACCTCCCAACTATCATAAATATCCAAACCTGAAACCTCCCCAAAAATTGTTAATGTAGGACATGAAAACAATAAAAACCAAAAAAAAACTAAGTAGGAAACTGGTTAGGTATAAGTTGTTGGTGTGTTGCAACCAAAGCTGGTCCTGAATTAAAATATTAATTAAATGATTAAATTTATTTTTTTATCGGCTTAAGTTTTTAAAACAACTGATAATTTAACATAGTATTACCGTTGAGGTTCTGAGTTCCATTCATGTTTAAGCAATTCACTTCGCGTTTTAATTAAGTATTTTACTCGTTGAACCTTACTTATTAAAAGAGAATTTAGGTCCACACATGAACAAATGTATTAAAAATACTAATTAAATAATTCAATTCTCCTTTTTTATTCGCTTAAACTTTTATAATACGTGATAATTTAATATAGAATATCCATACTTTTATAGTTTATTTCTTATTTTAACGTTTTGAATGAGAGTTATTCTCAAAATTGGACCAATATAACCAGCAGAAATATAGACTTGGGCCACAAGTTCAGGGAATAAGCCTCAATAAAATAGATTTGGCTATTCAAATAGGCTACTCTCAAACGCTTATTCTTGACGGCTTAGGTCCTACTTATATCCACCCACTTCCCATTATCACCTTATGAGGTTAGGAAATTTCATAATTAACAAAGTGTATATATATATATATATATATATATATATATATATTATATATATATTATTGTTATTGTTATTATGATTTAATGAATTTAGAAAAAGATGCTGATGATGCAAGAGGGCAGTAAGAGTACAAGATTTCTTTATGGCAAGTGGCATTATAGAACAAATTCTGTGTGATATGAAGCTTCTTTCAACATTGCTTCTCTATACAATGCAACAAATATTAAAAAAAAAAAAATACTTCTATGGAAATATTTCCTTTATCAAGGTGGAGAAAGCGACGAATTTTTTTTTTTTTTTTTCTTAATATCTTATTTGCCTTATTTTTATAACAACATTTTTGGAACACTACAAAAAAATATGACCATTTGGCAGCGTTTGTTAAACGACGCTAAATGGCTTTAAATCCATGTAGTTGCAATAAATTGGTAAAGAAAGTTGCTACGCATTAGTTTTGTCCCAATCGACGCCAAATGTCATCGTTATGCGTGTGACAACGACATCCTTTTTATGTTGTTTGGTAGTCATTTTGAAACCCATTGTTCTTACTAGATTATAAGCCTGAAAATCTCTTTCTAGATACGTCGTTTGTATCATTACCCTTCCTAGATTATGAGCCTAAATCTAAGGAAAACTTGATCGTCAGTTTTGATTCTTATGAAGCCCATTGCTGATTGCACATATTAAATTGCAATTTTGGTGTGGGGCCACGTGTAAACAGCTTGCTTGATTGCCATCCCAAAATTTAGATTCCCAATAGAATATTGACCGTGCGATTTATAGCCGAACTGGGTGTCCCATCCCATGATTCAAAAATTTTGCAAGGCAATTTAGAATATAAAATGAAGAAAAAGCATTGCTTAGTGGAGGCCATGAAATTAAATGAGAAGCAAGAGGCAGACAGACATTCCATCCAAGAAAGCCACTAACTCTCCCTAGACCCATTTCAATTCCATATAAGCCCACAAAGTGGTCAACACATATCGTTTTTTATATTAATTTCCTTACTAGAAAATCATATATAATTACAAATTTCAAATTAGTTTTATTATACTTATTGATGGGTTAGTTATAGAGACCATTTCCCCTGTTTTCGGCTTAATCAGAGTGGCATGCACGATAGTCTCAATGGAACACTGTACAGCCTTCCCTCTAATAGGAAATGTGTTGGGTTCTTTGCATGGAAATATATTATTTAAAGTTCGATTTGTTCTTGTCATTTGAGTTTCAAAACATTCAGGTGAACTCGGCTTTAGAGGTTTGAAACTCGCTAAATCTTGTGATTGTTTCGAACAACACATTTTGAATTCGCTAAATCAAACAAAAATTTGTTAATTTTTGAGATGTTTACGCCTTAAAAATCAACAGGCTCCTTAAGCTAAATTATCATTATTGAGTGACTTCCTTCAAGTGTGTACCTAACAGATTTGTAGGAGATAGTAAAAGTACTAATTAAAGTAGAATTCAACTAAACAAAGGTTGTGTTTGTTAAATTGTTAAGAGAATTCGTAACTTTGAAATTTGCAAGAGGCTGAGACTGATATGACTAAACGGTACTATACAGTATTGATAATTGTGAGATGTCAAGTGGCTTTAGACAAAAATGCATTTATCTTTATTTTTTTAAAGACGAAAATGCCCTCATACGCAGTGTTCTACAAAAAGGAAGACAAAGACATTTTTGTAAGATGAAGATGTCCCCATATGACTGTATAGTACTGTACAATCATATCAGTTTTAGCCTTTTATTATACCAAGACTATGAATTCTCTTAAAAACTTAACAAATATAGCCAAAATTATGTATCCCAACTACTACAGATTGACAACGCCATAAGTTTTCATTATTCATTTGGCTACGCATCCTTCCTTAAAGCATTTGTTTAATTATTTCTTCCTTTAGGATTCTACCTTTGCCTTCTCTTAATTTCCCTCCTCACCATTCCCTATATTTTTACAAATGATAAGTTTCATACTGACCTAATTGTTCATATCAGAGATCAAATTTCTAAAGCATATTGAACTGCTAGACAATCTCAGAAAAAAAAAAAATTTAAAAAAAAAATGCTAGACAACCTCTCCGTACATGATCATGTACCTTAAAGCAAATTAAAGTGCCTCCAATCCAGGTGCATCCATAATTGAAGCAACTGTAAGGACTAAGGTTGTGTTGGAAAACGTACGTAAAGAAGGATTCTTCACATGCCATCATGTGGATGGCTAAATCGCACGTAGCTATGTAATAATTAGCCGAGCCAATCCCCATGCATGCACTCATCCATCTCTAGCCCTTGCTGTGAAATCGAATGAATTACGTAGCTATCAGTCGACTTTTCGGGTGTCTTTCTATTTCTGATTTGAAAAATTGTTTAAAAATAATTTGCAGTGCTTTATGATTTGGATTGTTTGATAAATTTTTTTTGTTTTAATGACGGAAAATCTTTTAAGATATAGTTACTTTGTATACTCATTCAATCACTTTTGTTAAGTAAATTTTGAATTTGTGCAAAATATTTTTTTTACACAAATTGAATAAAACTTTAACTTTACTAAAAGGCGTGATTTCAATAAATTATTTGTACCTAAAAAGTTTTAAACCATAGACTTGAAGAGTCATGACCCTTACTAGGGGTGTATACGAGCCGAGTTTGAGCGAGTACTGCTTGCTCGAACTCGGCTCATTTGATTTTTTTCTCGAGTCGAACTCGAGCTCGAGTTTGACACGAACTTGATTTTTGTGTTCGAACTCGGCTAGCCAAAGTGGGATTCTTGTGCGAACTCGAGGTCGACTCGAATGAAACCTCTCAGATTTTGTAAGCATGTGGGCTGTTTTGGGCAAGGGGTTGTGAACGTTGTCATGGCGTTTCAGGTCTACCTTAGACTCGGCCTAGTGGAAGATCCGGTAGGAGCAAATGGATGGAAGGTTGATTAGAGGGGGGGACGTCGCAGCTGTAATTTGTGGTTAGTAGCAAGGGAAGAAAAAGAATAGTGTTAGCAAAAGAAAGAAGAAAGCATAAAAAGGAGAAGAGAGAGATATGTAAGATTGTTCCGGCCTTTTGAAGTCACGGTTTAAAAGGATGGAGCTCAGCTGTATGAACATGGAAGGTTCAAAATGTTAGACCGGTTGTGGAAGAAGGCAAGCTTTGGGTCTCGCTTTCGTTTTTCTGAGAGGCAAGCTTTGGGAAAGTTGAAAGTTGATCAGACAGCAGCAGATGGGTTTGCTATGAGTCTTGGTTAGTGTGGAGTATTGCTATGGACAATATTGATTAGCGTGTACAAGAAGCTGTATACAGCTGTAACCAACTTTTAAGAAATAAATTTATAATGATGCAACGAGTGGTGTAGAAAGTTCCACTGCAGTAAACAAAATTGGCTACAATTCAAAAAAAAACTCCTACACGTGGATGGTTATGATCAACAAACATACAATCCCTTATTACACTTGTCACAAAATTTATGTATTCCTTATAAAAAACTGGAAGATATTTGTGTCATGGCAAACATATATATATATATATATATAGAGAGAGAGAGAGAGAGAGAGAGAAAGTAATGCAGGTATAGAACACAGGATTTTTTTTTTTTTCTTGAAAAAAAACTAAGGATTTTAGTGTGGGAGCAAAATTTTAATAATAAAATAAAAAGAGGGAGGAAATTAATTTTTGAGGGACTAAGAGCATTTTCATCCAGCTCTTTATTTTTATTCTCAAAGTAGAGAGTAAAATCAGTTTTTCCTACTTTAGAGAGCCATTTTTTCTAAATACCTACATTCTGCTCCTTACTTTAAGGATCCACTTTAACTTTTTCATTTAAATATTAATATTTTAAAATTTTTTTAATTCTTTCTCTAAAAGGGGAAAACAAATTAAATTGGAAAAATTAAAAAGTATGAGAGAGAAACTAATATTTTATTATAAAAAATAATAGTATGGAGTGAAATGGCTCTCTGCTAGTAGGAAGCCATTTCATGCTCCCTACTTTTTTCTTCAAAGTAGGGAGCCGGATGTGAGCAATAAAATGGTCAAAAATTTATTTTGGCTCCCTACTATAGGGATTCCCTATAGTAGGGAGCCGGATGAGAATGCTCTAAGAGCATTAGCAGCAGTTTCCCTTAAACCTCATTTCCTTCCCTAGTGTAGGAAAAGCTGTTAAGAAAACATAAAAAAAATCTTGCAGCAGTTTCCCTAAGTGTTCCTTAAACTATAGAAACACCAAGACTTTTAGTTCCCTTCATCTAGGGAACAAAATATAATTCTCTTAACATTATTTTAATATAAAAACTTTCTCTACATTAAAGAAAAGTTTAAAGGAAGCTGTTGCTAATGCTCTAACTCATAAAAAATAGGGACTTGCTATGCATCGTCTGTTGGTCATTCTCTCATCCTACTACTTTTCAAAATCACAATTGAATCTATAAGTCTCATATGCGGATCCACATATCTAATGTAATTTTAAAAAAGTGGGAGGATTGAAGAAAGACCAAGAAAGAAAATAAATCATTTCTCTTAAAAGTATATATTTTTGGGCAATACTATATATCACATTTTCTCAACAACTATCCCACAATATTCAAGTGACAGTTCAATTAATCCTCAGTTTATTTTTTATTTTTTTTTAACAATAACTCATTCAATGATTTATTGAAAATGTTTGTCAGCATTGTGAGATGGTTGAAGATAAAAATGTAGCGTCTAACATTACTTTTATATATATATATATATATATATATATATATATATATATATATATATATATATATATATATATATATGCGTGTGTGAAAATCACAATATATTTTAGATATATATCAATTTAATAGACTAGAACAGAAGAAATTTCTCAAACCCAATTTAAAAGAAACTTTGTTCTTGTGTCAAATTGAAAATGAAATTACAATAGGTTTTTGAAACATTAATTAAAAAGGTAGTTGATTAGCGATGCATTGAACTGAAGTTCTAAGTTCTAACATAAACTATGTAACATTACATACCATATGAATTTATATACTTATAATTATATCACATTATGTGGCTATAATTTATACTTATAGCTGATATTATTCATTCGTAATTATAATATATTTATGATCATTATGAGTCATAATTATTATAATTCTTAAATATTTAATAAAATACTTAGATCATATAATACTTATGAATCATATTTGTCCTAAATATATAATGATAATACTTATAAGTTAGATCATAGATCATATAATCTAAATATATCATGTGATCTAAATTATAATAATAATACTTAGATTGGATTGTCTGAGGTTTTATCTTTAGATAATGGTGTGAATATAAGAAAACCATTATTGATTCCAATGCTAACATATTTGATGTTACAAACTGGTCACTAGCATAATAACTTGACATCTCTGTATATGTGACAACTTACACACTAACATAGTAACATATTAACATATACATATTACATAATGATTAATGACTTAACTTCAAACTACTTATAACTTATATTAATTAAGTTGCTTATTAATTTAATAATACTAAGTTATTATATTTTAATTGAATGGTCAATATACAATATATATATTATATATATATATATATATATATATATAATAATATATAATATATATTTTATATATATACATAAGAATATTAACTAACATATATGATTCCATACTGTTATGCTAATAATATTATGTTAGTTAACTAATATTAATATATTAGTTAATAGTTATGACAACATATATTAAGTTTATAAAATCAACAATAGTAGTTATTATACTATTATTTTGTAAACATATAGTGATAATATACATCATTATATCCTACATGTATACTTTATAATATACACTGTATTTAACTATATAAGTATCTAGATACTTAATTATTTTATTAGGTATAAATTTATATACTTATGTGACAATTGACTTTTTGTAATTTATATGGTTATAATTTATAGTTATAGTTTAATTAATTTGTGTATATATATATCCGAAATTAAAAAACCTTATTATATACTTGTGAGATTATTTATGATAATTATAATCATTAGATCATTATAATTAAGTGTTGATGTTATTCATTTGTGCTATATATATATACATATAAGTTATATAACCAATTAATTATTAATTTTAATATATTTTGACTATTGTTACTTAATAAATAATATACTAACATAACATTTTTTATTAACATATACTAGATATATTAATATATATGTATATATAAAATATATACGAGTCGGGCCGCGAACGGATACAGTCGAGCCTTATACGAGCTTGTTCACGAACATTAACCGAATCGAGCGAGTTTATACGAGTTTGTAATCGTTTAATAATCGAGTCCCTAATTTTGTGTTTACAACGGCTCATATAATAACCGATTCGGCACGAGTCGAGTTTAGTCGAGCCGATCCGAGTATGTTCACGAGTAGCTCTGTTCGTTTACACCCCTAACCCTTACTACTTAAAACCAAAACTTAAAATTTAATAATATTTTATTTTAAGAACAAAAATAAAGTCAACAAGTCATATGTCGTTTTGTCTAGCTATCATGTCTAACGGTAACCCAATCCCTTTTTGCTTCAAGATGAAAAGGGGTGTGAAATTAAGAATGAAGCCTACCTTATCCCTAGCTCTTCTTTTTCATCGTTATTCAGCCTATTGTTTGTTTTTTCACGGCCAAAACAACTGTGTTCAGTGTTCTGTAATGGGTAAATGATGTCAAAAAAAAAAAACTTCAAGGGTGGATATGAATATGAGTCAACAGAAGTACGTGTGCAAAAGTTTCAAAATTTGGTTGAACTCCTGAAAACAAGAGTTGCAAAAGTTTGACCATTTCAGGGGTTTTTATTAGTTTGGCTGAATATTTGACATAAAATTGGAAAAAAATAATGAGATGCATATATATGGAAGTATTCAATTGAACTCACATGGTTGTACTATATGAAAACAGCTACTCTCATGTTGTATTATGAAACAGCATATATATATATATATATATATAGTATATATTGTTCAAAATATAAAGGAACAAACCAAAAACACATAAATAGGGAAAGAAAAATAAAACTCAATGAGTTCAAAAAAAGTTGAAATTAAGCTAACATGCATCCATAATTTTTTTTTTTTTTTAAGGGAATGTACATTTATGTTCTCAATTCAGATCAACAACCTAAAATGTTTGCAACTCTGAGATATCGATTTAAAGCAGCCGTGGTTCTCTAATATTAATATTGGCAAATTTTGGTTGTTGATGTATATATCACTCTCACTTTTTTAAAGAGATCTTAATAATGAGAAGCTATGTTTGGTGGAAAGGATCATTTTCGTTTTAAGTGAAATTGAGAAAAAACCATTTCATTGTATATATATATTATACAACAATTTACATGGTGCCAAGTCATTTAATATATGCAAATTAATACTAAATTATGAAATTGTTCTCCTCTATTTAACTTGAAATAGAGAGGATACACCAGAAGATTGAGAATTGATGAACGCATAAAGTTAAGCCCTTAAACTTATGGGTATTAGTAATTTTGTTCGCGTGTCAGATTTAGTTCGTATTGAGGCATGGATATAAAATTATAAAAATCAACCCTAAACCAGCCAATTTAATTAAACAACTTAAACCCTTCATCCTAAATCACTAATTTTATGTTGGATTCGTACTAGATTCATGGATCGTATGAAAAATTAACAATCCTTATATTGCGTGTCAAGTTAGGGTTGTGTTGAGGTATGAGTATAAATCTATATAAGTCAACCGTAACTCGACCCATTTAAGGTCCAACCCTTCAATCTTAACCCACCAATTAATTTCTTGTTAAATTCATGTTGGATTTATAAGTTGTGTTAACAATTATCGGCCCTACTTAAACAATAAACCTATCTAGGCTAACCCACGTCCCATACCCCATATTGAGCCGCATCAAAATCAAAACATATTTGTCCCCTATAAGTTCAATAGATCAGCTAGGCTTTTCTTCGTTGACTATTCTTTTACTTAGATTACCTTTAATATTTCAGGTTGCTCATTAAACCACGTAATAAAGAAAACTATCATCAGTACTACCAATGAAACATATCCAATTCTCACCCACTGAGAAAATTTTCTAGAGCTACTTGGCCTTTCTTTTAGTGATACTACCAAAAAAAAAAAAAAAATTCCTGAAATACTACATAAACCAACCACGAAAGTGCCATGATATGTGAAAAGTTCCTCCAAAATCCAAATAAATACTGGAGTAATGCATCACCAATAGATCTATTGACCTCTCATCTTTTACAATTGGCATTTGATGGTTAAATCTTGTTACACCTAGCTTTCTTTTCTTTTCTTTTTCTTTTTTTTTCTTTTTCTAATAATACAACAATATTCAAGTCAATGATCACGAGAGTCCACAGACAACAATATTGATTTTTTTTTTTTTGTTTTCTAATCATACAGCAATATTGATTTATTTGTAATATAATATCATCATGTAAAATAATTGGTGTGCAATGATCGAGATAATCGAAATCCTATTACTTTTTTTTTTCTTTTTTTTTTTTAAAAAAATTCTAGTCAATTAAAGTATGATAAGTATCCCATAGGAAACTTCAACAATTTATTCATTGATTTTTTTTTTTTTTAAAATGGCTAGAAATAATAGTAAAAAATGACTAGTTGATTTGATGATAAAATTTTTCGAAGGGGATAGCTAACTTTTAAACTTAAGTTCTCAAGAATAAGAATATGTTCTTCATTTTTAGGTCCATTAATTACTCTTTAAAAAAATTTCTGATATCCCTTTATTATTTATTATTATTATTATTATTATTAGGAAAAGTACACATACCCTCTTCAAATTATCATCTTATTGTCAATATGCCCTCTAAACTACCAATTATGTCAATGTTCTCCCTAAACTATCAAAACAATGTTAATGTCTCCCCTAAGACCAACAAAAAGACAAAAATAACTCTAAATTTTTTTTTTCAATAAGATAAAAATATCCTTATAAATTTAAAAAAAAAAAAAATCTAAAACTAAAAAATAAAGGGCCAAATAGGGATGGCCAAACATACCCCATGGCTATTGGGATGGTTCAGTCACCTCTTCAATTTTCTTTTTTTTAAAAAAAAAAAAAAAAAAATAGAGGAGATGACCAAACCATCCCTAAGGCTATTTAGAGGTGGATTGACCACCCCAAATATGGCCAAAGGGGTGGCCAAACTATCCCCAAAATAGCTTAGGAGGTGGTTCAGCCACCCCCCTATTTGCCAATGGGGCGGGCCGAACCACCCATTGTTTACCCTTTTTTTAAAAAAAAAAAACTTTAATTTTTTTAAAAGAACATTTAAAAATTTAGTTTTTTTTTTTATATATATTTTTTTAAAAAAACATTTTCTTTATTTTTTTTTTTTAATTTTATGAAGGGTATTTTTTTCATTGGGGATACATTAACATTGTTTTGGTAGTTTATGGGGGACATTGGATATAATTTTTGTAGTTTGAGAGGCACATTGACAATGAGATGGTAGTTTGAGAAAGGTATGTGTACGTTTTCCATTTAAAAAAAGTTTGAGAAAGGTATGTGTACGTTTTCCATTTAAAAAAAGGAAAGACGATAATTAGGCTGTATGCTAATATCAGGTTATTTAGCCCAAAAAAAAAAAAAAACCTGTGACTTTATGTAGGAGGAAAGTAAAATAAAACAGAAATCGGATTTAAAAAATAAGCTGAAAATTCATGACCTAATACCACTAGAATTCTTTTGAATGGAAGATACATGTATTTTTAAATTCAAATAAGGATATGATCTCTAATCTCAATATTTTCAAATCTTTGTTGGTGGTTGCATGTCTTCTTAGCGAGAATTTATTTATTTTTTCTTATCAATGTAACAGTTAAAAACTCAATTAATTAACTTCTCAGATACTGGGAGATCCTTTAGTACTGTGAGTCATAACTTTTCATGTTGCTCATTTCGTGCCAAATTAAGTCACTTGACAAAGAAATTAATGAAGTACCATTAGATAATGAAACATATCCAACATCAACCCTAAAGAATTGTCCAGAGCTACTCACCTATTTCTTTTGATTAGTAGGCAGAAATATATATAAAAAAAAAAATAGAGCGGAAGAAGAGAAAAAAACGTAATGAAGCATTATGACTATTTCTTGCATTTTACTTTAATAAAACTGCATATATTATAATACTCTCAATTTATAGAAAAACAAAGAGTGATGAACAAGTAAACTTAAACTAATTAAGGAAGATAATAAATCCTACAATGAAATAAAATAAAAGAAAATATAAAATGGTAATCAAATATCTACCATCAAACCTAAATATAAAATATTCTTATAAAAAATAAACCAACCAAAAATGAAATATATATCCTAACGGTGTTTAATTGAAACATATCCAACATAAATTAACCAACCAGGCAACCACCATGATGTCGAACGAGTTTCTCCAAATAAATGCTGAAGAACACATCACAATCTAATTCACTAGTTCTCATCTTGTAAAATTGACACTTGGTACTTAATACAATCGATCACGAGATTCCATAAAACAAATTCGACTTATTTGCAATATTCCATTTTGTACAATTGCCCTGGGTGCATGGAGTGATCAATATAATCTAAGGACACGATTGTTTCGACGTAAAATAATTTTTAGAAATTATTTTTTATATTTTTTGGTGTTTAGTGGGGCGTAAAATAATAGTTATCGAAAATTATTTTCAGTTTGACCGAATAATTTTCTTTAATTTCCGTAAAATGGTTTTTCATTTTTAAAACCGTAAACCATTTTTCGAGTTTAAGCATCACATTCCTAAATTGGTAGACCACAGCTAAAACACCACCAGACCTCGCCGAAACTCGGTTGGAACCAGCTCAGGACATCGCCGGGACCCCGCCAAAACCCACCCAGAAAATTGCTAGGACCCGGTCGCGACTCGCCCGGGACATTTTCGGGACCCACCCAGGATATTTTCAGAACCCGTCCGGGACATTTTCGGGACCTACCCGAGATATTTTTGAGACCCGCCTGTGACATTTTCAGAACCTATCCGGGACATTTTCGGGACCTACCCGGGACATTTTTGGGACCCGCCCAGAACATTGCCGGGACCCCACCAAGACCCGCCCAGAAAATTGCTAGGACCCGATCGCGACTCGCCCGGAACATTTTTGGGACCCACCCGAGACATTTTCAGAACCCGCCCGGGACATTTTCGGGACCCGCCCGAAACATTTTCAAGACACACCCGAGACATTTTCGGGACCCTCAAGACATTTTTGGGACTCGCCTAGGACAACATTGGGATGTCACCGGGACCTGATCGGAACATCGCTGAAGCCCACCCGAAACATTTTTAGGATCCGCCCGGGACAATTTATATTAATTTTTTTAAATTGTGCATAAAAAATAATTTTTTTTATTAATATGATTGGTTATAAATATAAAAAAATATTTGCGATTTTCCGTGCGCGCTAAACACTGGAAAATATTTTTGCCGAAAATCATTTTCCGGAAAATTAATTTCCTTGAAACTATTTTTCGACGGAAATCGTTTTACGTCGAAACAAACGGAACATAATTCTTAATATTTCTTAAGCTGTAACAATTCAATATTTGTCGTGGCATGTATCAGTGTTTATAGTGTTATATTATTTAAAAAAATTTAAATAATGTGATAATATATACATCATTAAATCTAAATGATAAAATGAATTATTTTTATTTTGCATAAAAGAGAACTATCAACAATTAATCTTAAAGAGTAAAAGTTTTTTTCCCCCTCAACCTTCGGTTATATTGCTTTTATTTTTTTCTTTTATTTTTTTGCTTTTTTTTTTTGCAATGTGCTCTTTCAATTTTTACAGTGCCTCTTTTTGCGATTCAAAATGACAAAAAATACTTTTATAATTTCATTTTTTATGTTATTCTGAGTATTTTTATTATTTTAAATTGCAGAAGAGAAGAGGGTATTGCACAATTTGCACTTCCAATAATAGATGGGAGGACATTGTAAAATTTAAAATATTAAAAAGATTTTGAAAAAAGAAAGGAAAAGCTATCCACTTGAAGACTTCACGTAGGAAGCTTCACCTATGCGCCCTGGAAGGCACTGCGAAACACGCGTCAAAAAGAAAAACAAACATTACAGGGCGACCGGTGGGTCCGTACCGCACCGTCTGAACAGCTGTCCCTAAAACAAGCCGCACCCAGTCCCCACGCGACACAAGGTGCGAGTGGCACTGACATCATCGTCAAGGCCCTTCACAAGAGGTTCGTGCCAGTGCAAACACGTTCGTGTGGAAAATCACCGAATTCTACGACCCACTCTTCTCAGCCCTCACTTTCACGTATTTCTCTCTCAATTGAGAATTACTCAACAAAAAAAGAGAAAAGGAAAGGCCTCAATCATTTTCTCTCTCTCTGTTTGGCCACTGGTACATTATATACATTGCTCTCTACTAGAATTTGGATTCTTAAAAGTCAGCTTCAATCCAAAAGGTTTCTCTTTTCTCTAGAAGAGAGATAGAGATAGAGAGAGAGAGAGCGTGTGGGATCAGACCGAGTGTTGGTGGTGAATTAGTCTTTCCTCTTCTTGTTCTTCGCCCTCGTTCTTTGACTTTGGAATTCCTTTTCATATCACGAACGGCCTTTTTCTGATCATTTTCACGGGGGTCTTTGGAGACTCCAAGATCTCCGAAGCCCATTTCTTCCCCGCCTTTATCTTCTTCTTCTGAATTTTGCATGAGCATTTCGTGGGATCATACAATTTGGTTTCTTTTCATTGAAGATCCATTGGTGCGAGTTAATTGAAGCCAACTTCGAAACTGGGTCTTTGACGGTTTCGAATTTGCTTTCACAATGTGTATTTTCTGAGCTGCCGAGTTTTAATGGACTTGCGTGTCCGTTATAAACAGAGAACATAAGGGTAAAGATTTTGGTTTTTTATCCTCTGTAAAATTCTCTGATCTTTTTCGAAATTTGATCTTCATTTCCTGGAAGCTGTGCCTTTATTCATCGAATCTCCACAAAACAAACCCAACCCATCCAGCTCATTCACACGGGAATGTTCTTTTTAGTTTAATTTCCCAATCCCAATTATAAAATATTATTCATTCAAAATCGCTTCTATAGTTCAAATTCTTGGCCTTTGCTTTCTTTCCCAATCCAATCTTGATTGTTTTTGTGTTTGAGGGGCTAATGGGTTGCGCAAGCTCGAAGCAAAAGCGATGCCGGCACTGCCAGAGCCCCTATTCCCCTGTCCCCAGAAGCTATTCTATGCACGCCCACCACCCACCACAGAGCCGCGGCGAAAGCTACCATGTCGTCGCTCTCACCTCCTCCACACTGGGCTCGCTCAACCAAATCAACCATTCCAACAACAAGATCATCGACGTCGGCGACGATCTCAACGACGATAATGCCTACAATGCCCTTGTCGATGAGAACGAGAAGAAGACGAGTAAGGAATTTACAATCGGCCTAATTGAGGCCAAGACTTGGTCCAACATGATCGAAGAGAAAATCCCAAAAATTATACCGAAGACTCCGATTAGAACCCCACCGGGAGAGCCCGAGACCATCAATACGTGGGAATTAATGGAAGGCCTTGAAGACGTTAGTCCTCTCCGGTCCCCACTTCATCTCAGGAGCTTTTCGTTTGATATAATTCGCAATCCAAATCCGATTCAGAATCCGTTTGATCGCCCCAAATCAAGGTTTCAAGAGAACGGCGCCGCCTCGCCTAAGCCTATGTGGCTTCAAATGGGAGAAGGGGAGCCGGTAATTTCGGACTTTGATCCCGAAATCATTTCCACGTTCAGAAAATCACTCCAAGAGCTACCGTCCGATAACCCATTTCATCTCCGGCCATTGGAAAATGAGAAACAACATCATCAACAATTGGTTGCAGAAGCCGGCAATGAAAGTTATGAAACTGTTGGTAATGGCTACAAATGCGGGAAGGACAAGGTTGTTTTGTATTTCACGAGCCTACGAGGGGTGCGGAAGACGTACGAGGACTGTTGCCATGTGAGGGTGATCATAAAAGGGCTTGGAATCCGAGTCGACGAGCGTGACGTGTCAATGCATTCGGGGTTCAAGGAGGAGCTGAAAGAGCTAATGGGAGAAGGGTTTAGCGGCGGAGGCTTGCCGAGGGTGTTTCTGGGGAAAAAGTACATCGGCGGGGCTGAAGAAATCCGGCGATTGCACGAGGATGGGCAGCTCGAGAAGTTGGTAGAGTGTTGCGAAAGAATGGATGATGGTGGCCATGGCGGTGGTCTAGCTTGTGAGGCTTGTGGGGATGTAAGGTTTGTGCCTTGTGAGACTTGTTCCGGTAGTTGTAAAATTTACTATGAAGGTGATGAAGAAAAAGAAGAAACAGAGGCAGAAGAAGCAGACGCAGAAGAAGAAGAAGAAGAAGAAGAAGGAAAAAGGGGTGATGAGGAGGGTGAGTATGGGTTCCAACGCTGCCCTGATTGCAATGAAAATGGGCTTATACGCTGCCCCATATGTTGCGATTAGTACTTTTTCCAATTTTTGTGTCCATCTCTTTTTGCTTTTTTTTTTTTTTTTCGTGAGTTGTTTGTTGTACAGTAGAGTTTTGATATTGTTTGATTGGAGATCAATGAGAAAAACTGTAGTAGGTGTTCTAAAGCAGGTTTCCTCAACCTCGATCGATGAGTTGTTGTAAGGGCTGTATACTTTTATATTTTGTTTTCAGAAAGCAAATGAGGCTTTTATACTTTTCTCCTTTCCATGTAAATTAAAAGATACTACATGAAAATCTGCATCAGCAGCTCATCCTCCTTTTCTTCTTCTTGCAAAGCATCGGTTTTCTAAAAGGTGGTACCACTCACCACTGTTTTGATTGAGGCCATGAACTTCATGTGGGATTTGTGAGGAACAATGCAAGTCTATGAGAGTATAATATGGATTTTAATTCCCCTAATTTTCTGTCGGAATTCCGGTAAAAAAAATGAGAATTAGGGTAAGAAATTTAAGGAAATCACAATCTTTGAGCTGTTGTTGGGGTGTAAAGCTCACCTGCTCTGCTGCTCAGGTATCTCTAAACGCGTACCCTCTCATTTTCTAACCAAAATATATAGAATTAGGGTAAAAAATTTAAGGAAATCATAATCCGTATGATTTAAGATATAGTTGCTCTATCCAATGATGTACTAAAGACTAAAGTGGCTTTTGAAGCATAATTGAAACCATTGCCAGTCCACTTGTACACAAAAAAGGGGAAAAAGAATGGCATGATTGAATTCAAAACCTTCCCCAAAAAAATAAAAAACACTTTACTCCCGTGTTTCAATGTATCCTAACAAAATTTTTAAAATTTGCAATCTAACACATCCATTAGACTATTCTGCCTTATTTGATGAAAAATTTCGCACTTGAGTTTTGGGAGATGAAAGGTTTAAAATGCTCTCATTATCCTTTTTTTTTTAAAAAAAAAAAAAACCCTGCAACGTAACATAAAAGAAAAGAAAAAAGTGGTCGTATGGGCTAAGGGGGTGGTCCATCGAGGCCACCCTTATTTTTGTTTTAGTTTAGAATTCTATTTTTCTTTAAAAATGAGAGTATTTTGATAAATAATACATTAAGTTAAGAGTAATTTGAAAAAGAATATAACAAAAAACGTATGTGGGTGTATGCGTGCGGACTTTTTTATCAAATAAGACGAAATAATCTAATAAATGTGCTAAATTGCAAACTTTAAAAGTTTTATTGGGATAAATTTTAAATTTTAAAAAATTAAAGGTGACATTGAAAAAGAGGGCGAATCATTATACGGGAAGAAAACAAATAAGCAAGCATGAAAATCTAGGTCCTAGATATAAAAAATGCTATTCCTTGTTATTATATAAATAGTAGTTCGGCTACATTATCTTAGCTGCGGTGAGCAAAATTGTTGGACCAACTTTTTGGAATTCATTATTTATATTCATTAATATTTATTCATCTTGGAGAACACGTGCAATTTAAAAAGAAAAAAAATAGTGAATACTCATACGCAAATTAGGTGAAGAATAAGTCCGGGTCAACTTCGGTGAGTGACCAAAAGACCGGGGAATAAAGGAAGAATGACAAAGTGACATGGTCAATTCCTATTTCTTTTACAATATTGGGGCGAAGAAGAGCTCAATGCTTGCCCAGAAAAAAAAAATAATAATGTAACTACAAAAAAAAAAAATAATAAATAAATAATAATAATGTTCACCGCTGACCTAAACTGCTTCAGAATATCAACCTGAAGACTATTTCTTTGGGAAGCCACGCAACAATCTGAATTGGACAAGTCTGGTTGTGTTTCTAGAAAGTATTTTAAAAATCGTTTTCAAAGAAAAAATAAAACTTACAAATATGATTCTCTTCAATGACTTTATTATTCCTGAAATGAAAAAATGGTGATTCAGTAATTATATCTTTGAAAACACGATTAAGTAATATTCTATTTTTATGAACTAAAAAAAACCATTTTGGATAACAAGAACCAAATTAACCGGTCCAATTATATTTTTGGATTAACTACATTTATCCCCTTTTAACTATCATCGTTTTTGCAATGTCCTCATTCTGCGGTTCGAAATGACAAAAATATATGCCAATAAGAAATTACTTGCTTTTTTTCTGAATTTTTTTTTTAAAAAATCTTATAAAGGGGTTTGTTTATTAAGATAGGGTGGCGCAATATAGTTTTCAGACCAGGCACCTGATTATGCGAGAAGATGGGGCTAGATATCCATGCAGTGCCATTTGCATAGGGTGGAATTGGTAAGGGACACATAAAATGAAACAAATAGTAAGAGCCAAAAATATGTACACATCTTTTCTTCACCTGCTAATTTCTCTTTATTTTCAATCGCGTTAATTACTCCATTCAAATTCATATGTGCCTTGAGCCAAGAAAATCACAAATAGGTTATAGGCTACATGACACTCTTGCCCATCAAATCAAATCAAAATCATTTTGCATCAATTGTAAGGCATTAAGAGGTAGACGACAATGACATGCATGTTTCACATTAACATACTTTCATTATCTCTTGAGTTTATGGCATCACCTACATGTTTCAATTTGGTTGTAAACCAACCACCACATCTTAATGGAAATGGATCAATTCTGGTTGTCGCATTGAAAACTTGTTGAAAAAACTAGCCCATGATGTCGGATTCTCTCTGACAAATAATTGAAATCATCAGTAACTTGGGTTAGTTCAAATTCAAAAATACTTGTCTGGGAAAGCCAAAAATTTGCGGTAGGGGTCGACTTTACACGAATTTACTTACTTTATTAAAGAACTTCATAAGAAATTAGGGTTAGACATGAAGGTTTGGTCTTGCAATTTGAATTAATTTTTACTTTGCAAGACTTACAATTAAGGCAGAGACAAGAAAATAATAGACATGCGAGTATAGATGGCATATTATTAGAACCTTAATTAAGAACACTAACAGTAGCTTCCCTTAAATCTTATTTTCTTCCTTAATGTAGAAAAAATTGTTAAAAAAATACAAAATAGTTCCTGCAGTAGCTTCCTTAAGTGTTCCCTAAACTATAGAAACACCAAGAAAACCACTTTTGGTTCCCTTCATCTAAGAAAACAAAAAATGATTTCCTTAACATTATTTTAATATAAAAGGCTTTCTTTTTCCTCTCTCTTTTCCTAACATTTAATTTTAATAATATTTAAATAATATAAGAAAATGATAAGAAAAACTGCTATGAAGCTTATTTAAATAAGAAAGCAAAAAATAATTTGGTTCTCTTCATTGAAAAAAAAAATTTAAGAAAAGCTGTTGCTAGTGCTCTAAGGAGTTCATTTATTTTATTTTTAATTTTTTTTTATTAATTGTGAAAGTGTTGAGCAATTAAGAAGTTCGTTGGGTTGTAAAGACGGTGGTGATGAAAGGGACGCGGCGAGGGTGGTTGATGAAATGTAGTTGGCAGCCAAGGAGGAGGATTTTAAAATTACAAAGTAGTTGACATGTCGAGGAAGGCAGTGTGGCATTATGAAGCTGCCTTCTTAAATGTGGACTTTGAATGCTAGCACTCGAGTGACTTTTTGAATTCTGCACGCATATGATGACATCAACCAGAAAAAAAAAAAAAAGGCCAATTTTTAAATGGACAAAGTTTACCTTTAATGTAGTCTAATAGACGTTCTTTACAGATGTAACAGCTTATATGAAATTTATTACGTTTACAAATTTAAATGATAACAATCTAAGTAACTTTCATTTTCAAAAGATGTGAATTGACACTTGAGTTTGTAAATGAATTGTAATAAAAGTTATAGGACCCAAAAAAAAGTTTCAAATGTTTTAATCAAATACTGCAAGTTGTTTTTTAAAATAAAAAATAAAAAAAAAGCATTAATGAAAATTAATCATACGATCTCGTGACCTCAAACATTCACCAATATCTCTACTTCTCTACGTACAACCTGTGTACCCAATCATTATTTGAATAGAAATAATAAATTAGATTAACTGAATATAACAAGAAAAATGACTGGAAATGAATTGAAAATCCAAAAATATCGATACGCCGTATGAAACCACATTTCATGTCATTATCAAACATTCCAGGATGCAGAGAAGTCAACCGCCTTGGCTTTCTGTCAACTGTGCTTGCCTGGTGTCACGGGGTCAAGACAAAGCACAGCAAGCACGTCGGCAAGGTGCTTCGCATGACTGGTGCCGCGAACTCGCGGTCCATGACAAATTTGAATCATGTTCAGTCAAATGCCTCAAAGGGTCACCATAACATTTGCATCGTGGTCCTCACAAAGCAGACAGCAAGAGACTAATTAGTAATTACCATGAATGTTTGAAGAGACATGCTTTGTTATTGCTCAAAGGTTGTGCCTGCCTGCCTTATGACTGGCATTTTTTTATTATCTATTTGTGTACAACAGCATATATATAGGTAGAGCAAACTAAAAGAGTTAATAGGTTCAATCTACTTATTTGCTAGCATCGGTACCCAAATCAGCTGCAGCTTTGGCTGCACGAGTCAACAGGTCTGAAACCCAAAGCGCTCCTTTGGCAAAGTAGCTGCTGTTGACTACAGCAGTACCTGCTGCAACAGCTGCTTTCCCCGTGACCCTCGCCGCGACTACAGCTGCTGTCCCGGTGACGGTTGCGGCTGACTTGGTGATATCTGAAACATGGTACTTATCATCCACAGACTTAAACGTTTCCATGCCAGCATAAATCTGATCAGTAAGCCCCATTCTATAGCTAAGCTCGGCAACCTTAGCTGCAGCGGCAGCTGAGACTCCAAAGGACTCGTCCAAGGCTTTGGCCTTGACTAATGCACCTTTGCCTAGAACATATCCCTTGGCTAACATTGTCTTAACAGCTTCCTGAGCCACTGTTGTGGCTTCTCCAGGGGTGGAGGTGCATTTTCCCATATGAATAGCCTGCTAAAACTATACAAGTTTAGCTTAACAGAACAGTAAAGTTAGAAATGCAAAGTATTGCTCATAGCGGAAAATAAAAAAGCAGGGTCCCATTTCACAATCTGCTAAAAGCAGTCTACCAAATAGTAAGTCCACCAAACCTGGCCCTCCTATGAATTTCTTATAGCAACAATTTTGATTGCCATCCTGTATTCCTATGATGAGTATCCAAGTTGACATGTTCCATAGCGTAACGCTTATCATGTGAATTATAATTTATGTAATGAACCAAGCAACCAACTCCTACAGCGAGCAGAAGGAACGATGCATACTGTTGAGCTAGTATCATATTCAGGCATCCATGATGAACTATTCCAAGGATCAGATTCATCTACATATGTTCCCCATCTTTGTATGCATACACATTGATCTAAAATGGTGGCTCCCTGAAACACACAAAATTAATGCAAATCAATTGCTATGTGAAACATCAGATAATTGCGACGTACGGATAGAGTTAATGTTCACTCATTGCAATTGGGACTTTCAATTCAGCGTAATTCAACACCCCATGAAAAATCAATTTTGTTATGCACCAATAAATGACTTATATCAAAGATATCTCTGAATATCAGAGCATGTTAAAAATTCATAGATGTATGTATAACAATGTTGTCAAAAGCAAAAGGCAATCACAAGGCACCAAAGTCCTTGTATAGCCTGAGGCCTGAGGCATCAAAAAGGCAAGTCACGCAAGTGAAGCAAGGCACCAAGTTCTATACACAGTAAAATGTTATAAACATAGATTACATATGTATTTAATGCAGTGGAATATTACAGTCAAGTGACTCTTTTCTAATGGATAGGAGCTGGACTATAAAACATATTATCTGCCTTTTCTCTCAATTTATTTATGCCTTTCTGGCCTTTTATTGACTTGGTAGGAACCCCCAAACAGCAAATTGTTATTGATTCTAGTAACTCACCCTTGCTAATGACAAAATTATCACTTCAAATGAGAAGCAACTATTGCCACTTGCTAATTCTGAGCTGATTCTCTGGTGAACTTGAATATTGATGATTGGTAAGTAGAAAGAGGGATACCTACATCTTAATTTTCATTTTTCAGATAACTTATATGAGCACAATTAGATATTATTCCTCAAATCTGAGAATATCCTTAGATGTCATACAAAAAAAATTCTAAAATATTCTCAAGGAGACATGGACACATTTGACTTTCTAATAATGTCTCTGGCTTACATTCTTGTCAAATTATACAACTGAGATTAATGTAGTAAAAAACAATTCCAGACTCCCTTGGCACAATATCTAAGTCAAAATATGTAATACTGAATACACTCAAAATGGTATTATTATCAAACAACTCTTGTTGGGAATCCACTAAAATATAAAGATCAGGTTTGAGGGAGGCAATAAACTGGAGTATCCACATAACTACACACATGGGCCACTAGTTTGTTCCCACAACAATATTAAGTATTCATTTCTTCCCAGAGAGTTTGCAAAGCAACTTACACTGAGCAAAACAGCAGTTTCCAGAGCATAAGCATCATTAAATGTCACATATGCGGTACAAGCAGATTCACCAGATCTGTTTTTTAACAAAAAAAGCAACTTCCAAATCAGACAGATGACATAATTCCTATTAAGATTACTAATATGTGTTCAATTAGTGCTATAGAACTTCTGCCTCACAAGTACGATATGGTGAAATCAATCTCTCTCCCATGGATGTAGGCACAACTTCAAACCACATAAATCTTTGTGCAGTTTTTTTTTTTTCTTTGTTTTCTATTTCATCTTATCTGCATAGAATTAACAGGGGAGTTGCGAGAAGTTAAGGGAGCTTATTGTAATGGTTGCTACAAAGAACTCTAGCTAAGTTTTTTAAGAGTTTCTAGAAATCAGGTATATTCCTTTTGGTCATCAAAAGGATGGAGGAAAGGAGAAGATAATTTGAAAGCTTGCCGAAAAACTTTGCGTTCAGATACTTGTAAAATTCCAGATTTGTACACTTTTTTTTTTTAATCTGTTTTGCTTGGTTAAATTGGGTTCAAAGAACAACATTGTTGATTAAGGGAAAATTTATTCATCAAATGGAGAATTTATCATTATTTTACACTACCATCAATGTGAGTGATGGGGCACTTGTGGACATTGGTACAGAAATTGAGAACTGAAAGGCAAATATATAATTCACTTCTCATATCATGAAATTTTAAAACTCAAAGTTCTCCGTAAATTATGGTGATAGCTTCCATGCCTTTGATGACCCCATCCTAGATTATGAAGATGTGAAGGCTAAGTAAAATTCATTGTACTTGTTTCCGTACAAGCATAATTGAATCAGTTTCAAGTCGCACAATGGCATTGCTGTTTTTTATTGTGTTCCGTACAGCTTGGACAAAAATCCAAATGTAATCATGACCAAACCATCATTATGGAGATTGAATTGATAAGTGGATCTGTTTTCAGCAACTAGAAGCAGGGTAGTTGAGTGGTACCTGAAAATTTCAACACGCTCGATTGCACCGCAGTAAGCAAAAAAATCGTAAACATCCTTCTCTGTTGCTTTTGGAGATAAGCTTGTAACTTCAGCAGTGTAAGAACCAGGGTACATTGTTTTGAAATTTCACAAAGAAAAAAGTTGGATTTGAATGAACCTGGAAAGTAAAAAAGCAGTATGAAACAAAATTTCAGCACCTTAGTTCAATAAAAGGTAACTGATCACATAAGAATCATTTTGGTTACTTCAACACTTAACAATGATGAAGGCATTGCATTTTATTACTTTTGATGTTGCATATTATAAGGCCATATTTTGCAGGAACAAACATTAAGGATAAGAAAGATATCAGAAAGAGATAGAAGAACATTATCATCTCGGGCAGGCTCCCTTTCTATGGTGACTGAGGTCCATAACTTAGTGGTCCCCAGTTCTTATCAATCCCTTGCATGAGCACATAGTCTATGATGGCCCATATGAGTGGATGCTTCTAACATCTAGTAAGAATAATAAGAGGCTTCCACTGAAAACCTTAAGTTTTACTCTGGGTTAGCTGTAAATTCAAAGTAAATACCACGTGTAGCCTTATTATTGATCAGTAGATTAGGTGATATACTTATGCAGCATAGCTTTGGGTGAATTAATGTACATCAAAATGTACTTATGAGCATGACAATGGATTTTCAATTAAAAATGATCCAGAATTAATGGAAGAGAAAACCTTGGGGCCATCATAATGTGCAGTAGCATGCCAATTCTTAAAAGCAAAAGCTTAACTTGCATTAGAAGCATCAAAGCGGGTCAAACAAAGCAAGCGGGAAAAGGATTCAACTTTGGTTAAAGTGAAACTGCTGGCGTGACTTAGAGAACTCAACTTCACAAAAATGACCATAGTGCCTTTTAAGAGAAAAAGAGGGCTGGCATTTATCCAAGTAATCTTTGGGTTAGGGGAATTAGGGACAAGTTTATTCTTAGAATAATAGTTTGGAAACAAATGGGTTCCCAAAAGGGAAGGTTATAACCCACTAAAAAAAAAGAAAAAAATCAAGCTTTAGAAATTCCACTTTTCACAACAAAATGATCTCACATCACTTAAATTGGTCGAAAAAAGTTTGTTTTACTTGAAACTTAATAGCATCATTAAGCTAATGATATAATAAAAACTAAATGACAAATTGTCACAACAAAACGTGTATAAGACTCCAAGAATTAACATCAGGGCAGTGCCACAAAGAGGAAAAGGAAAACCAAAAGTTCTTGATTCTGGGTACAGAATATTCCAAAATACAAATTCTGAACTCATTAAAGGTTTCTGGAACTAGAAACAGCACGAACTGAATAAGACAGTGAAATTCTACCGGTGGACATTAATAAGAAAGATTGCAAACCCAACAAATCAAACATTGATAATTTAAGGAAGTGATCCTTTGTACGTACCTGTTCTTGATCAGAGGTGAGCACCTGTAAGGGAGAGACACAGTGGAAGGAGAAGAACATTCTGGCAACTAACCCCAACTTCTTTTTATGTTGCTTCTGCCGTAAGTGTTATTGTCTCGAATGTGCTAATCCCACGCAGAATACAGCGCGTGCCTACATTCTGCAATAATTATAAATATATCGTTTTTTTTTCTATAAAGATATTGTTAGACATTCAAATTTGAATGGAGAAATACGATTTTAGATGAATGAACAAATTCATTTTTTTGCATAATAAGATAAATAAATCGCTTAAAATTAAATAGATGAAAGAATCTGTTTGGTTCCTAAGAAATTATCCAAATTTTAGTATTTTAGTTTCATTTATCAAAAATGTTTCTTGTTAATTCTGCCCACAAATTTTCTTAAATGGATCCTTTATCCTGATGCATATGTACCAAATTTGATGATATCGCATGGAAGAAAATTTACATTCAACTGGGTAACCCAGCCCCCCAAACATAGGGGGAAATTAGTTTTTTTTTTGTTACACCATTTTAAGGACAAAATTATTTTTTAAAAAAAATAAGAGTAATGCTATCCATACATAGCATTTACGTACTCTCCTTTGAGTGTTGACATGGTAGTGTGATATGACATTTTCTTATAAACCCCCCAAAAAAAATCTTTTTTTTGGTTAGTTCAATCCTTAACTAACTTTGAAAATGATCGATACAGTTAATCTAATAACTAATTATGATTATCAAATCTCGTTCGTTGGGAGTGGTACAACCATTCTCCCAAAAGTTTAATGGGATGACCAACTATTTCTAAAAGTTCAATAATTAGCAAAAAAGAATTAAATTAATGTAACAGTACACGTAAGTTAATTGTAGGGACAATTAGCATTTTTTTTAAAAAAGAACAATGTAGCGGAATAAAAAAAAGGATTGTTACCAACCCAATCTCCCACTTAGATTCCCCACCAATCAGATTTACTCTAAACCACCGACGGGGGTACTAAGACAATTCCACGCTCTTACAAGGCGAATGAAATCACGCTCTACTTTAATATATTAATCAAAATTTAAAAAGCACGAGCTCTCTTTCTCCCTCTCTAGAAAATAAATATATAAAAAAATTAAAAAAACATGAATTAGTAAACCGTTAATCAGAAATTTAAATCATATGACATTCTCATCCAAACAAAATTATTATTCACCATACAAGTTAAATAAAAAACAAATATTTAACAAGTTCAAATACGTTTTGGTCTTTGAAATTTGGTCCAAGTTTCATTTTCGTTCCTAAAATTTAAAGAGTCCTTCAATCCGTTAAGTATTAATTAATTTTTTTTTAATTAAATTAAGTTTTTAAGATAGTTTTTTTTTTTTTTTTTAGTTCTAATAATGAAGATTGAAATTTTTTCAAAAAAAATGATATTAAAGAAAATGTCTTATAACACTATTATTTATTCAATTTTAATTAAATATTTCACATAAACAAAATTTTAACCAAATTACATTATCATTTTGTTGTTGTGTGCAATTCAATTCACGGTAATAGATGAATATAAGATATTGTTATTGTTGGGAATTGGGCCAGGAAGATATATATATATATATATAGGCCCATATCCCATCCAATTGATTCGGTGAACACGTGAAAGGCCCAAGCCTGCATAGCAGTTGACTGAAGTTGTAAGGTTCGGTTGATTCTGCGAAAAGCTGCGACCACTCAGGTTCAGTTCCTAAGTTGAGAGCGATAATGAACCTTGATGAAAAAAGAACAAGGTTCATCACGACTTGAATTTAAGGCAGCCGATCTCGAATGCGTATTTCCAAGACATACCAGCTCCAAGGATGCAACTGATGTGACTTTCAAGCAAAGGTTCATAAGACGTGGACCCGTATATGCATGATACTTGGAGAGGTCTTTATTGGCCAGCATGGGTTTAAAAGAAAAGAGGAAGCTCAAGGCCCCATCATAGAGGCTCATTAAATGAGCCTCGGGGAGTCCGCCACCATATAAAAGGGGAGAGAAGTTCGTTTGCAAGGTAAGTAACACAACTCAAAAAATATTCTAAGTCTCCTTTGCTGAGAATCAGCTCTTAGAATCGAACTGACTTAGGCATCGGAGCTATCCCCTACCGGACCCTTCCGGTAAGCTCTTGTGCCTGACTTTCTCACTGTTTACAGGTCTACATGACGTCGAATTCAGAAACTGTACCAACAGTTATATTTTAAATTTGAATTTTTTTAATTTCAAGAATAAAACAACCTTAACTAAAATTTACGGACCAAAAAGCATTTCAACCATTTTTTTACTAAGTTGAGTCCATAAAAGGAATTTGGAGAGGATGGAGAAGGGAATAAAATTAAGGATGGAAAGAAGTACTCTACCATTCAAAGTATAAGACAAAAGAGGAAAGAAGGGAGGAAAGTGGGTGATTTCCACCGCCGACTACCAAAGTTTATTCTCCCACAAGTGGGATGAAAATGGAAGAGAGAGATAGAATGAAAGAACAAATAATGATGTGAAATGAACAATTTACCTAATTAATTCTTTAATCAATATATCAAGGTATTGTAATATTTAATGTATAATCCTTTTCCTTTTCTCAAATTTGATATATATTTATGTAAAAGTTGGACTTTTTCTATCTTGGAAAATATAAGTAGCTAGTATTAAATAATCTAGCATTAACTAACACTAAAAGAGTTAATAAGTAATTCAGTAGTTACGAAGTTTATAAGTTTCATATTTGAGATTTTGGAACATTATATTGTTTTAATTAAGTTGTTCCCATTTTTTATTTTCCTTTCACTTTTAAGGAACGAGAGTACGAGCAAATAAGTTTAAGGATGTACTCAACGGACTCATCCAAAAATTATGGGCTCAAGCAAATTCGTGGTGGCCTATTGAGCATGATCCACGTGGGCAACAAAGAATCGTCACCTTGATTCAAGTTCTAGAATAATCAGGTCAAGACTAAGAATTGGCAAGAAATATTTTGGGTCTATTCTAGAATGATCGGATTGCATGGCTATTCTAGGCGCCACTTTCTTTCCTTTCATGTTGTATTTTGTTTCCTTCTATATGCCTCTAGGCGTCCAGCTCTTCTTTCCTATTTTAGCGTCTCTTTTTTTTTTTGGTAAGTAGAGATTTATTTTAGCTTCGATTAGGAGGGTGGGCGTCCAGCCTATATTACCTTATATGTCTTGTGTGTTTTAGGAAGGTAAGGATTTCTTTCCTTACCCATTTTCGACTTTAATTAGGTTTTCTATGTTATGATTTTTTTCTTTGTAATGTTCAACCCTTTAAATAGGTGCATAAGCAATGAAAAACGCAGACATTGATTATTCATAAAACTTGTGAGATTTATTCTCTTGGTTCTTTGAAGAACTACTCGAACTTATCGAGATTTTTCGTGACGTTCATTTCGACTTATCAAACGGAGTTTCCACCACCGTTTGTAGCATCTTCCTTATACCGAGGTTCTTGTTTATCATAAACAATGGGTTGAAGTCTTTCATTCGAATCTGTCCATAGAACAATCTTGAGTTCCCTTTCATTGTTGGGTTTCATTATTCTTGACGGGGTTCACATCATTTGGTATCAAAGCACTGTTTCTAGTTCAGGTTTGCCTATCATTTAACATCTTTCATTCCTTTGTTTCTTCTTTAGCCGTCCATATCATTCATCTCTTTAGCCGTCTACATCATTTATCTTTTCTTAACCGAATTTTCTCTACCCTATCTGTTCAATCTTTGTTTGTCTTGTTGATATATAAACTATTGGTCTAGTCTCACATCTCTTAGTTATTTCGAAATTTTATTTCATTATTCTCAAAAGCTAGTTGCTGATCATAAAAAAAAAAAAAAAAAAAATTCACTGTTCTGTGATTCCAAAATTCCAAACTGCCATATTCCTTCTAATTCTAATATGAAAATTTTCATATTCCTTGTGTTCAAATATGAGATTCCTTGATTAGTTCTTGGTGAATTGTTGTTGAAAATTTTGAGTTGTTTGTTTAGTTTCAAAAGAACTGAAAGAGAATTATCGAGTGAAAAAAGGCAAGAGTGGTGAAAACATCAGAGAGTAAAAGCCATATTATTTTGAGTAAGACACGAGTGGAGAGTGATCCACATTCTTGAGTGTAAACACGTAAAGGAGTGATTCGTGAGGGTTTTTTTTTTTATTTTTTTTATTTTTTTCAACAATCATGTCTCACGATAGTGGTAAGAATACTGTCGAAAATGATACAAAATTGGCTGATCCAAAAGTGTTTATAGAGGCCATGATGAGTGAGATGAGGCGTGTGATGAAGATGGAGATGGAGATGGAGATGGAGCAAGTTCACGAACAGATAGATCAGATGGAGAATAGACGTGAGGAGCAACCACAAAACGGTAATTGATGAATATAAGATATTGTTATATTTTAAATTTGAATTTTTTTAATTTCAAGAATAAAACAACCTTAACTAAAATTTACGGACCAAAAAGCATTTCAACCATTTTTTTTAATAAGTTGAGTCCATAAAAGGAATTTGGAGAGGATGGAGAAGGGAATAAAATGAAGGATGGAAAGAAGTATTCTACCATTCAGAGTATAAGACAAAAGAGGAAAGAAGGGAGGAAAGTGGGTGATTTCCACCACCGACTACCAAAGTTTATTCTCCCACAAGTGGGAGGAAAATGGAGGAGAGATAGAATGAAAGAACAAATAATGATGTGATATGAACAATTTACCTAATTAATTCTTTAATCATTATATCAATGTATTGTAATATTTAATGTATAATCATTTTCCTTTTCTCAAATTTGATATATATTTATGTAAAAGTTGGACTTTTTCTATCTTGGAAAATATAAGTAGCTAGAATTAAATAATCTAGAATTAACTAACACTAAAAGAGTTAATAAGTAATTCAATAGTTACGAAGTTTATAAGTTTCATATTCGAGATTTTGGAACATTATACTGTTTTAATTAAGTTGTTTCCATTTTTTATTTCCCTTTTACTTTAAGGAACTTTCTTTTTTTAAAATAAAAAACAAAAAAGAGCTGAGCTGAACTTGTATTAATGAAACATCTTAAACACAATGCTCAATAAAAACAATATCGCAAATATGTTTGAGGACTTCCTCAAGAAAAACATGTTCTTCCCTGAGTGATAGCGCTTCCTTTGGCAGCCAACCATTTGTCTTTTGCCTAACATGACTGACCTTCCATTTGTACAAACAATTCACCACCCTTCTAGCATTCTTAGTCAAATGCCCACACTGGCTTCAATGTTTGTCATCTTCCTTAATACCTATATTATCTGGAGTGCATCACCTTTCAATTCCACACTTCAAGGAACTTCTTGATAAAGGTAAAACTAACCCAACCTTATCCAATAGTAAACCAACTTATATGATTAATAATAAGGTCAATTCTTTTCATTATATCTATTAAACTGGAAACTTTTAATTAAATACATATTAATTTAATAGATTGAATTAATTACATGATAATGGGTACAAAATATAGCAAAAGGCCAAATGGAATAGGAGTGGAATGGGAGAATATAAAATTACATTTCTTTTAAAGTAATATTAAAAGTTATATTTTTTTTATCTTACCTTGTAAGAGGCAACGTCAATCATCTCTTGAATCAGGCCACAAATGAAAGATGCCAAAAGCCCATTGGTTTAGGCACTAAAGTACAAAACGAGTAGGGACGAAAATTGAAATGCCTAACTTACGCAATTCTCAAAGTTAGTCATAATCAATCTTGATTAATCTAATTGAATATTAGACTTAAGATGTCTAGCATATACCAAGAACTTCAATACCTCATCATTTGAAGCCATCATTGAGATCTTTAACGTTCGTCTTGTAATCTTACTAATATTTTAATCCCATTCCGACGAAATTCGCCGGAAATTAAGAATTACGTTTACATTTTAATTATTACGATATAGAACTTGTTTAAGCTTTTACTTTATAAACAAATTAGAACCTAGTTCTTCTATTTAGTGAATTTAGTGGCTTCTTCAAGGTTAGTAAAGATATGTACTAATGAATATTGAATAATCATGTCAACGTGTAATATTTATTTCCTCTCTGAGTTTTTTAATTTGTGCATTTCTCTATTTGATCGTTGAGAAATGCTATATACAAGAGAATGTTAAATCACTATTCTTAATACTTTATCTTTTATGTTTATGTTTAAATTTTTTTTTAATAAGTGAGATCCAATACACGTAATATTTTTGAAATAAGAGATAAATAACGTTCAAACTCAAGACATCATCTCTGATATCTTGCATGTTGTCCAAAGAAGTTAGGCGAATAAAAAAAGTAAATTTAATCATTTTAATTAATATTTTAAAAAATAATAATAAAATTATTGAAAACTAATTACCAATTACGAAGTTCCAAGTATTCATCCCTTCCTGTATCCGCAAAAGAACGCGTGTAAAATATTTTTTTCCGAACACATTCCTTATACTAAGTATATTTTGTAGGGAAAAGGGACAAAATTCATTTTCGCCTCTCACATGGAGCAAACTATTTTGAGGTCAGATTCTCAGTGACATAATTAATGACATGCAACTTTGCAGGAAATTAATATACATAGTAATATAGGTAATGGAAAATCTCAACCATTTTCACCTTTTAAAAAGTAGTGCAGTCCATAGTCTCAAACATTTACTTTCAAACTATTTTTGAGTTCTTGAGGTTTAACAGTACAATTTTTGATCTTTTTTTTTTTTTTGAGGAGGGATCATTGTGAAATTACAATTACACCCAAAAATATTTTTTATTTTTATATATTTCAAAGTAAATATGTAATTTCACACTGACCCCACGAAAAAAAAAATGCAAAAGTTTGTTTAGAGTGAGTTATTTATGATGTAAAATAATACTACATCAAGTGATTTGTCACTTTTTAACTTTTTAAAAGTGGGAGAATTGTTTGTCAAAGAATCAAATCGGAGAGTAAATAATAACAACAATTTTTATCTTGAATTAACTCGAATATTTATCGCCATTGTCCCACTCCCACATGAGAAATGACGCATATCCGTACATCTTCTGACTAGCGAGAAAAACCACAAATAAATTTCTTTGATCATCGTATATCCCATGTAAATGTTGTCGTCAAGGACCGACAACCTAACTTTTGCGTAGATCTAGATGCCGTGTTTGGTTTAGGCGCGGGATTTTTTGTGGAAAGTTTAGTCCCTTTTCTTTGTTGTCGGTCTAAAAAATCTCAGCAGTTCGTACTTCATGGAAGTGCCTGTGCTGGCACCTCTCAATTTGAATACAAACTTAATGAATAATTCATCTAGCTTGTTCTTCGAAAGTGAATTAGGTGATCCTTAACTATTTCTTAAGTTAATTAGTTCTACACCTTTTTAAAAAAAATCAGTTTAGCGTGCATCTAGTACAGCAATTTATGTGTCTTTTTGATCCACACTATTTAAGCGTACTATGATTGGATGGAGGCAAACGACTGATAGAAGCTCCATAAAAATTTTCAAAAACAATGTCATTTTGCTGAAAAATATTTTTTTTTAAAAAAAGTATTAAGCACATGTGATATATATATATGTTTAATCGATTGGATTTGAACTCAATATCTATATTCAAATATCATGTTAAATTAATAATTATTTTAAAAGTTTAAATGAATAGAAAATAATAAATTTTATTATTATTTTAATATAAATGTTAGGGTTTATGCCCTAAACTCAATTTCTTTTGCATGACATTTTGGTTTATTAAATAAAGTTGTTTATTTTTTGAAATATATAAGAACATTGAACACGTTATTTTACATCTGCATATTATTCTGTGTGTGTATATATATAGTCTTTAAGGTATATTGAATATGGCTTAAGTGTGTTAATGAGATTATCACAAAGAATATTTAAGTTGCAAACCTTGGAACTTATAAAGTTCATAGTTAGTAATAGAATTTGGCATTCTATTTTATAAGACTATAACATATCAATCATGATAATCTATCTTGATAATTTGAAGTTGAGACTTTTGATTGGTATGTTAGTGGGGTTACAATGCACTGAACAGACCGCGTGAGTTGTTATTATATATAACTATTGTCAATATAAATAATTTGAACTCACAACTGCTTATAACATTAACTCTCAATCATGAAAGTAATGTGAACCCAAATGTAAAGTAGATGTCACTTTAACACATTTAAAAATAAGATATTTCATAGTCAAAATTTCGGTGTGTTAGATGATCATATATAGCATTGTGAGAATACTACTCCTCAATAAAGAAACTATAATCATTTAATTTAATCAAACGACATGAAATAACCCATTGAGATAAATTTAATGGGAATTGATTATTCCCAATCTAAATGTAATTTCAAGAGTACAAGAATAAATAAGAAATGAGAAATGCTAGAATATTTACCCAAATTTTTCTCTCATCCTTCTAAATATTATAATTACCATTGGATCTATGAATTTATGTAGATATTCTACTATTTCCCATAAGAAATTAAATTCGATACTGAAGGATTAAGAGATAATGAATTAAAGTGATAGTTTATTTATGACTTTAATTCGACTATAGATTATTTTATAGAGGGGTCAAATGCAATATAAGAAGTCATTGGCAGTATTTATCTAATCAAAATAAATACTAGAGTGATATTACAATTATTTAGAAGAATTAATTATAATTAATAATACTAATCTAGGACAAGTCATAAGATAACAAATATTATCTATTTAAGCTAGTTTTATTTTTTTCTCTATGTCATTTTTCAAGCTGATTATTACCCATATTAGGATTGGACTAATTACACGACATCTCCCCTTGTTGGTCATGTGTATTGAGTGGAGATTAGGGTTTTTTTTCTAAGTCCTACTTCTACTAGGAGACATGAGCCTATTTAAAAGGAGCTTTTGTAGGCATTAGAACCGGCCTCTTAATTAGAATTGAGGAAAAGGTTTAGAGGTTTAAAAAATCCTAACCACATATGCATTTTGAGATTGGTGCAAGAGAATTCAAATTAGCCCTTGCTTTGGAGGTATAGCAGACTTTGTGCTTTGTGCCTATCTTCCCTTGCAATTTTTTTTTTTTTGGTTTCTATAATATGAAGTTATGCTTTCATGATGTTGCCATTGAGTTGTTTTCCGTAGTAACCTTTTTTTTTTTTAAATGACGGTCCGCGGTAACTTTATGTTATATTCCCAACAAAAGGAAATGATATTTGTTGTATCATGATCAATAGCCCCCCTTTACATGTCAATATAATAGATAAGTTAATATACCCCTTTCCCTTGCTAATCTTGTTGCTTTGGTCATTAATTTGGTGTAGCTGTCCCATTATATCTAATTAATGATAATTAATAAAAATGGCTGTTTATAAGAAAACAAATATTCAATCAAATCATTCTCTCATAAAGTGATTTGGGGTTCTCCTGCTGACGTTGTCCCACTCCCACCGGATCCATTCCTGATGTTACCAACAAAAGCTCAAGCTTCACATCTTATTTGCCATTTTTGCAACCCATATTATTCAAAATAGGAACCCACATTTTTTCATGCAAAAGTAGTACGCGCGCATTGGTTAACGAAAGTCATAGCTTAACTAACATGAAATCCCAGAGACAAGTACAAAATTCTAGCTAGTATATATAAAAAAGAGGCATTGCTACTGCAACGATCCTTTTATTGTTACAACTTACAACTTACACAGAGGCTACCCACACCGGAAATCTAAAAAGACACTACGTACCCTCTGTTTGATCTAGTGATCAAAAACTAGATAAAAGCACAACTATATAAATCTATATTTATATATATATAAGAGAGAGAATAGATCGATAAAGGGTTATTTATTGCGTAATTAAACTCCTAATAATCGAGGCCTCAGCGCTATCAGCATCAATTGTAGTCAAAAGCTGAGAGAGCCGCTCGCTCAGATCATCCACCTCCCTGTGCAAGCTTCGGATGTAGTTGCAGGTCTCTTGAAGTACCTTAGACGCAGGCACCTGCACAAAGGAAATACATACATGTATGTATAAAGACCCACAAATGAATAAGTAGTACTGAAATTGCAGTATTCTCCAAAAGACTGTTTGAGTACGGGTCGGTGGGAAGTGGGAACCTTAATGACTATGAAACGTGTTCCTTGATATACGGGTCAAAGTTGAAACTACCCCGAAAGATCCTATTATACTAGTTTTACATACATGTGACACATGCGCCACGCTACGCTAGCCTGTTACATTTGCAGACCACCTTAATTTTTTCTGCAGTTGCGCCTCTTACAGAGAAAGAGAAAGAGGTTTAAACTTTAAAGTACCTTGTCAGAGCGCCTATTGCGAATCTCAGGAACGAGCTGGCGTAACTTGGAAACAAGTTCGATGATTTGGTCATCTGTGATCCTCGACGCCCCCGACGACTGCCTTGACCTTCTGCTAGACATCGAGTTTCGTTGCACTAAAGCTGGAGAGAAATATAACCAAAAAGAAGAACAAGAAAGAGAAAAAAAGGAGTAGCTAGTTTTAGAAATAAGCTGCTATGAAGAAATGGAGAAAGCAATAAGAGAGATATAAAGAGGAAGGACCACAGCAGAAATGAGAGAGAGAGAGAGAGTACAATTGCTTAGACAGTGATGTTGGATATGAAGAAGACAAGTGCGTTGGAGAAAGCAGTGGAGTATAGGCTTGGCCCCCTGGTGTTTTTAAGAGAGAGAGAAAGAGAGCATATAGACTTGTTATGTGTGTGTGTTCCCAAGTTGGGGTTTGATCTCAAGTGGGCTTCAGCAAATATGTTTGTTTTTCAGTTAACAAAGTGGGCCTCCATGTAGATGTCTGAATGCGCAATAGCATGTGATCATAGGACATTGATCCTCTCTCTAATCACCTACTATATATATATCCCTCTGTTTATATTTATATATATATATATATATATTGCAAAATACTATTTGCCATATGATATGAATCTTCTTCACTCTTTTGTTTTGGAGCAGTTGAGTCTAATTCTCTTGCTCTAAACTCCTCACGTGGCTTGCTTTCATTGGTTGATGCACAAGTTGGAGGAAAGGGTTGTCATTCAAGTTAAGGATCTCGTACCTAAATCATATTAATATTTGCACTTGCAAAGTTAATTAATGTAGTTAATTATTCAAGGATACTCCTCCGATCCTCTTTCTTATCTGCTGGCCAGGATGGAAATTATTCAATTTATATTTACTCATCACCAAGCAAAATCTCACTCCATCTCCACCTCTTGTTTATATATATATCTATATATATAAATATTGTTTTTCTTCCTTGTTTGGGACACAACTACGTGAGTGTAGGTAGCATCCTTTGATTGTCAAAAGGCTGAGATCACATGCCATTTCCCTAGAGCGCACGACATGACACGTGGCTAGTCTTAAGTCTTGGACCTCCTGGTACTATATGTTTTGGAGAGGAAGAGGGTACCCTAAAACAACAGCAGATATGAAATTGGACCTACGACCCCCTCAAGGACCCCATGCCTTTTTCCTCTCTCTCCCCACGTGGTTCTATTTCTATTTCTATTACTAAAACAAAATTCAATTTTTGCCAACAACCAGCAAGTTGTTAAAACTATGACATTTTTAGGCTAGCTAGCTTTAAAAAAAAAAAGGATTGGGATGCCCTATAATTTTCTGCCTGAATTCCAAAAAATTCGAGCCTAGAATGGGAGTGGAGACTCATGGTCTTGAGGTGTCCAGCCATGTCGTTCAACAGTTTTCTTATTTTCTACTCGAATTTTTTGAAATTCAGATTAAAAATTCCAGGGACAAATACCCACATGCAACCATACACTACAACAACAACAACAACAACCAAAAAAAAAAAAGGTGTGATTCTTGACGGTTTTTAAAACCGTCAGGAAAAAAAAAAAATTTAATGAGGGGTTTTAAAAAATACTGTCAGTAAAAAAAAAAAAAAAGGGTCCTGACGGTTTAATTTAAAACCGTCTTAAAATTTCTTGACGATTTCATCTCAAACCGTCAGAACCCATTTTTTCTCTCAGACTCTGCGCCCGAGAGAAGCAAAAATTTCCTGCGCCCGCCCCTTTTTTTCTCTTACGCTCTCCTCTGTTTTTTCTCTCACTCTCAGACCCCCTCTCTTTCTCCCTGCTCTCAATCTCTTTTTCTCCCTTCTAGATCTCTCTCTCCCTCCTCGATCTCTCTATTTTTCTCTCATTCTCAGTCGACACTCATTCTCTGACATAAAATTTTTGACTATTTGAAACCGAAAGGGAAAAACCGTCAGGAATTACATTTTTTTTTTTGTAGTGATAAGAAGGTATTTGACAATTTCTACATTAATATTGTGCAAGTTGAAGATGATTAAAAGAGTAATTAGACAACAAGAAGGAAAAAAAATTTGATATAATAATTTGTGAAGTCGAGATCTATACATATGGTGTGATGTGATCATGCATGTCCAACCAGTCCATTTGGATTGAGACGGCTCATTACCTAGACTCTTATTAGAAAGAAAATTGACTAGAGCCTTAGCAAAGAAAAAGAAATCGACATCATATAATCTCATTGATTGCACTATTGTCCATATACATGTGAGTGTGACAATATGAACTGCGTTTGAATTAAAAGCACATGACCCTTGAATGTGACAATAGGATGTAGGTAAATACAACTAACGACATACATATAGATTACTTTTGACTTCACTTTTTCTTTTTTTTTCCGACATCTTACTGATAGATATATATGAGACCTTAATATCTATATCATTTGATTTAAAGAGATCATTAATTAACTAAATTCGAAACTATGTCATAAAAAATGATAAACTCTCTCTTTCTTTCTTTTTTTTTTTTTTTTTTTCTTGTGTGCATGTGTGTGTGTGTGTGTGCATGCACACATGCATGTAAGATCATAACACCGGCCCATTCGTCCACTATTTTGGGAGGAGGAGAGAAGGTGTTGGGTGGTTGGGTGATTCCAAAATCCTTATTCAAATATTGTTTTAATTATTTTGGGGTCCGCAGGGAACAGGTGCGCTCCTCTATTTCGATTTAATTAGGCAGGCTTTAAATTAATTCTTCCCCTTTTTTTTTTCCCTTTTTTGCTTGTCACTTTTGCTTTGATGAGTTGCAGAGTAGTTGAGTATAGAGTTGCATGCAACAGCCGACTTATGTGAATCTTGTAGAAGCGCGCATCAGCTGGAAGTTGGAAGTTGGGGGTCAGTTGGAAGGTTGGTAATGATGAAAATGGATCAAAATGATGAGTTCCGTAGCATTTTATCTTGGCTCCTCATGCAGCCTTTCCGGTGCATGCGTAACCCAACCTTTATTTGATTATATTACCTTTTTTTCTCTTTTGAAAATAGAATGTTGAAACTGATCATGAGTCTCCGACAGTCCATCCCTGATCCCCTCTATTTGATTTGCTGCATTTATACTAAATAAATCATTAATCTTAATTGCCTGCTTTTCATCATCCAAATTCCCCACATATATATATATATATATGAGTAATGTTTGTTGTTTTTCTTTTTCTTTTTTTTTTTTTTCTATCTTTGTCAATCTTTGCATATGTAGATAAAGATGGAACCCACAAATACAAAAGGAAGCTATTTAAAAAAAAAAAAAAAGCCACATATGCAAATATAAACAGACATAGAGAAAAAAGATAGACAACAAGCATTTCTCTATATATTTCATCCATTTGTTTGTTTTGCTGTTTTTTTTTTTTCCTTATATACAATATTATAGGTCCTCTCAATTGGACAGAAATTTCATTCAAATTAACTAGGTTGTTGTAGGAAAATTCTTTTAAACCAGTCTATGTAAGAAAAATGTGTTCTTTTTAATAGCAATAGCGTAATTAATGAACATATGACACTTTAAAGACTAATTAAGTTGAAGAAATTTTTACAGCCTAATTTGTAAAAAATTTATATCCCCTCAATTACTCCACAAAGCTAAACCTTTACTTCTTGTTAACTTTAAATTTGTTTGAAAATACGATCCAGAGTGGTTTTGAATCTCCGACACATGATAATTAGTGGTGTCTTAGCATATGCCACTACTTTCTCCATCACAAGTTAATGCGATCTTTATTAGCACTAATTGCTTAACCCCAATGCGTAATATACTTCTATTAATTAAATTCTGTGTTTCACCGACCATGTTTAGTACTTAAACTTAGTAGATAATTTAGATGCCATTTAGAACCCATCAATCATTGGCTTCATTGACATTGGAGGTAGTGGTTTTCCATCAATTACTGTTCTTGGTAGATTTTCAACGTGGGAAAAGTTGTAGAAACTTGCTTTGGAGGAGTGAAGGCCTTGTTGTCTTTTTCCCATAATGCGTCCCTTTAGAGTCGATTGAAAAGACCTCCAATCACAAGTGTTACCCTAGATTTAGGATAGCATTTGACTCTCTTGGTTTAAGAAATATTAAGAGAATCTGTTTCAGGATTTTTTTTTTAAGACTTTTTCTCTCAATTTAAAGAATGGAACATGTTTTAGGGAAGCTATAGTGTTTTTAGAGCCTATTTTGGATTGTATTGAAAAATAGAGTTTTTTACATAAAGTTTCATTTTCAAGCTTTTTCGAAATGCGCGTTTTGACCTTCTTTAGTGAAAAATAGTCAAAGAAGTACTTTTTAAGTTATTTATTTATTTTTATCAAACCTACCTATTTTTGCTTTGCACGACTTTTTATATACTAAAAATATTTTTTAAGTTTCTTAATGTAATCACAAGCAAGCTCTAATTTTTTTTTTTTTTTCTTTTTCTATTCATCACAAACAAGCTCTTAGTAGTATTTAATTTCTAGTCTTCATATATCGACTCTCCAAAAGTACTTCTCCATAGCCATAGGTCCATAATAGTTTCATAACTAAAAAAGGGTTTTGGCTTATATGCTTTAAAAAAATTACAAAAGATCCGTTGTAGTTTTTTCAATGGTCTAAATTAAATTTTATTATCTTTCTTTTTCTAATTAATGAAAAAACTTAGAATTAAAGTTGGACCATAAAAAAAAATACATAAATATTTTTTTACGGCACCTAAGACAAATCCAATAAACAGTTACCCTTAATCTCCCTCCAGATGTAAAATTCTACAACTAGGGTTACATTTCGTTTAGCAATTTCAAAAGGTACAATTTGAAAAAAAAAAAAATAGCGATTTAAGAATGTATTTAATAAAAATGTAATTTATAAAAATGTAGTTAAAAATTAATTTGGTAACATCGCGATTTAACCTTTAAAATTTTACATTTTTTAAAACGCATCCCCTTATAGTAGGTCCGTTCCCTTAGAGCCATCTCCATTTTATGCTCTATATTTTGTTTTATTGTATCTATCAGTTTACATTGTGCCACTTCATCTAACGGTGTACTTGATGAACCATAAAACCCTTCTACGCTACTTCTAAGGTTTGCATAAATATTTCATACAAATAATTGGAAGTGATATCTGTTTGTCATTTATTCCTTGATTCACGTATGGGAAAGTTAGCACTTGGGGTTTCAAATCAATAAGTTGGTCTAATTGTAATGTAAAAGTTGGACACTCCGACGTGATTCTTTTTCTTTTCTTTTTTCTCTTTTTTGGCCCTTTTAGCCTCCAGGCCCTAAATGATATTTGACCAAATAATAAAAAGGGTTTAAAATGGAATAAGTGGAATATTTGACTCTTAGAGTTTTGGAATCAAATATTACGATCAGACCAACTTACATTTTTGGTCAAAACTCAGGACATGTCACATGTGACTTTCCTCCATCCTTCCCTCAATTCTCTTTCTTTCTTTTTTTCTTTCTTTCTTTCTTTATTTTTTTTTTTTTTTAAGTCCCTGCATTATTTATTCTCGGTAACTTCCAATAATCTTTTTGTCCTCTCCTCCAAGTAAAAATTTGTTAACTCTGCTTTAATTTGCCAAAAACTATTGGAGCATAAACAAGAGATCGATTATTAGAGTTGCAGACACAATCTGGCGCAGTGGGAGGCTTCTTCTTTTGTTTCGGGGTGTATTTTGTCCTGTGATTTCCACGATTCCCGTGTTTCTTGCTCTGTTGGCTGCTCTGGATCATTTGTGCATGGGGGGCAAAAAACAAAGACTTACATATGCAGACATAAATATTAAACTAACAGCATGTGAAGAAACATGAACAAGTACACGCAACATTTACAATGCCTTTTTTTATTTTATTTTCTTTGAAACGTCAGGCTTTTATAGGGAAATTACTCAACTACACTGTTGTTCAATAACTATTATATCTATATGGGATTTACTAGCACAAACGCAAAGGCGGAACTAAGAATTTAGTTTTAAAGGGCTTGGACAGTATTGAATTTTTTTTTTTTTTTAAGAGGTTATCATTAATAAAGTAAAAAATAGAAATAAAAAACCTCCAAAATATAATTTTTTTAAATAAATTTAGAGGCTAAAGTTTTTTTTTTTTAACAATTTTTTTTTGGTGGAGACGACCCCCCTCGGTTGTCCAGCACCCGCACATTAGTAATGAAACCTTAAATTTTTATCTAGCTACATTTGACATCAAATAGGTCAACACAATTTGCATGTTATATCATATAGTGTTGATATACACGTGTGAGTGGTGTGAGTGTAAGAAGATTGTCTTATATTAGAAAGATGTCACAAGTGTTAGTGGGTTTTTTTTTTTTTTTCTTCCAATTCACAAGTGTTAGTGGTTGATATAACCTAATTAGCCCAAACTCATAGTCCTTAACTTTTGAGTTGTATGGTGTTCTAATATGCTAGATTGTGGTATCGCATAAAGACTCCCTAAATTCTCCATAAACGTTGTATCAAAGCCGACAATAGTGTACGATATTGTACAGTATGGTGAAATATTGATGTAGGCACAGACAAGGGTTCCTAGAATAAAGACAAATGTTCTTAGCACAGGTACAAACAAGAATCTTAGAATAGGGATAAAGGTCCATAGCACAAGCAAACTTACATAGCACACAAATCATCTTGAAAATGGTCCATCTGATTAATAAAAATTAAATTTTTTTTTTTTTCAAAAAAAAGCTTTTTAAGGGAGAGTGCAACAATGTGGTAATAAACTCACATGTAACAACAAGATTATTGAGTACATACTACTATACGTGTAAGTGTAGATAGGTTTAAACCCAACTCTATATGTTATATTAATTACTCATATTTACAACATCTTTTCAATACGAGATTCAATTCATATGTATATGTTCAACATATATAAGATTAAAATTCCAATGACTAACACCCATATTAGGAGATTAAAAAAAATAAAAAAAGACCTTTCCAACCCAGAAAAATGGATCCTTTAATTGCTCAAATTTTGTGGAGATAAAGGCACGAAAAGAAAGGTTAAAGCATTTGAAAAAAAAAAAAAAAAAACAGGCCTCTACTTTTTAGGAAAAAAAAATCACATAGTAAATGCTCCTGTCCTACATAGAAAAGTCCATCCAACGCAGGCCCAAAAAAAAAAAAAAAGTTACGGCTTTGAAAATCGCTGTCTTTTTAACTCCGAATTTCCTCGGTTAGCTGCATGCGGAAGTATAAAGTAGACGTGTTCTACCTTTCTTTTTCACCACTTGATGCTTCAGTCTATAATTAGTTGAGAGACCACACATCCACTAGGTTGTCCAAGTTGTACGTACGTATTTAATTCATTTTTTAAAGTTCGTTGTCACAAATTTAAAAATAATAAATTGAATAAATTAATGGGAAACTTGGGTAAGCTTAGTCAATCGTCAATGTTAAGTTATTTCACTGATTTTTTTTTTTTTTTAAAAAAAAAAAGAAAAATGGGGAAAATAAGTTGGTACACCGACTTTGTGCATCTAAAGACCAAATAACCAATAATTCAAGACGCTCAAACTCCTGAAAATTAAGTAAATGGGGACCCTCACTTGCCTCCTTAATTCGCCATTGGTTCATAATTGTTTGTTGTTAGACCAACAGCAGATTTAGGAGTATGGACAACATTTTCCTCTAATCTAAGCCTATTGAAATGATATATGTTAAAAACATGTGATTCTCATATAAATTTTTCACATACTCTAAATGACAAATGTTAGTTTACATTAAAAATACATGTACAAATCATATGCTAAGGACATATTTCAATTTAATTGATTACATAGGAAGATTTTTGTCCACCACAATTTGAAGGATTAGTAACTCATAAAAATAATTAAAAAAACAAAAGAAAACAAAAGATGTAACTCTAGAATGTAAAGTCAATGTGCTACAATTCAGTAAATATGTAGGAGTATTTGGCACTTAAGTGTAGATATTGTTTTTTATTTTAAAATAAGAAGCATGAATTTAAATTTATGCATTTCATAATTGATGTTCACCACACGACGTGATTAGTGGGGAACTAAATTTGAATTGGAGATGAGTCGGTTTCTTAAAAACAAAAGGGGCAAAATTATCATTTAATTTTTTTTTAAACAGTTTTATCCCACCTTTTTAAGTAACTGACTCCTCTCCAATTCATTTGAACCAGAAAAAATCTGATTTGGGTTAGTTGAAGATACAAGGGAGAAATAAACATTATTGAATCAAGCAAAATAAACATAATTGAATTAAGCAACCCTATAAAGGTGGTTGACCCATTGGGCTATGGACCCTGTCTAGTAACTTATTGGGTAAGTAAATGGGTCAAAACTAAGATTTAGGTGTCAGATTAAATAGTCTTGCATTTAGTTCTGATAGCTACAGACAGCAAACATTCAGGAACGAAGGGAAAAAAAGCATGCTTAACCGCAGGCCCATCTAGACCCAAATCTGATAAAAAGGCTCGCCATGAGGCCAGCCCACACACGGACTCAGGAGTTGATCCATCGGTTCACGATATAAACATATTTCCAACCATGGGCCAGGCCATATCCACGAGCCTAAGTCAATGGGAAACATTCTACTGTGAAGTCATGTTCTGCAATTGGACTGTGGGCTTAGTATAAAGTTTTCTTTCAAATCAAAATCAAGAACATATATATGTCACATACACTGTTAATTCTATTAAAAATATATGTAAAAATTATATATTTTAAGGACAAATATTAGATTTTTTTTTTTTTTTAAAAAAGAAATAGATATTAATTTAATAAACTAAATTGAAAGAATTTTCGCTATTGTGTCTTCTCCGAATGGAAGCACTGCATTAATACAGCAGTCAATGCAATATATATGGAGAATCCCACACCAATACAATTACTATAGATAATAATTACATAAGCTCCTTTAATCTATATATATATATAATAAAATAAAATAATAAAATAAAAACTACATAAGCTCCTTTAATAAGGAGTACAAATCCTAAAATATTAAGGACTCCGTTATTCTAGTGAGATTCTATTTCTCCAGCTACTTATAGTTATAGAATGAATCAACTACAAAAAAAAAAAAACCCGATAAAATGAAAACAATGCATCAAGTAAAGGGCATTTTGGTCTCTCAAAAACTCGAGCTTTCTCTCTTATTGCACTCTAAATATAATGCTAACTTAAGTATTCGAGTGTTCTCAATTTCTTCAAATACCGACGGATGTAATAACACTTTTTATATTTTGCAGGTAGCCCATCTGGTGACCCTATCTATATTCTAGTGCTGGTTTCATTTAAGTGGTATCATGAAAAAGGTGATTTGCAAACAATTTTATCTTTCATTATTGTACGAAATAACTAAAAACTTTTACCTTTGTAGCCAAACTAGTCCTTATTATTGAATTTTGTTGACTTCAGAAATAATGGAAACCACAACTTCAGAATCATTAGATTTACATAAGAACAAATTGGGATCACAACAAAAATTAAGTGGTATGATGAATTCTAACCGCTGTTTTGACACTATCTTATCGTGGGACTGTGGCGTACAGCTTCACTTTATTTTTATTTTTATCCTTTTGGCCTTTTTATCTAACCTAATTTCATATAAAGATTTCCTTCAAACACACCCAATTGTGTCAATGGAGACAACACATCATCCCCTGAGCATGCAGACAAAACCCGATTTCTATCAAAATTGGCCATTGTCTTTGGTTTTAATCGATTAAGAACATGAGTTCATTGTCTTTGCATGTACGACTTTTTTTTGTGTGTTTATCCTTTACCTTTGGGGCCAACTTTCTAACGACTGCTTGTTCTAATTATTATATAAGGTCGGCTGGCATTTGTGGACAGCACACGTTACTATCTTCTACATTTATTCTAGGAGAGATGGATTCCCATTTGAACTCCTTTAATATCTCAATTATTGAACCTAATTACCATTCCCACCATGGACAATGATGCTCTTAAAATCTTCCTTTTTAGCTTTTACTCATTACAAGAAGATAATAATAATAGACAAATACTACATACTATACCCTACAATCCATTTAATCACACTTTTATTCTAATATTGAACTAATGTGATAGTGCTCATCAACTATTATTTTTTTAAAAAAAATAAAATAAAAAATTTAGGACTGATGAGTACTGTCACATTATTCTGTAGATCCGCTCTTATTCTTTGCTGTATTAAGAAAGAGTAATGCTTGTGCATCTACTCCATGTCCTTTTTGGGATCCTTTTAGTACACATATACTAACTTTTTTATTTTTTTAAACAAAAGTTAGAGCTCACTTGCTCTTTTTAAAATATGAAAAAACTAGTTTATATATATTAGAAGGACCTCAAGAAAAACATAGAGTAGATGCACCAGCATTACTCTTTAAGAAAAGCTATAGATCTCTCATTTGTAGTCTAAGTTCGAACACTATTTCCTTTTTCTTTTTTTCTTTTTTTGTCTTTTTAAATCTAAAGGAAAAGTTGAAGTGTTAATAAGCACCTCAAACATCCACCCACTTATTCTCCTCATTTTCTATCTGTGACTTAATGGGTATCCATTTATTTATTACTCTAATTTATGGAATATTTGTTGATAAATTAACTCTAAATAATAAAATGAGTAATGCTGATACCACATTTTTATTTATTATTATCCTAACGTGACAGTTAGATTGACACATCAACAATATACAATATATATAATATATAGCATTTTTCTTATAAAATAACTCTTGAAAAATATCCTTTGATGTATCAAAGGAAGAGAGCATGGAGGGTCGAAATGGCCCACCACACAAGGACAAGCATTGTTTGTTGTAATTGAAATTTGATGATTGAGTGCATCAGTGCGTGGAAGCAGAGCATCAGAACCCCCCATATATGGCCCAAAACAACAAAATGGTACGGCCTGAAGAGTAGGGTGGTGGAGCTTTCTGGTTGGTTCAGAGCCTCCCCATCCCATGACCAAAAGTCAACACTTGTAGACTCACACCTTTCAAGAACAAAAACAGGACACTGGTAAAAGGACCCTCTCCAGAGTCAAGAATCCCAACGGGAAGAGAGCCTACGCAAACAGCCACATCTTTTTCTGCCATTACCTCCTGCGTCTTCTCCATCATGATATGTCCTTTTCCATTTCCAGTGCGAACCTTTTAAATCCAAGATATTTTGAAAAATTTCCCAAAACATTGCATGTGAAGTCTATTTTTAATTATTTACAAAAAAAAGAAGTCTATTTTAATTGAAAATTTTACCCCTTTTTCCACTCTTAGCAATTATGGAAAAAGTTAAGAAAAGAGAGGGGGAAATGGAGTAAGCATCATTCGAATGATGGCTCAGAAAAAAGAAAAAAAAAAAACATCATTTAAATGATAATTCTTTCAAGAACTTTGTGATTTAAAGGGGGCTTGATCACATGAAGACTTGCAGGCCAAACAATAATCATTGAGATACTATTTATGAACAACATAGGAATATAGGATCATTTATGTTAGAGTCTCCATATTATTATCCATTTACCATTTGATTTAAATGTTGTCATGTATTGAGTATCCTTCAATAGGAAGGATCGAGCCATAATTAGATTGCAGTTTTATCGGATGTCTTTAAAGAGATGTTAAATATCAAACATATAATTTATGAAGATTCAATAATTGAATAAGATATACATTGCTCCACATCCAGCAAATATCAGCACCTAACATGCAATTATAATTGGCATTGATGTGATGCCTCTATCAAGTTACTGTTAAATCACTTTTGTTTACATATTTGGGAACCCAATCCATTAAAATTAGAGATTTTTCGTGCAATTGTATGTCTCTTGCAATAGAATATCGAAACAAGTTTTTGGACGGTCTGAACACTTATTTGGATAATTGAGCTTCATCATAAGTCTCTCACAATTGCAGGAAATCTATCTGAAATTCAGGCAGGAGTTTGTAGGATCCCAATTTTATCACCCATCTCTCCCTTCCCATTCCTCTGCTCCTCCAGTTCTCTGGCTTTTCATTGCCATCCCTTGCCCTACATAGTGTTCCGCTTTATCTCACTGGCGATCTGTCAATGAATGGAACTGTAAAAGTGGTAAGGGCCGACCCTTTTCTAGTAGCCTTCTTAATTCGTTTATCTTTGTCAGATCAAGTACACATAAAGTAACACTCTTTTAGTGAACATAATAAGTATGATAGTAGAGGAGCTGTCCTGACATGCAAATGTTTCATCATGGGCTGGAAAATAATCGGAAAGCGAATGACTTCGTAGACAAAAAAGGAAGAGGAGACCAGTATTTTACAGGCGCACTCGGTCTATAATGTGCATTAAGTGGGCCATGATTTCATTTGCTCCACATTAAGCTTTCACAGAGCTATTGCTTTATAATAATTCACACCATCTGCCGCTAATCAATGTGTCTCCATTTTATTAACCAGATAAGTTTGCCTTTTGCTTTGCCAGTGTTTAAGCATGTGGGCCTTTAAATCCTCAAAAAGATGCCCTTCTCTAAAACTGAAAAAGATCGCATTGGCAAACACATGCAAGGGGAAAAGCAGGAGCAGGAAAAAGTTTCTCACAAGGGCAGGAAAGGTGCTCTTGGGGTCTACTTTTAAGCATTATAGAACTCACAAAAGGAGAAGGAAAAGCTAACAATCACTCCAACCATCCAGATGAATAACATGCTTCTGCACCATAGATATTGATAATATAATACTTGTTACATGCTTACTCCATTGGAAAAGGAGCAGTAGACCCCCAGGATACAATCCCCCCCCACATCCCCATATCTACAACTAAAACGAAAGCATAATGCATGGGACCCCAAACATAATTACCAACCAACAATGCCATGTTCCTTCAATCAAAACTCTCTCATATGTGATGGTGCTGCAGCTGCAAGAGTCTAGAATATGCCCCATCGGCTCGGCTTAGCAGTTCGGCGTGGCTGCCTTGTTCTACAATGCGCCCATCTTGCACTACTCCAATGCTGTCCACTCCTCTGATTGTTGACAAACGGTGAGCCACAAGCACAGTGGTGCGGCCCCTCATTAGCCGCTCAAGTGCTTCTTGAAGGACACACTCTGATTCAGCATCAAGCGCGCTGGTTGCTTCATCTAGTAGAAGAATTGTGGGGTCCTTGAGGACTGCCCTGGCAATTGCAATTCTTTGTTTCTGTCCGCCAGATAGCTGAACTCCTCTCTCACCAACTGGGGTTTTGTAACCATCAGGCAAGCCACTAACAAAGCCATGAACATTGGCAGCACGGGCAGCTTCAACTACCTCAGCCTCTGTTACCCCTTCTTTTCCATAAGCAATGTTTTCAAAAATGCTAGCTGCAAAGAGGATCGGTTCTTGTTGTACCAATCCAATTTTGAGCCTAAGGGACTTCAAGTTCAGCCGCCTGATGTCCTTCCCATCAATCATAACTTTCCCAGCCACTGGATCATAGAAACGCTCAATCAATGCAATCACAGAACTCTTCCCAGACCCACTAGCCCCAACAAGAGCTTGGCTTTGGCCTGCACGGATTCTAAGGTTGAGGTCTTTAAACACCATGACATCAGGCCTTGAAGGGTATGAAAAATCGACATGTCTAAGTTCAATCTCGCCACGAACCGATTCAACCGGCTCAGCCTCAGGATCGTCCGGGTCTATCTTGGTTTGCCGGTCAAGAATTGAAAAGACTGAACCAACAGCTTCACCACCCCTAACAATCTCAGGAGCAAGACTAACGGTTTCTGCAACTGAATTGGCTGTAACGACCAGGACTACAAAAACCTTAATAACCTTTGAGAAGGTGGAGACGCCTTTGCTGACAAGGTGGGCACCATACCACAGAATGAGGGCTTCGGATGCATAAAGAGCAAGCTGAGAGAGGCCAAAGAGGAGGCCAGCACTTTGGCTGCGGCCTAGGCTTCTCTGCTGAGGGATCCGGAGCTCGTGGGAGAAGAGGGAGATGATCTTGTTTTGAGCATTGAAGGCTGCAACAGTTCGGATATTGCTCACCCCCTCCCCTGCAATCATGCTGGTCTTGGCATGGGCCTTTGCTGTGTCTCCAGCAAACCCTTTCAGAGACAGTTGCTGTGCATGGCAGAATAGAACTAACTGTCAGGAAACTGTTGTATCTCTCCATTGGCTAATGACATCTAAAGGGTTTGCTTATATGAGTCCATTCAAATTGTCAATAATTGAATTTTTAACACCAAGCAATAAGTTTTGGAATTAATATTTGAGGCAGCTAAATCTAAAAGGGTCACAGGAGTTTTTGTTTCTTTTTATTTTTTTTTCATTTTTTCAAAAGAAAATTTTATGTTATGCCATCTTGAGTAACAGTTACTTCATTCAAACACTTCAGTGACAGCTTCAACGGTGGGATGTAAACTCACTGTAACAGACCCCACTAAAAAGAACTAAAGGAGGGGTAACTTGACACGCCCAGAACATCAGGTACCTCACATATCAACATGTACACGACAATGACATATATTGGCATGGTACGTCCACAACCAATCAATCTATTTCACTGTGTATAGCATGCGCAAATTCAGAGAACTGCTCCATACAAGACAAACTGTCAGAGGACTCAGGACTACAGTTTGAAAACGAACCCAATTTCTGAAACCCCCATAGATTGAGCTTGAAACGCCAAAACGAAAATAATACAAAGGCACGCAGCGCAACTTGTGAAACCCACACCCCCCACCCCCCACCACGACTGTCACCCCTGACAACCTATATGAATATACAAATGACCCAGTAAAAGGAAGAAGATAAATATTTGCCAGGAGAAAGTATTAAATAATATGATCACGGGCCTAGAAATTTCTTGGAAGTCTCACATAGCTGTCTAGCATCGATGGTGAACAAATTAAAGCAATCAGAACTCTTGTACCAAGGAAAATTAGAGGTTCTTCTTGGGCCTCTAAATTCAGACACAGAACTGATATATACTGCAGAGTTCAGTGTCGGTGCAGGGTGAAAAAGAAAACTAGTGGGATGAGAGAAAGAAACAAACAGAAATTTGACGAGATCTAATTTGACTATGATGACAAGAAAAACAAAGAAAAACGGTAATAGCCTCGAGAAATAAGCTACAAGAACAAATACCAAAAAATAAAATAAAGTAAAAAGAAGCCAGAGAATCACTTCTCAGTGGACAGCGGCATGGAAAAATTTATTTTTTACTCTTTTTATGGAAACTGATGGTAGTCATGGAATCTTTAGTAATATTATATACACCGTTATCTGTGACCTTATATTATATTTGTCAATGTGATTTCCAAAGAGTTAATAAACCGGACTTGGAGGAAGCACGTGCAGTGCTGTAATGGGGTGACACGTTGGATTTTAGCTTTTGTCGTTTAATACTAGGAGGATGTGGTGAAAGATAGATTCCAGGGAAGTAAAAATAGATGCAGACGCAGAGATCTGACACTGTAAAAAGAAACACTAAAAAGCCAGGAATTACCCAGAATGCCCTTATTGGACTCTGGTCAACCAAAAGAAGAAAAGCGTGACTATTTTTAATGTTGCAGTTGGACCAATGCATGTGACAATGCGTTTGCATTTTGGTTGTTGGGTGCGTTTAATTACGTTTGTCCAAAAAATTTAAGGTGTGAACTAAAAAAAAGTCTGAATATTTGTCCAATTGAAGTAGATAAAAAAAAATGGTAAATTTAATTAATAATGCGGAGGGAGGGAGAGCTAACCTGAGCAAAGTTTGCGAGGACTAGAAGAGGGAAGGTTGCTAGGATGAGAAGGGAGACCCTCCATTCCACTATGAAAGCAACTATGAATGAAGTGAGCAGTGAGGTCATGTTCTGGAGTATGACAGATATCCTCTCAGCAATTGCGGATTTCACATCAGCAGCATCCGTGGCCAGGCGTGCTGCAAGAAGGCTTGAATTGTGCTCCTCCTCATCAAACCACCCCACTTCATTCCTTAGGATTGCTGAAGAAAAGAAACATAATAAGAATCAAAAACTTGAAAAAAGAAACGAAAATTTTAAGTTCACATACAAATTGGCATGCAAGACATTGGTTACCATAACTTGTAACTACAATATTAAGAAAAAAGGAATACCACAGACCCATACCTGCAAGCATCATCCTCCTAACTCTTGTAGTGAGGTTCTCCCCCATGATACTAAAGAAGTAATGCTGTATCAAATATGCCGCTACAGCGTAGAGACCAGCGCCAATGTAAATGAAAACATATTCCTTTGTCTTCCTTTCCATTGAAGCAGGATTTCTGTAGTAAAAGACCTCAATCATATTGCTCATCACGATAGCAAATGTTGGACCAATAAAACCAGAAAGCACAGATCCTACAGCACCCATAATCGAATAGGGCCACTCAGGAGCATTCAGCTTGAGAAGCCGGAAGAAGTAGCCAGTAGGAGCTGGATTTCTCCGGTCAGTTTCAGCATTTGAGATCATCTCTATGCGGCCATCAGCCCCAGTACTATATGAATAGCTCAGGTTTCTTAAGCTGCCAGACCTTAGGCTTAAAGACTTTGTTGACAGTGAATGGCTTAGTCGTGATGAGCGTGAGCGGCGGGTTGATGGGTTTGAGAAGCCTCTGTTTCTAACCATTTCTTGGAATCGGATTAATGAAGCATAAGCCCCCGCTTTAGCAATCAGTTCTTCATGGGTCCCTGTTTCAACAACTTGCCCTTGCTGTATAACTGCAATTGAATCCACATTTCTAATGGTGGAGAGGCGATGGGCAACAACTACAGTAGTTCTACCAACCATGAGACGGTCTAAAGCTTCTTGAACAATGCTCTCCGAACCTGCATCAAGAGCACTAGTTGCTTCATCAAGGAGGAGGATCTTTGGGTTTTTCAGCATAGCTCTAGCAATTGCGATCCTCTGTTTTTGACCGCCAGAGAGTTGCACTCCTCGCTCTCCTACCTGGTTTAACATTAGAAGTACATATTATAAAAGGGAATAGTAAATTCCTCGAGAATGTGAGCCTTGCTTCAGAATTTTTTTGCAGTAAAAACTACTTGGAGAAATGCACTAACCTGAGTATTATACCCATGAGGAAGCAAGGCAATGAAGCTATGAGCATTTGCAGCAGAAGCAGCAGCTTCCACTTCAGCCATTGTTGCATCAGGCTTCCCATAGAGTATGTTCTCAAGTATGGTGGTAGCAAAGAGCGCAGGTTCTTGGTTCACCAGCCCAATCTGGTCACGCAACCATTTCAATTGCAGTGTCTTTATGTCCACATTGTCCAACAAAACGTGGCCTGCCAAACCAACAAAAGGTATCAGTACGAGGTCATCAAGGACAAGGACTAGAGATTTTCATTCTTCTAACTAATGAGAGGTTCCTTAATTACCTTGATTAGGATCATAGAACCTTTCTATCAGAGACACAACAGTGCTTTTCCCCGACCCACTACCACCAACAACTGCAACAGTCTTTCCAGCGGGGAAGAATATCGAGAAATTTCTAAAGATAATAACATCTGGTCTCGATGGGTAGCTAAAAGTAACATCCTTGAATTCTATATTGCCATTAACCTCAGGCAAGCACTTTCCATCTAAGGGGTCTTGGATTATGGAGGGCTTCTGCTTGATGATCTCCATCAACTTGAATCCAGCGGATTTGCCTTTGCTGAATGCCCCTAGATTTGAAAATGACTGACCCAAACTCCTGTAATGACCAATTATTACGTTATGATTGTAAACAAAGCAGCTTTCTGCAATTGTAAAAAAGAAGCATTATAGTTTTGGTCTTACATGCCCCCAACAATTGCAGAGAAAATTGCCGTGAATGCCTTCCCTCCATCAGTCTGTCCATTCCTGATAAATACACCGGCATACCAGAAAACAAGTGCCCATGACATGCATGCTATTCCATAGGTACATCCTAGCCCCAGACCTTTGGCCATTCCAGCTTTGTACCCAAGCTTCAATGTGTTCTGTATTGCATCTGAGTACGAATTTAGGACCTTGCTCTCACCAACATATGAGTAAACCGTCCGAACTTGTGCAATGCCCTATGCATATGAGTTCAAAATTTAGAAGTCCAGATAGGAATGATCAAGATCAAGCACCTTGTAAACATATAACTATACATCAATATTTGAAGTTAATACGTTTTCTCTCTCTCTTTTTCTCCTTATTGATACTTGTAGATTCTCCCAACAATTAATCTTGGAGCATCCAAATCCAAGGCCTAGATTGCAGTTTGCATTAAATTTAGTGGGTTGGGATGAGGAAAAGAACTCTAAAAGTTCAACCAGTTTGTGAATTATTAAAAAGAAAAAGCAAATAGTAATGTTTATGAGTGTTGCACATGTTAAAACATCATTTCACATGTAAAAAGTATTTAAATAGGAAGCAAACTCAAATGAAACAAGGACAGTGAGACAGAAAAAAAAGAAAAGTGTAAAGCCTCACCTGCTCGGCAATAATACCAGCATTCGCGTAGGACTCACGACTCTTGGATGTAAGGCCTGTGAGCGTATACGCGTATAAGCCCCCGGCAAAAGCGATTCCCGGTATCACTGCCACACTTAGCAATGCTAGCCTCCATGCTGACACAAAACCAACCACCAGTCCCGCCAGAAACGTTGACAGATAGTGTATGAAGTTCCCCACCTGAAATTCCAGAAATGCATTAGTGAACAAAGGAGTTCTAAAACTCAATCCAAAAAGAAAATTAAAAGGTGGTTTATTACTAATCACACCATTAAAATTTTTGTTATGTCTATCCACATCTTGCTTTAGATAACGAAAAAATAGTTTAAGGACATTAAAACCCAGAAATCACAACCGTCCAAGATAGAGGTTGACGCTGGATAACAAAGACTTGCTAATTAACGTGCGCCATCAATATGCAAGCATCAGCAAAGGGGCCCCCATTAATGGATACCCAACAACCCAGTCATGCACATGGCAATAAAAAGCCAACCCAATACCAGATTTCTTCCAAAGAGTACAAAGGGAAAAAAAAAAAAAACACAAAAAAAGATTAAAACTGTTACACAAAACGGTAAATAGGAAAAGAAAGACCGAGAGTGTGGTGTCTGTATATAAAATTGGTAAAGAACCTTCTCGCTAATGGCATCTTGGACTAGAAGGGTGTCTGTGGAGACGCTGAAAACTATATCCCCTGTCCTAGCATCCGTGTCAAAGAACCCAACGTCTTGTTTCAGCACTGCCTCCAAATACTTCTTTCTCAGCGTGCTCACTTGCCTCTCCCCAGTGTACATCCAGCATGCAATCTCTGGTAAAACCACACGAAATTTTACAGTTGAGGGGTAAAATCTAGGTTCGATGAATTTGTACAAATATCGAGTGAGATGTGTATGAAAGTGGCAGATAACGTTAAATAGAGTGAGATTGACAAGTGAAAGAAGAAACAGACGAGGGGGCCAGTCCACGGACCACGTGTGCTTGCTCCCAGCGGTCCGATGTGAACTGGCTACACGATTCATGTGGACTGGACTATGGTCCAACAGTGTGATCTATCCCCTTCAACACCCACATAATCCAAAAGAAAAAGTATGCATTGAAATGGCAATAATACATACCTGCATAGGATGATAAGCAAACAACCAGACCAAGGTATACAAAATACAGAGCATACTGCAAAGAAACAAAAGAAAGAGACACTTCAATAATAGATCTCAGATCTGGGATGATTATGAAAAGTGTTCGATATTTGAAACGCTTGATGAATTGGGTTGCAAACCTTTGAAACTTCTTCGGTCATTTTCTTCAAATCGGATTGGTTTTTGCCGAACCCATTAACCATTTCACCGAAAAGAAGAAAGAAAACCGGCATGGAAGAGCCATGGATAATGGCTCCCACGCTCCCAGAGGCCATGAGCAACCAGTCATACTTGTCTGCAAAAGAGAAGAGTTGGTAAAAGGGTAGGCTCTGCTCCTTCTTCTTCTCAGCCTCAGGCAGTGTTTTAGCTTCTGTAGCCTCGGCCATTGCAAGTTTTTGAAACGGGAAGAGAGGGGGAGAGGGAAAAAGGATTTTGAGAAGTGACTAATGGACTATTGCCATTGAGGAAGAGATCTGAGCTGAGCTTGAGGAGTCAGTGAAGTCTAGCTTTTCTGGGCATTTAAGAGAGAGAGAGAAAGAGAGATCTGAGAGATCCTTTTCTCTCTTTTATGTCTCGAAGAAGTGTCAATGTCGTTGTGGGTTTATCAGCGCAAGATTCTGTAAGCTGCGTTTGGCGGAGAGGAAAAGCAGAGAGAAAGATAGTTAATAAGAGAGTGTGGGAAGTACGAGTATCAGTTTGCTGGACCAGTGGTCAAACAAAGTGGAGAAAACGATTTCGGAATAGAGAGAGGGGTTCGGCACTTTATAGTGCGGGGCTCGACTGATGCTGTAAAAACATGCAACTTTCATCAAATGTTAAGGAGGGGGATCCGATTAAACTATGTGGGGTACTACTTGTATTTGCATTGATTTTCGTGCACGTAGGAAATTTTTATAATGTTTTTTCTTTGAATGACAGAATTTCTGTAGAAAGAAAAAGAAAAATGGGAAGTGATTATTAATTAATATATAAGTGGTTTTGTTTTGGAACTACGTGACCCATTGGGCATGGAATTCAATGACGAGTAGAGGGTTTTTTTTTTTTTTTTTCCTTAAGAGAGGAGTAGTGGGTTTTTTTTAATAGATGAGTAGAAGAAATTCTACAGGCAAAACAAAAGCCAAGTTCAAAAATTACTGGGGCCAGATACAGACATACCAAAAATAACTTCATTCTACTTATAAAAAATAAAAAATAAAATAACTTCATTCTTAACAACTATTCAAAGAGGCCTTTCCACCGCTTAGGGAATCCCTGTTGATGTTGGACGCGAGTGGAAAAGCTTGTTGTAGCGACTCTTAGCAAATATTGTAGATGCAACAAAAGGCACTCAAATAAAATTTGATATGATTTAATATGAAATTAAGATTAGGACTCATCTATTTTTATTTTATATATATATGTACGTGCACACAATCCTGATTTTCACCCCAGATAATAAGGAATGAGATTTGATTTAAGTGTTGTTACAGCACTCATATTATAACAACTAGCTCATAACCCGCACAATGTGCGGGATTATTTATTATAATTTAATTTCAAAACTTAAACGTATATACATGTATATCGAATTTTTCATTATATGGTAAAAAAGTTGTGTAAAAAAATCTATTACCTATTTCAATAAAAAGACATATTAAAAGTTATACAACATTACATTACTGAACATAGTGACACAACTACACATAGAACATTGTTTGAATATATAAATTACATAAAAATCAACTATCATAAGACATATTAAAATCTTTGTTCCTCATAGGTGTAGTTTAAAATGAAAAGTATAAAGAGTTTTTTTTTTTTTTTAAGGAAGCAAGAAGAAAACTTGACTTTTGATTAACTTTTTTTTTTTTTAAATAGAATTTTCATTATCTAAGCATTAATAGAAAATCAGTTTAAATTTCTAATATTATTGGTGTGATACTTATTTATATTTCAATACGAATAAAACTCATATAATTCGAACATTTCAAAAAAAAAAAAAAAATAGCAAAATAAAACAAACCCTTTTTTTATGAATAAAAAATAAAATTAAATATTTCACTCAACATATAATACAATCATATCAATCCTCTCAAATCAGGTTAATGCTTAATTTTTGTTTATTTTCTGCACAATAATTTTTGCCTTTTTTTACTTTCAAAAGCAGAAAAAACAAATTAAAAAAATACCTAAAAATCCAAGTAAATCATACAAACAAACAAAAAAAATCACATAAAACATTCAAACCCTCAATTTTAGTTTAATTCATATAAATTAAAACATATTAAAATATTTTTTCCCATATGATCGGAGTATTTTAAAATGAAAATAAGTATAAAGAAAAAGAAAAAAGCAAAAAGAAAACTTGGTTCCTACTGCATTATTTGGTATTCATTAAAGAAGAGTTTGCTTGTTTTGCTTTGTCTTTTTTCTTTGAATGTTCATAATTATATGTGTTTTATTTGTATTAAAATAGAGTAGGTATCACACAAAAAATATCAGATAATACTTTCAAAAAATGGTTGAAAATCCGAATAATCACACAATTTTTTTTTTTTAAAAAAAAAAGCTACAAAACAATAAAATTAAATTAAACATAAGATCCTTAATTTTAGTTTAAAACATATAAATTAAAACATGTTAAAATCTTTGTTCCCTTAAGAGTAGTTCAAAATAAGAGAAGTATAAAGAAAAAGTAATAATAAGAAAACCTTTATTCTGACTATTCATTTTTTGCACAACAACTAAATAAATTTTTGCCTTTTATTTTATCTCAAAAGCAGAAAAAACACTTACAAAACATGTATGGAAATCATGAAAATGACATAAACGAAATATATATTATATAGTATACTATATATATATATATATATATATATATATATAATATATATATATATATATATAATATATAATCATAAAATATTCAAATGAATTAAAACATAAAACCATTGATTTTAGTTTAATCCATATAAATTAAAACATGTTAAAATCTTTGTTCCATTAGGTTTAGTTTAGAATGAAAATAAGTATAAAGAAAAAAAAAAAAAGCAAGAAAAAAACCATGATTTTGATTATCAAAGCATAAAATAAAAAATTATCATGAATTTTTGTTATTGTTGGTGTGATGCCTATTATATTTCAATAGGAAACAGAGAAGATCAACTAAGCAATGAACCAGGCACGAAATCCAAGGTGCAAAATTTCTTGTGAATCATTTTACGTTCGAATTCTAAACCGGGGCCTTAAGTCTGACTTCTGCATTGTATATTGGTGGGGACGTTCTATGTTTTGGGATTAATAGGGGATGGCTATCCCAAAAAAAAAAAAAAAAAAAAAAGCTTTATTATAGTGATAAAAAAATTTAGTATGTGCCATCACTCGTGACTTGAACACAGGAACTTGTAATTTGATAGAGAGTGTAGGACCATTGAACCAGCACTGCGTTCTTACCAATGATTAGACATTAATATTATTTGACATGTTAAATGGATGAAACATATATCCTTATTATCATTCCGGTTCGACCCATTGACTAGTCAAATAGAGTAAGCATTTCATATGTTCCGAAATCAAATTCTATTATGGGGTCCAAAAAATGTCAAAATGTTTGAAAGAAACTTTAAAACCTCCTTTGGAGGTGGAAAATGGCGTTTTTTGAGATTTTTTTGCCCCAAACCGCCTTTGGTGTCCACGGCTTGCCACGGCATGCCCATGGGCACAGGTCCAACCGAGGTTAGTCGTTGCCCATGGGTGCACGGAAATTCCCACGACAAATGCTATGGTGTGGTGCCATGGCCCAGCATGGGGTGCCAAGGCAAGCCATGGCCTGCCACGGCATGCCCTTTGGTGTGGACATGGCCAGCCATGGGGTGCCAAGGCTTGCCAATGGTGTGTGCCACGACAAGTTCATGCCGCGTGCCAAATTGATTTTTGCCCGTGCAAACCTCCCAAATTGTGCTTCTAAATTTCATTCATGAAGTTGGATATGTGCCCATGGCTTCATTCTCCCACTCACTACCCATTTCTATTTTTTATTGAATTTCCCCTATTTTTTCAAATAAAAAAAATTAAAAAAATAATTTTTTTTTCAAAAAACTAAAACTTGGCAGGCTTGAAGGTATGATTTTTCTAAGCAATGTTGCAAATATCTGCTCCAAACTCCAAGTAATTTATTCAAAAAATGCCTTGGTGTGTGCCATGGCCTACCCATGGGAGTGCCAAGTGCAAGCCATGGGCTGCCCCCAAGGCATGCCTTGGTGTTGTGCCATGGCCAGCGATTGGGTCCTAATAATTGTCTTGGGAGGTCCCAAAAATGTCACGACCAAGTTCCACCAATGTCCTGGGTGGTCCAGTGATGTCCCGACCCCCCCACCGACCCTAGTACAGGCCATTGGGTCTAATGATGTCTTTGGAGGGTCCCAAAAATGTCATGACCAGAAATTCCAGCAATCTTGCTTGGGTCGGTCCCAGGCGTGTCACCGACCGAGTCCTTCCTGACCGATGTCCGGCATGTTATAGCGATGATTCGAATTGGGTCCCGACATGTCCCAAGCAAGGTTCCGAAAATGTCATGGGCGAGTCCTGAGGGATGTTCCGAAGTGTGTCCCGACGATGTCCCTAACTACTCCCGTGACTGTCCCATACGGTCCACCGGACCAAGTCCCATGCGTTGGTCTGGGGATCCCAAAAAAAATGTCCTTGGCTGGATCCTGGCGATGTCCCGATCAGGTCCCACGATGTTCTGGGAATGGTCCCCAACAGCGGATCCGCACGTGTCCGTGCAAGTCCTGATAGGGTTCGGGCCACCGGGCGGTTCCTAGCGATGTCCTGGTCGAGTCCAACGTGTACCGATAGGGTGCCGTCGGTGTCCCAACTTAAGTCCCGGCTATTCTGGGCGGTGTCCGACGAGCCCCGGCGGTGGTCCCGACAGGATCCCTGACTCGGTTTTCAGTGGGGTCTAGCGGTATTATTGGCTTGTGGTATGGCGATTTGAGAAAGTGATACTCGGAACTCAGAAATGTTTTACGGTTTTAAAAAGGGGAAAAACCATTTTGGCTGTGGTATGGCGATCCTGAAAATGGTTTCCGTTGACTATTTTTACGTCCTACAAACACTAGAAAACACGAAAAGTAATTTCTGGAATCATTTTACGTCGAATCAAACGCGGGCCTAAGTCATGATTCCTGATGTACTACTTGGTGGGGGAGGTTCTTATGTTTTGGGAATTAATAGGGGATGGACTATCCCAAAAAAAAAAAAAAAAAAGCTTTATTATGTGATAAAAAAAGATTAGTTGTGCATCACTGTGACTTGAACACAAAGGAACTTGTAATTTGAAGAGAGTGGTAGACCATTGATCCAAGCAACTGCGTTCTTACCAATGATAGACATTAATTTATTTGACATGTTAAATGGATGACAACTACATCCTTAATTATCATTCCGGGTCCGACCCATGGTGACTAGTACAATACTAGAGTAAAGCATTTCATATTGTTCCTGAAATCAAATTTCTATTATGGGGTGCAAAAATGTCAAAATTTGAAAGAAACTTTAAAAATCTCCTTGGAGGGGAAAAGCGTTTTTTTGATGACTTTTTTTGCCCCAAACCCGCCTTTGGTTTGTGTGCCACGCTGCCACGGCATGCCCATGGGCAAGGCCAACCGAGGTTAGTTCGCTTGCCATGGGGTTGCCACCGGCTTCCCACGACATGCTTGGTGTGGTGCCATGGGCCAGGCATGGGGTGCCAAGGCAAGCCATGGCCTGCCCACGGCATGCCTTGGTGTGTGACTGGCCAGCCCAATGGGTGCCAGGCTTGCCATTCGGGGTGCCACGACAAGTATGCGCAGTGCCAAATTGGATTTTTGCCCGTGCAGACACCTCCCCAAATTGTGCTTCTAAATTCATTACATGACAGTTGGAATGTGCCCCATGCTTCATCTCCCACTCACTAACAGGGCCTCAATTTGGAGCTGTAAAACGTCTTCAAGGCAGTTGGTCGGTGCAAAAGTAAAATCCAGAACTTTCTATCGATCTTGAAGATGACGGTGAAAATTGCTCGAACAGTTAATGGATAAGCTGAGGAAGAAACTTGCTATTGGTACTTGGCGGGCGAGGGCATCTGTACCGCAGAAATGCGGTAGTATTTCGGGATCCAATGTCTCCCATCTCTCCTCGGCGGACTACCACAGAATCTCTGCTGAGTTCAAACAAGCTCTGCGAAAGTCTGATGTCGACCTCATAATCAGATGTTGCAGCATCGTTGGAATAACTCCAGGGGGTGTCTAAAAGCAATTGGGATGCGAATTAAATCCTACTTCTAAATCTATGGGTAGCGTGTTGATCTGTGATCACACGACGGCTTGGTTGTGCATCTCTGTACACACCTGTCGGTATGTAACAGACCCCCAACTATAGCTGAGGCTATGGCTGCTTGGCAGACGGTAGTTCTGCAAATTCAAGGATATCAAGCATATTTTAGGAGGACGATGCGTTAGCTGATCGTGCAAGGTTTATCGCAAGACGACCCTCTGGGCCAGTATGGTCACCTCTACATATGTATATTTATCTAGTCTGGATAAGCTTTGAGACGAGATTCTCGTAATTTGCATCTATTTCACATGATTATGAAAAGAATTAAAAAAAATAATTTCTGTTGTATTATTCATAAAGAATCATGTATAGTCTAGAATATGGAGGAATTTGTGGCAATGTGCAAAATAATCCTTCAATCGATTTGTATGTTTTTCGTGTAATACGATATTGGTTTGCAAATACATACATAATTTCTATCGCTCCAATGCTGAGCGCACGCAGGGATTATCGTAAAGTTTTTTAAATCTAAAAAAATGCCTTGTGGAATTGTTGCTGTCCTCAAATAAAGAGCCTATTAAATATCCCCCATTATAGGGTGATCACAAGGCTAAAGCCAATGGTGGCTTGCCAATATCTTAGAGAAAATCCTATAGAATGATTGCGCCTCACACTCGGCCACTGTGCGAGATCAATATCGTGATAATATATACATGGGAGAGTGTGGGTATGGGTCACCAATATAAGTTGTCGAGCGCGCGCTAAGGCGAATACTACAAGAAAACCAAATGGTGGGTGGGAAAATTCACATATAGGTGGTAAGTGCGTCTACATCGAATAGTACTGTCTCACACCTACTCCAGGGAGCCGGTACTTAACATCTAAGTGTTGGGATAAACCAGCGCGCAATAAGAAATGTGGAGTTGGGCGCGGTGGAGAGTAGATTGATAGACATATATGGTAGGTTCTCTCAAAGATTGCTCTAGTGTTGTAGATCACAGTATCTATTCCAGCAATTTGCTGGGTCGGTACCACAAAAACAAAACAAGACAGAATGTATACAAACCAGATACCCCCAAAATTTTGGAGCTACCAGCCCCCGATCACTTGAGCTCGTGGCTCGTGGCGAGCTACTTCGTCGTGGCTATCCGTAAGAGGCTGATGTAGTATTCTGAATTGAGTGATCTCTCGACGATGATCCTATAGCAGTACGTTCTCCTGGAAAATTAGCTCTTACATATGGGCAAGATGTCGCATGAAGGCATCAGTATACAGAGTGTTTTTCATCTAGAACTCCGTGACATGGGATCTGCCAGAACCTGAAAAGGACATCCCTAAGCTCCACCGTGTGAATGTCCATGTTTTATCCCTAAAGTGGGCTCCTTATCTGCAGCAGAGACCAATAACACAATCACCTAGCGATAAGTCGTGCGCGGGAGGCGCGCGAGAAGAGAATGGAGAGACATGGGCTGGGATCCTGGGCTGCCCACGATAATTGATCCGATCTTCGCAGGCTTACCAACCGTACTTCGACTTCGGCATAGAGGGTACGCACGAATCCGAAACAGGGCCTGTCACGTGTGTCTGGACTTTCTCTGTAGACAAAACACCACATCCTCAAATATACGGAATGTCCGAATTAGGGTTCGGGCCCACCGACGGGTTCCGGTAGACGATTGTCCGGTAGGTTCTGCACAGTTTCTCTTATAATCAGATGTAGAATACATTCCGTGCAATGGTAAGAGTTTATTTAGGGTGGTGCCACTGTTCAAGATTGGTTCTATACCTGAACTCCAAATTGTTAGATTCCCAGTCTCTTTTAAATGTCTCGTGTTGCGGATTAATACTGCGAGATCTAGAGCCTCCGGGCGTGTACACCTAAGGAACAGGTACTTCTGATCCTTCGTTTTAGTAGAAGGTCCTCTAAGTGTTAATATTTGTGCAGTGGTAATTGTTGGAGATTTCAATGATGATTTGTTGATATATTGCTAATTGGCGGAACATCAGAAACCGGGTTTTTATCGGTTTTGGTATTATATATATGTGGGACCACCACCTTTTGGCTGTGGCGAGTTTTTGGGCGTATCATACACTGATATAAATAAGGGTTGTATCGCGCTTAGAGATTATTGTGTTCAGATTCAAGTCCATTTGTACAGTACATATTCTTTATCTAAAACATTCAATCTATTAAATTACCTAAAAAAAAAACCAACACTAAAAACACGAAAAAGTAATATTTCAAAGAGATTTCTCATTCTGTTTAACGTTCTGACAATTTAGCCAAACGTGTGGGCTATAGTTCTAGACTTTGTGCCTTTACTTAGATTGATATATATTGGTGGGGGAGGTTTCTAATGTTTCAAATGGGGATCTATAAGCTGGTGCATGCATGTTTGTGCGATCTTGAATGTACTCCTAAAAAAATAAAAATATAGAAAAAAAGCTATTAGTCGTTGTAAACAGATAATAAGCATGATTATGTGTAAAATGTGCATGGGCCATCTAGGTGGAACTTGATTGAAGCAGCAGGAAATTGTGGGAAGGACTAATACAACTGTTTGTGAAGAGAAATGTGATTACCACATCCGCTGAGCCAGACTAAGACCCATGGTTCTTACCAATGTATTGAGACAATTAATTTATTTGAACATGTTACAATGGAATGGACATATATCACTTAATTATCATTCCGGTTCCGACCCATGTGACTAGTAACAAAAGAAGTAAGCATTTCATATGTTACCGCAAATCAAATTTTCTATTATGGGGTGCCAAAAAAATGTCAAAATTTGAAAGAAACTTTAAAATCCCTTTGGAGGGGAAAAATGGCGTTTTTTTGAGATTTTTTGCCCCCAAACCGCTCTTTGGTGGTGGCCAAGGCTTGCCACGGCATGCCCATGGGCAAGGCCAACCGAGGTTAGTCGCTTGCCCATGGCGGTGGCCACGGCTTCCCACGACATGCCTTGGTGTGTGCAAAAAAATAGGTCAACTATAGTGTCCAATTTGGAGAGAATGACAAGCGAGCTCAAGTTAGATGACGTTGTCCACGGCAGGTTAGCCAATTGGAGAATGGATAGTGAAAATATGGACTCGACGTCTCTAGTCAATAAGCCTAAAAATTTAGGAGATGTCCAAGTATCTGCCTATTATTAGTGAGTGTTGTACACATACAGACAGTAGCATCATAAGCGCGTCACGCCTATATGGATTCTGTGATCCTATTGTTTGCCCCAGAGAAAGAATACCAGATCTTAAAACTTCCACAAATTGCGTACTCTCGTTACATACTAATTCATACTAGCATGAAAAGTTGTGGCTTAGTATGAATGCGCAGCACAGAGTTTGGCTTCTACGTTCTCTTCCACTCACGCGTGATTGAACAGATTGGTACCTTGTCCAGCATGTTCTTTCGATAAAGAGATTAAGTGAATCTTCTCTTTGCTTACTATAATAAACTTTCTTGAGTCGAGAGAGTAAAAACCAGAGAATGTCAAAGAAAAATAAAAGTTTTTTTTAATTCAAAAGACTTAGAAATTATCTGGTGGCAGGCTTTGAGGAAGAAAGTTTCTAAAAATGATTTTTTTCTAAGCATAAAATGAATGAATGTCGGAAACAACTATGTCCTTCCTCAGATCCAATAATCCAAGTTGGAATTGGTGGTTTATGTCATAAACACTAGACAATATAGAGTAGTTTAATTGCGCATGGGCAGTATATTCCAGGGGGGTCAGCCTAACGAGAATGATCGACATAAGCAAGCTGCCATAGGTCTATAATGTCAGTTTGGTTGTGTGCTATGGCCTATCGAATTCGGGTCACTTTAGATATATTATGCCTGCTCTGTATATAGAGGGAGGGTCGCGGCTAAAAATTGTATCTACGACCAATCAGTTGTTGATCATCTCAGAGTGGTCCGTCTCGGCGCTGATTCTCAGTGGTCTCCGACCTGATGTGGCGTTCTCATACCAAGCAAGGTTGCTCAGGCCATTTGCGTCTCTTAGAAATTAAATGATCTTAAGAGAGAAGAATACACCAAATAGATGAACCAAGCATAGTTTTTCCAGCCCTGTTGCATGAACTCATATGCATTTTATAAATAAACAACGTATGTGAAAATATGTACCATTTTGATCATTAGAAATGTATTCCTTATATGCCACTTTGAATAAATTAAACAGAACTGTGACCATTTGTTTATAGCACAAGATTGCTACATGTGCAACTTTGGGGGTGGCGATTTCTTTTATTGATTCAATTTTTTTTTTAGGATATCTTTTGGAATAAAGAACGTTTCAATTGAGGGTAATCTTAGGGAAGGACGATTAAAAATGACATTTTTCGTCAGGTTTAGAACGGAAGAGATACTAACAATTGTATAGAATTGCAATTTTTTTACTCGATGGGTTACATGCATTTTCCATTTGAGGAATTTGAAAACAGCTCAAACTTTAGGGTAAAGTGTACTATTTCCCTTAATCTTAAAAAATTTTTCAAAAACAATATATAGAAGTACAGAAAGCGATTCTTTTTTGACAAGGCTTGTCAGCAAAGAATCAATAAAAAAAAAAAAAGCTGATTACATCATTACAAGTGCTTAGAATTGTGACATGTGGCCATAACTCATATTTTATTAAGTGAAAAAGATATTTACCCATATAAAATTCAAAACTAACCGACTAACTTGAACCGGAATGGAACGACATATAACCGGGTCTGCTTATGCTATGCTTAAAAACCACAAGATAGTAATGCAGGTTCTTTTTTATTAACGCCTCAAGCCTTAGAAATCGCAATCAGTCTTAATGCATATCATCTTATATTAATATCAAGCACGTTTCTCTCCCATTAAGTGCGCTTAAAGACGTTTCAATTTTAATATTGTTATTATCATTTAATGATATCTCCTCTTATTAATATCTTCAATTAAGCACGTTTTCTCTCTCCATTTATGGCTTAATACAGTTTCAGATTTTAATAACTATATATCTATATACTATATATATATATATAGTTGTTGTTTTTTTCAATATAGTTGCTATATTACGTTTATTAAAACCCATATATACTACGAATCAGAGTATATGTGTTTATACCGCTGACTTAAAAACCCTTATCTAGATCTCATAGCATTATGAAAAAAAAAAAAAAAAAACCATTTTAGTTAGAAATATCAAAATTAATGAGTTTTTTTGTATTGAAAATATAATACGGTATCACAACAATATACGTCAAAAAAAAAATAAAATGCTTACATTTTTATTAATGCTGTGATAATCAACATTGACATTGATCCAATTTATAGGGTTTTATCAATCCACAACTTCATTGCTAGATATATTCTTATGTGTTTTTATTATAAACATTTTTTGGATGATTATCGTTTATGTTCATTTCGTCGAAAAATCTTTGTACGAGACACCGTTTGAATCTAAGTTTGGGTTGAAATCTAAAATACGTTTCCATTTTGTTTGAGAATTTTTTGGTGAGCAATTCTTTCTTGAATGTCTTATGGATTTTTTTTTTTTTTTTTTTCATTCATGTGTTTTCGAATGTCAGGAATTATATAATATATTTTT
>FXXK01000282.1:427983-450205 GCA_900184695.1 Betula pendula
TCGTCATTAATGCCTTAAAAACGTTTCAAATTTTAATATTATGTTATTATCAATTTAATGCATATCTCTCTTATTAATATCTCAATTAAGCACGTTTCTCTCTCCATTAATGCCTTAATAACGTTTCAGATTTTAATATAGATATATATATATATATATAACATTTTTTTGAAAGCCAAATTTTAATTATACGTCATTATGTTTAGGTAACATATAAATAAAATTGGAACTGGTCCTAATATTAGTTGAAATGACATAAATGCTATATTACGTTTTACTTAAAACCCCCCATATATAGAACAAGGAGTTATATGTGTTAATACCGTAACTTAAAAACCCATAATCTAGGAATATCATAATATGGAAAAAAAAAAAACCATTTATAGAAACGTCAAAATATATGAGTTTTATTTGTATTAAATATAATAGTTGTATCACAAACCAATATTATCAAAAAAAAAAGAATGCTAATTTTTTTATAATGCTGGTGCTAATCAACATTGACCATTGATCCAATTTAGGTTTTTATTCAATCCAAAACTTCATTGCTGGATGTTCTTTGTGTTTTTATATATAAATATTTTCTGGTGAATTGATTATCTTTATGTTCGATTTCTCGAAAAAATTTCTGTTGTACGAGACACCGGATTTTGAATCTAAGTTTGGGTTGAAATTCTGAATACGTTTCCATTTTGTTTGGAGAATTTTTGGTTGAGCAATGTCTTCATTTGAATGTTTATGGATTTTTTTTTTTTTTTTCATTCATGTGCTTTTTTCAAATGTTCAGGAATTATATAGGATTATATTTTTATTGAAATATAATAGGGCATCACACCAACAACTAACAAAAAATTCATGATAATTTTTTATTTTATGCTTTGGATAATCAAATCATGATTTTTTTCTTGCTTTTTTTTTTTTTTTCATTTGATGCTTATCTTCATTCAACTAAACCTAATGGAACAAATATTTTAAACATGTTTTAATTTATAATGGATTGAACTAAAAATCAATGGTCTTTATGTTTTAATTCTTTGAATATTTTATTAATGCCTCAAGCACGTTTTTCTCTGCTCCATTAATGCCTTAAAAAAGCGTTTTAGATTTTAACACACACACCACACACACACATAGTATATATATTGAAAGCCAAATTCTTAATATATTATAATGTTTTAGGTAACATATAAATAAAATTGAAACCGTCTAATGAATAAAGGTATATTACGTTTACTTAAAACCATATATAGAATCCAAGAGCTATATGTGTTCCGGCAAAATAAAAAAAGAAGGAAAAAAAAAAAGAGCTAATATGTGTTAATACCATACTTAAAAACCTATTATCTAGAATTCCATACATATGAAAAGAAAAACCATCTATAGAGCATCAAAATATGGAGTTTTATTTGTATTGAAATATTTAATAAGTACCACAACAATAATATATAAAAAAAAAAAATGCTAATTTTTTATTAATGCTTTGATACTCAACATTGACGTTGATCCAGTCTAGGTTTATTTTAATTCTAAAATTTCATTGCTTGGATGTTTATCTATGTGTTTTTAGTATCATAAATATTTTTGCACTGTGAATTGATTATTTTTATTTTATGTTCGTTTTCACAAGAAAATTTCTTTTTGTATGAGACATCGATTGGAATTATTGGGTTTGGTTGAAAATCTAAAAATGTTTCTATTATTGTTCGTGAAATTTTTTGTTTGAGCAATTCTTCATTTGATGTTTATGAGATTTTTTTTTTTTTTTTTTCATTTCATGTGCTTTTTGAATGTTACAGAATTATATAAGACTTTATTTATTGTAATATAATAGGCATCACACTAACAATATCAAAAAATTTTGCTAATTTTCTATTTTGATACTTGGTATTCAAAATCATGGTTCTCTTCTTGCTTATTTTTTTTTTATTTAACTTATTTTCATTCTAAAACTACACCTATGGAACAAAGATTTTAATATTTTTAATTTATATGATTTAAACAAAAATCAAGGGTCTATATTTTAACTCATTTGAATGTTTTATGGATAGTATATATATATAGTATATATTATATATATTATATATATATATATATAGTATATACTATAGTATATATATATATGATATATATTTCGTTTAATGTCATTTTCATCTGATTTCCATACATGTTTTGTTAAGTGTTTTTTCTGCTTTTGAGATAAAAATAAAAGGCAAGAAAATTTATTTAGTTGTTGCAAAAAATGAATAGTCAGAATAAAGGTTTTTCTTATTATTTACTTTTTCTTTATACTTTCTATTTTGAACTACTCTTAAGGGAACAAAGATGTCTTACATGTTTTAATTTATATGTTTAAACTAAAATTAAGGGATCTTATGTTTAACTTTAATTTTTATTGTGTTTGTAGCTTTTTTTTAAAAAAAAAAAAATTTTGTGATTTATTCGGATTTTCAGACCATTTTTTGAAAGTACTTATCTGATATTTTTTGCTGTGATACCTAACTCTATTTTCAATACAAATAAAACACATATAATTATGGAACATTCAAAGAAAAAGACAAAGCAAAAAAAGCAAACTCTTCTTTAATGAATACCAAATAATGCAGTAGGAACCAAGTTTTCTTTTGCTTTTTTCTTTTTCTTTATACTTATTTCTTTTAAAATTCACTCCGATCGATATGGAAAAAATATTATAATATGTTTAATTTATATGAATTAAACTAAAATTGAGGGTTGGAATGTTTTATGTGATTTTTTTTGTTTGTTTGTATGATTTACTTTGGATTTTTAGGTATTTTTTAATTTGTTTTCTGCTTTTGAAAGTAAAAAAAGCAAAAATTATTTTGCAGAAAATAAACAAAAAATTAAGCATTACCTGATTTGAGAGGATGATATGATTGTATTATATGGTGGAGTGGAAATATTTAATTTTATTTTTTATTCAAAAAAAAAGGGTTGTTTATTTTGCTATTTTTTTTTTTTTTTTGAATGTTCGAAATTATACTGAGTTTTATTCGTATTGAAATATAATAGGTAATCACACCAATAATATTAGAAATTTAAACTGATTTTCTATTAATGCTATAGATAATGAAAATTCTATTTAAAAAAAAAAAAAGTTAATCAAAAGTTCAAGTTTTCTTCTTTGCTTCCTTAAAAAAAAAAAAAAAAAAATCTTTATACTTTTCATTTTTAAACTACACCTATGAGGAACATAAGATTTTAATATGTCTTATGATAGTTGATTTTTATTGTATTTTATAATATTCAAACAATGTTCTATGTGTAGTTGTGTCACTATGTTCATAAGTGTAATTGTTGTATAACTTTTAATTATGTCTTTTTATTGAAATAGGTAATGTAGATTTTTTTACACAACTTTTTTTTACATATAAGAAAAATTCGATGATACATGTATATACTTTAAGTTTTGAAATATAAATTATAATAAATAATCCCGCCACATTTGTGCGGGTTATGAGCTAGTAGTTATAATATGAGTTGGCTGTAACAACCACTTAAATCAATCTCATTCTTATTATCTGGGTGTGAAAATCAGGATTGTGTGCACGTACAATATATATTAAAATAAAAAATAGATGAGTCCTAATCTTAATTTCATATTAATCATATCAAATTTTATTTGAGTGCCTTTTGTTGCATCTACAATTATTTGCTAAGAGTCGCTATACCAACAAGCTTCTTCCACTCGCGTCCAACATCAACAGGGATTCCCTAAGCGGTGGAAGGGCCCTCTTTGAATAGTTGTTAAGAATAAGTTATTTTATTTTTTATTTTTTATAAGTAGGTGGGGAATGAAGTTATATTTTTGTATGTCTGTATCTGGCCCCAGTAATTTTTGGAACTTGGCTTTTGTTTTGCCTGTAGAATTTCTTCTACTCATCTATTAAAAAAAAAACCGACTACTCCTCTCTTAAGGAAAAAAAAAAAAAAAAAAAACCCTTCTACTCGTCATTGAATTCCATGCCAATGGTCACGTAAGTTCCAAAACAAACCACTTATATATTCAAGTTAATTAATCACTTCCCCATTTTTCTTTTTTTCTTTCTACAGAAATTCTGTCTTCAAAGAAAAAAAATTATAAAAATTTCCTATCGTGCACGAAAATCAATGCAAATACAAGTTAGTTACGCCCACATAGTTTATTCGGATCCCCCTCCTTAACATTGATGAAAAGTTGCATGTTTTTACAGCATCAGTCGAGCCCCGCACTATAATAGTGCCAACCCCTGCTCTTATTCCGAAATCGTTTTCGTCCACTTGTTGACCCACTGGTCCCAGCAAACTGATACTGCGTACTTCCCACACTTTCCTCTTATTAACCTATCTTTTCTCTCTAGCTTTTCCTCTCCGCCAACGCAGCTACAGAATCTTGGCGCTGATAAACCCACAACGACATTGACACTTCTTCGAGACATAAAAAGAGAGGAAAGGATCTCTCAGGATCTCTCTTCTCTCTCTCTCTTAAATTGCCAGAAAAGCTAGGCTTCACTGACTCCTCAAGCTCAGCTCAGATCTTTCTCTCAATGGCAATAGGTATTAGTTCACTTCTCAAAATCCTTTTTCCTCTCCCCTCTCTTCCCGTTTCAAAAACTTAGCAGAATGGCCGAGGCTACAGAAGCTAAAACACTGCTAGAGGCTGAGAAGAAGAATGGAGCAGAGCCTACCCTTTTACCAATCTTCTCTTTTGCAGACAAGTATGACTGGTTGCTCATGGCCTTCTGGGAGGTGGAGCCATTATCATGGCTCTTCCATTGCTGTTTCTTTTCTTTTCAGGTGAAATGGTTAATGGGGTTCGGCAAAAACCAATCCGATTGAAGAAAATGACCAAGAAGTTTCAGAAGGTTTGCAACCCAATTACATCAATGGCGTTTCAAATATCGACACTTTTCATAATCATTCCAAGATCTGAAGATCGGTATTATTGAAGTGTCTCTTTCTTTTGTTTCTTTCAGTATTGCTCTGTATTTTGTTACCTTGGTCTGGTTGTTTGCTTATCATCCTATGCGGTATGTATATTGCCATTTCAATGCATACTTTTTCTTTTGGATTATGGTGGGTGTTGAAGGGGATAGATCACACTGTTGGACCATAGTCCAGTCCACATGAATCGTTGTAGCCAGTTCACATTCGGGACCGCCTGGGAGCAAGCACACGTGGTCCGTGGGACTGGCCCCTCGCTGTTTCTTCTTTCACTTGTCAATCTCACTCTATTTAACGTTATCTGCCACTTTCCATACACATCTTCACTCGATATTTGTACAAATTCATCGAACCTAGATTTTACCCCTCAACTGTAAAATTCGTGGGTTTTACCAGAGATTGCATGGCTGGATGTACACGGGAGAGGCAAAGTGAGCACGTGAGAAAGAAGTATTTGGGAGGCAGTTGCTGAAACAAGACGTTGGGTTCTTTGACACGGATTGCTAGGACAGAGGGATATAGTTTTCGCGTCTCCACAGACCCTTCTAGTCCAGATGCCATTTAGCGAGAGTTTTCTTTACCAATTTTATATACAGGACACCACACTCTCGGTCTTTCTTTTCCTATTTACCGTTTTGTGTAACAGTTTTAATCTTTTTTTGTGTTTTTTTTTTTTTTTTTCCCTTTGTACTCTTTGGAAGAAATCTGGTATTGGGTTGGTTTTTATTGCCAGTGCATGACTGGGTTGTTGAGGTATCCTTAATGGAGGGGCCCCTTTGCTGATGCTTGCATATTGGATGCGCAGTTAATTAGCAAGTCTTTGTTTCCAGCGTCAACTCTATCTTGGCACGGTTGTGATTTTCTGGTGTTTTAATGTCCTTAAAACTATTTTTTCGTTATCTAAAGCAAGATGTGGGATAAGACATAACAAAAATTTTAAATGGTGTGATTAGTAATAACCACCTTTTAATTTTCTTTTGGATTGAGTTTTAGAACTCCTTTGTTCACTAATGGCATTTCTGGAATTTCAGGTGGGAACTTCATACCTATGCTGTCAACGTTTCTGCGGGACTGGTGGTTGGTTTTGTGTCAGCATGGAGGCTAGGCATTGCTAAGTGTGGCAGTGGATACCGGGAATCGCTTTTGCCGGGGCTTATACGCGTATACGGCTCACAGCCCTTACATCCAAGAGTCGTGAGTCCTACGCGACATGCTGGTATTATTGCCGAGCAGGTGAAGGCTTACACTTTTCTTTTTTTCTGTCTCACTGTCCTTTGTTTCATTTGAGTTTGTTCCTATTTAAATACTTTTTACATGTGAAATGATGTTTTTACATATGCAACACTCATAAACAATTACTATTTGCTTTTTCTTTTTAATAATTCACAACTGGTTGAACTTTTAGAGTTCTTTTCCTCATCCCAAAAAAAAACCCACTAAATTTAATGCAAACTGCAATCTTAGGCCTTTTGGATTTTGGATGCTCCAGATTAATTGTTGGGGAGAAATCTACAAGTATCAATAAGGAGAAAAAGAAGAGGAGAGAGAAAACGTATTAAAAACCTTTTTTTTTTTTTCCCCCCCCCCAAAAAAAAATTTAAATTTTTGGAATGTTTTAATAGTTATATGTTGTACAAGGTGCTTGATCTTGATTCATTCCTATCTGGCTTCTAAATTTGAACTCATATGCATAGGGCATTGGCACAAGTTCGGACGGTTACTCTATTGTTGGTGAGAGCAAGGTCCTAAATTCGTACTCAGATGCAATAAGAAACACATTGAAGCTTGGGACAAAGCTGAATAGCCAAAGAGTCTGGGGGCTAGGATGTACCTATGGAATAGCATGCATGATCATTGGGGCAATCTCTCTCTTTGAGAGAAACGTGCTTGAGGTATTAATAAAGAGAGATATGCATTAAACTGATGCGATTTTTAAGGCTTGAGGCGTTAATAAAGAGAGACTTGCAGTAATCTTGTGCGTTTTTTAAGGCACTAAGCATTAATAGACCGGTTCAGACTGGTTCAACCCGGTTTAGTACTGGTTTAGGTTTTAAAATAATGGGTTAAATGACCGGTTTTTAACTTAATAAATATGGGTTCATGCCACGTGTCGCAATTCTAAGCACTTTGATGTGTGATTCAGCTATTATATATATATAGATATAGATACCAACATATGAATTTAATTTCAAGAAAATAAAATCAAATTTACACCTTAAATTTATTATAATTTGAGTCCCTTTTACAGCACTAATCCAACTAGAATAATACATAAAGGTAAGGTGTGAAGGAAAGGGAAGGGAAGGGCTCCTCTCTAGCTTGGAACGAGAGTTGAGGCTCTGCAGAAGGAGGCCGTGTCTTTTCGGAGAGAGAGAATCACACCTAGACTAGGTACGGCGTTGTAGAAACATGAGAAGTAGAAGATCCTCACGTTGGTTTGTGACTACTATATCTTTTGTTCTAAGCCTTGATGAATTGATGTAACAATTTCATGCCGTATATATTACATTAATTATTAAATAATAAGAAATGTTATATATATACTTTAAAATGTATATTTTTTAATGTGGTACGAAAAATTAGCATTAGATTTAAAATTCAATAATAATTTATTTAAAATTTAATAGTAATTTTTATTTTCACATTAAAAATTATACACTTAAGATTATGAAGGTGTGGATGTGTGTTACATTTCTCCTAAACAATCAAATTTTCTTTACAAATTTTGTTGGATAATTTGTTCACACATATTGTGCCGTGTGGTACTCACGTGGATTGTCACATAAATTTATCATAGTAAAAGTTGCAGTAACCAGAGTTACTCAATATAACTTTATAGCTCGAGTAATGTTTCATGTCTTATTCAATCATCAAACTTTGTCTAACTTGTCTTATGTGGCAAGTAAATTTTTTTTTAAAAAAACAAGTTGGACAAAAGTTAGATAGTTGAGTAAGACATGAAATATTACTCTTATCGCTCACCTGAATTTGGATTTTGCATTCAAGACTAATTACTTTTCGAATTTGCAGTTTTATCCCCTTCTCTGTAAATCATTTGCTGGAATACCCTTTAACTGACATTCCATCATTCCATGTGATATTGCATCCTCTTTTTATATATATTTCCTTTGCTTTGACATCCTAATAATTTCGTTACCTTTTTTTTTTTCTTAGCTAATAATTTCCTTTTTTTTTCTAATAATTTCCTTACTTTGACAATCTTTTGCGTTTACCGACAACTTTCACTCCCTCCCTTTTAGGTAAAAGAATAAATACTCACTCCCTAAATTTTTTTTTTTTTTTTTTTTCCATTCATTGTAAAACATTGGGAACAGTGGTTTGGAAATGAGTATATTTGAAAAAAAAAAATGGAGGAAAACTTACTTCTTTTGTCTTTCCCATAATCTTATATTTGCTTGGTTAATCAAAATACTTTTAATTTAAAAAGAAAGAATGACTTTATTACTTTAAATAGATAAGGTATTGGGAGAAGGGAGTGGGAAACCTAAAGAAAGAAATAGTATTTCCACCATTAAAGGAACAACATGATAGAAATACAATTTGGGACATAAAACAAAAAACTTTAATCAGAATAGGGTTTCCTGAAACTCAAAACGGTCCAAAATCACGTTTGAATCTTAAGTTTGCTGGTTTTTGAGAACCCCATAAGAAAAATAAAGAGAGAAAAGAAAAGAGAATTTACGCACAACTTTTTTCTTTACCATCTGCTCTTGTATGTAAAGAAAAAGAAAAAAACAAACAAATTAAATTCCAATAATTGCTTGCAGTTACTCTGCAAGCTAGTCACCTTCTGACATTAGCTATAGCCTTCCAATAATGGTGAGGAAATATATGCCTATTGGGGTTTTCTTAGTACTTGAAAAAGAACCGCTATATATATATATATAGCTATGATATTTTTTTTCTATGATATTTTTTTTCTATGATAAATATACTTTTTATATTAGCTATGATATTTTTTTTTTCTTTATTATAGTTGCCGGTCTATAATCAAATCTCCGGTAATCGATTATCATTTCTAGCTTACCTCATCTATCATATTTTTACTATAAATAGACCATATAATATAATTATATAATCAAATCATTTAATAAAGATGTAACTTATAAACTCTTCCTATGTGGTAGACGTACAAAAATGACCCTAAAAATTTTTAATAAAATAAAAATGTTTTTATAAATTTGAAAAAAAAAAAAAGGAAAAAGTTTTTAAGGGTGGCCAAAACTACTCCCAAATGGCCAGAGGTGGTTTGGCCAAGAAGGTGGCTTTGTCACTCTCTAAAACTCCTTTTTTTTTTTGTAATTTAAGAAAAATATTAACTCAATCAATAGTTTGACAGAAATATTAACAATAAGATTATAGTTCAAGCGAGGTAGGTGAACTTTTTCTTTCTAAATTATAGTTTTCTCAAGTGAAATGTAAATAGTGGATTGGATTAAACGTTAGAAGGTAAGGGTGCTCCCAAGAAGGAGGTCATTGTAGTCCTAAGTGTATGGCTCAACACATAAATCAAGAGGTCCCATGTAAATGGTATCATCTGAAATCATGTTGTCTGGTCTTAATAAGTAAAAGAAATAGGAACCCTTTTATCGGTTTGTGCATGTACGATTGCAAACTTATCATGTTAGGAGAGTAGGTGGGGGCGGGGGGTGGCAAAATCAGTTGAAGCTTTTCGCCTCCATTAGGGCCATTACCTCAAAATTACGTCTTGTACATCAACATCATAGAATTGCATGTGTAATTTATACCATTTGTCTAAGAATAAGCCTCCAAGAACCAAAAGAAGTTCCTCTTCAAGTCACATCCAAATTCCATCAACTCTTGGCTATTACACCAGACCTACAACTTAGCCTTAGTATTTGGGTGGGCTACTGGGCTGGACCATTCTATAGCCGACCTCAACCTGCTAGCTTTTGTTTTTTAGGTTTTAAATTGGAATTTTAGTTAGCTAGCCCAAGATGATTTGACACTTGAGACCATGTTGGACCAAGGCCCAAATCCCTATTTAGAGGAAACCTAGGTCTTGGATTGAGGCATTGAGCTGATTTTCCCATGGCCTAGATTAGCATCATATCGTGTACACCAATATTTTTATTTTATTATATACATGATTTCACATTATTTAAGGCAATATATTCTCCAAATGGAATTATATACATCATTAAATGTAACACAAAAATATTTTATTTATGAAATGACTCTTTTCTATTTTCACTACAAATGAAGAGGATCCTCGTCCCCATTGCATGCCTCAAACAATAGCAAATATATTCATATCTTTAAGAGGAAAATATACTTCAGCCCTTTTAACTATCGCCTGTTTTTAAGTTGATCCCATTAACTTCTAAGTATGACACTTGAATACGTCAAACTACTAATTTTGTGAAAAAAGATTAAAAAAAAAAAAGAAAAAAAGAAAGACTCTCCATCAATGTTAGACGTTAAAATTGATAGAAAAGTCATGTGTCTTTCACATGACCAATTTGACCAAATTCTTCTCAAAATACCTCCACTTTGACCCTTAAAATACCATATTACCCATTTATTATAATTACTTAAAAAAATCAGCTTACTTTATTAAAAATAAAAAATAATAAACAAACCATTAAATTGAAAGCATAGGGGAGATCAACCACACCTTTTTGTTTTTAGGTGATGGTCGAATTACTCCCACAACTCCTAAATTTACTTTTATCATCCCATATTTTCTTTTGGGGTGGTTCAACCTCTCTTAAATTTGTTTTGAGAGTAGCCTCTTTTTTCATTTTGAGTGGCTGTCACTCTCTCTCTCTGTTTTAGTTTATATATATAAATATTATAGGAAAAAAGAGAAAAAAGTGGTCACCGAAAGGCACGTGCTCACTTTTCCCTCCATCTTAACGTTTAACACTAACAAATGAGTGTTTTTTTTTTTTTTTTAATCACAATTTAGTAATTTAACGTATTTTAATATCACAATTTGACAATTCATGAGGCTACATTACAAACGGACGGTAGTTCAAGAGATTTAAAAGTATTTTTCTCGCCTATCCTTTAACTATATGACAAGTATCATTTGTAGAAAATGCTTCAATGTAGTAGTAGTACGACTATCGGATTTAAGCGCAATCAGTGGTTCGAATTGTATTGTATGCAATAGACACTTAATATATAAGAGAAGGCAGTACAAGATCCAGTTGCCCAAAAATGCTTGGTTGCAGTAATAAAACAATAGGGACCATGTCACGAGGGCATTCTTTCTACCAAACCATTATCTTAGCATTTCTCTAACGACTAGCCCGTCAAACAAAAGATTTGTGGCCCAATCCCATGTTTTTCCTTTACAGATCTTGTTGATATAATTAAAGACTTATTAGACTTATAATGACAGATCTTGATCTGTCATCCTCCGATCCTCAGGTTAATGCCATCAATGTGACAGCGCCGAAGGAATGCTACGGACGGCGCCTAATCCTGGCCGTTGAATTACCCTTAAGTTTATTAAACAATGAAGCGTAATTATAAAATAATTAATAAGATGCTTAGGGTTGAAAGTCATGTCAAAGTCACAAAGAGGCCGGACCCGGTCGGCTAATCCTTTGACACCAAGGTGTACTTGTGTGGTCCTTTGGCTCCCTATTGGCTCTAAAGTTTGGGTTAAATGTTTAAAGTTGGACACGTATTAATATTATAAAATGAAAGCCCATTTTTTGTTAAGCCGAAAGGATTTGTAAATCAAATGAAGTGGCTTCGGTTGTATTGTTGCCCCTTTTGGGGACATTAGATCCGTTTTGGTGACCTAATTTTGGCCTAGTTTATGTTTCACTATGTCGCTATTGGGGCATGTGATATGCTGCTGGAAATTAGAGTTCTAATATTCGTGCGTTAATTAAATATATACGTGGATGATCGGGTGCAGCAGAAGAAGCTGCAACATTGCTTTGTCTACCATCCCAATCACAGTAGTTTATGACTCAGCTTCTGTCTTGCAATTTTACTAGTTAAAAGTATGATTATAAATAAAATTACTGAATATGTATTGTATGTTAGTGAATTTTTTTTTAATTACGGTTTGAAAATATAGAAAAATATGTTTTTAAATCATAAACAATGACATACTTTTTTAAATTGTACAATTTTAAATTTCATATCGCCATTTTTTTAAATGTTTAACTGCGTTTTAAAAAAATGTGTTTTCAAATTACACATTTTGAAATTACTATTTTTAAAACCGCACGTTTGATTCCGCAAATCTACACAAACCCTATGTGAAGGAAAAGAAAATAAGTTGCCGATCTTGTGGTTTAGGATTTGAAGATATAGTAATGCTACTTATTACACTCATTTTACATTAACTGACCTAGTGTTTTTAAGGTACCTTCTTATAAGGTCTGTTTAAGATAAAGTTGTCCTTTAATTTGAGTTAGAAGAAATTCTTTTAATTAAGTCTATTAAATTAATATTTGTCATTTCTATTGAAAAAAATTAATTCATATATTTAAAGAATAGATGTCAGTTGAATAGATTTAAGATGGGGGGTCCATTTAGGAAAGGATTTCATTCCGTTATAACTAGAAATGGTTGTTGTTAATCGTTACTCAGATGCAATTAAGAACGAGTAAAGAAATAAGAAAGAAGAAAGAAAAACATAGGCAAAAAATATAAGGGCTGAAGCTCGGAGTAGAGTGGGTGCAATAGGAAGAAAATAATGGACGAGAGTCGGGAGTCAATGGTCTAACTCATGGACCCAAGCCCGAGTCTTCTGGGTACTCATAATTTAACTGTTACTTTATGTGAGATTAACATATTAAAAGAAATAAATCTTGATCACACCAAGCATTCCACCTAATACATGATCATTTGCCTGATACAGCTTGATTATGGAGATCCCTAAGCTCAAATTTGATTCAACAGCTCAGCACTTAACATGAAATGATTTGCTATGGTCGGATTGAAATTGGCCACTCCTCTCAACTTAGAAATGCATTTTAAACCGCTGTATTTCTTCCTCTTCAGACTTTCTTGATTATGGTTTTATTTTTGTAATTGTTTTCTCCTTAATAGAATTAGTGATTTAATAGAATATATGTTAATTTAATAGACTATATGTTAATTTAATATACTGATTTAAAAGAATTTATGTCGACCCATTTTTTTTTAAAAAAAAACTATCATATTCACGGGTGTAGTAGTGGGTCATCTCCTACGGAACCAAAATCCCCAACCCACAGGCCAAACACCTGTTTGAGGGCCCTCAACCGGTCAAAATCTTAATCATGCAGCCGCATAAACCTTTTTGTTATTCCTATTTTATAAATTTATTTATAATTTATTGGCTAATTAATTATTTCGAGCATTAACGACCTAGACCTATAGTGAACAAAGCAGAAAATGCGATAGCTTTAAACATGTGGGCACCTAAATGCAACTTCTTTCATGAGTGACTCCATTAGGGCTTTTTTCAAACAAACTCTTGCTTGCGCGATTTTAGGTAGAGATTAAAAAACCCACCAAGTTTCCTACTTTTGGACAACTTTTTAATTGAAATTTTTTTTCCATAAATCAATTGTGCACTTCCTACGATTAGGAGAAAAAGAAAAAAAAAAAAAAAAAAAAAAAAAAGATAGAGAAAGTGCACATCCTACTTTTCCAAAGTCTCCGGGTCCGACGAAGGAAGTATTTTGCTTTAAGGCACATCACCATCTTTGTCGCTCATGGAAATAATTAAAACATGAATGTGGCCAGTCGCTTTTGTACGGGCCCAACTGTTTTAGGCCCATTACATTTCACAGGAAATCTGGGTCATTCAGCAACAGTGATACTAATAATGATAACTTTTATTAGTAATAACAAGAAGAAGAAGTTATAATAACAACTGTGGGGTTAGAAATAGGAAGACAATTAATTGTAACATTAATCCACATAATCACGTAGAATTGAGAAAAGAATGAGTGATAAGGGAGAGAGAATGCAACCGTATGGTATTGCAGTAGTGAATGATATAGCTTTAAATCGACATTGGTTGACCATTTGACAAATGTTGGGCCATATAATGATAACAAAAAATAATAATAATAAGATGCTCATGGTTGGGTGAGCTTTCTATGAAGCTTTACTTAGGGTATTGTTTTCATATTTTTTCTCCGAAAATGAGAGCTTTTAGCTTGGGTCATGTTCCTTTTATAGGAGAGTGAACCTTTTATTAAGCTATGTAAAAGAAAATGAGAGAAAAGAGTAATATGATATCACCATGAGCAGTTGGTTATCAGATGAATATGTGAGAAATAAGACTTGTTGGGTTTCTCACGCATGATTTTTGCTTCTCAAATGCACAAGCTGGGAAAGAGATTTAGGATCTCATTGTGCATTAATGGTTGAAAATATCAAAAAAGATAACTTGTCAAGGTTGAAGAAATTTAATTGAGGTTTACGGTTCAACTCATGGCATACCAATTTTATGTTGGATTTCTTACGACTCATTTAGTGTGTCAAGCTGCACAATATGTGGTCATGGTCAAACGACAACCATATACAGGCTTACCAAACCACAACTTTCCTCTTTTATCATCAAACAACTCATGGGTTTGGTTTATGGTTAGTGTATTATCGTAAGAATCGATTTTGAACATTGTTTGTGAAGTAAGGGCAAAAATTTTCACTCTCTCGAGGTTTATTTGTGTGAGAGAGCGTTGTCCTATGATTCTTCACCCATTGAGGCATCTTTGGGCTATCAAAGAAGTTAATTATGTGACTGCCTTAAATACTTAAGGGACTTTTACTTTTCAATCATTTACTTGCTCGCTTCATTTGGGGCGATTTGGGTCTATTGTGTCCTTCCTCCAATATATTTTCTTCCCAACGAGTCCTTCCTATTGGGTATTGGACTGGGCTTTGGGTCAGCCTAGTATTGGGCCTTCTTGACTATTAGAAACTGGCTATCTTGATTAGCCTATTTCTAAATGGTGGGGGAGAGGCACTGCCAAGCCTTCTGGATCTAATCAGATTGGCTAGTGTCGATTATGATGTATTGTTCCCCTCAGGTCACCTGCTTCGATGATGGATTATGGACATAATTGTTGTCTTACCATGATGGTCATAATTGCATGGTTGATTTCGAACGGCCATATTAAGTATTTGAATCTATTATGTCATTAAGGGACCATGGTTTCCCCCATTTCGTATTAGGCAGCCAATTGCTTAAAAGCTTGATACACAATCGTTTTGCTTTGATCAGCTATCAAACAAGAGGTCTTATAGGGTACTTGACTATATACTAGCCAATTGTCCTCTATAATCTTGGGTTCATGACCATACACATTTGTCAATTGCTTAATGTAATATGAGTCATAATAGATTTGGATTACGAGCTCTCAGTAATTACACTTTAATCAGGTTGTAGACTTCTACTTACATTGTTTGGCAGGATCATGGCCGTTTAGCGTCCTTTTAGCTGTGGCCTTGTGGCTGTACAGTAATAACCTCTTGAAAGCATCTCCAACAGATGCTTCATATTGCTCATAATAGTTATATTTAGCTATTATGAGCAATTTTTTTGCTTTAGCAGAGGCTTTAAAATAAAAGATTTTGAAAAATTTGTTACAGTTGACTTTCATATATGAAAGTCTACTGTAGCACCTTAGATGATAAAAGTTTACTGTAGCACATTGGATAATTTTTTTATTATTTTCTCAATCTCTCACTTTTCTTTCTCCTTCTCTCCTTTGAGAAATGCTACACTTACAAAAAATTTTACAAAAAAAAACTCTTACAAACTGATGTGGCACATCATAATTGGAAATGAGATGAATTCAAATTTTGAGAAATCCAATCATATTACACCACATCAATTTGTAAGAGTATTTTTTGTAAAAATTTTTGTAAACCTAGCATTTCTCCTCCCCTTTTATTTCCTCCATTTGTTGTAGCCTAGCATCACAGAGAGACGAGAGAAAACAGAGCATCTCCTTCCCTTATTTCACCCATTGCTCTCTTCCCCATTCTCTTTGTAGAGATGAATATTTTTAAGATTTTTGGTGGTTTTCTAGGTTCGGTTGGAGCTTGAAAAACACCGAGCTTTTGGGTGTTTTGATTGAGGATTTCGATTGTTTTGGATGTTTTGGTTCTTTGATTGTTGAATTTGGAATTGAGATGATTTTTAAAGGTGGATTTCGTGATGTGTTTTTTGGGTTGGCCAATTTCTTGATTGTTGAAGTTATTGAGGTTTATGTTTTGAAACTCCACACCGAATGGGCAGTTCCATTTTGATTGTTTCGTATAGGCATCCATTTGAGGATTTGGGAGAGAATTACTTGATGGCTGTACAAATAAGGGATTTGTAATTACTATGTATTTATGTGGAAAGCTGTAAATGAACGAATGGGGCCTTTGTGCTTTGAGTAGAGCCAGACGTCCGCATGCCCTCACTTTTGTGAGGGCATGCGGAGTAAAAAACAAAAAGAAAAATATATATATATATCTGCATACCCTCACTTTGTGAGGGTATGCGGACGTGCTAAGCGGTAAGCGGACGCGTAGCACGACTCTTGTGCTTTGGGTTGGAGACAAGAGACACGGAAAAAATCAGTGGTTAAAAAACAATAAAAAAAGCATTGAAAAATAATATTTAAATAAAAGTAGAGAGTGAAATAAATGATGCTGTTGAAGTTTAAATTGAAAAACTAACACTAAAGACACACGCTTACTCATTTCACATTAAAATAGTCATGGGCAATCCCGATTCTTACTTCATTTTTTTCGTAGAAATAATCATGAAAATTGTTTCTTATTGATGACTAGTTGTTCTCGATGGGGCTCAACCATTCCGGCAACATGATGATTTTGTGGGCTTCGACGAATTTATTGAGCCCGTCTCATCCATGTCCAAAGGCTAACGTCAGTGAAAACACTGCTCGTCAACAAAACAAAACCGACCCAAAAAGAGATCCAGAGTCATTAACTTAACAATTGTTTGTTTCTGAATCCTAACAAACAATGCAAGAATACTAATTTTATATCGAAAAAACAATAAACAACAAAAAACGAATAAACGTTAAATCAAAACACAAACCACTGCTACTATTTTTGTTTATCGACGTGTATTTACAGTACAGTATACACTTTGACAATGTAACCTTGCAAATGAATTGCTCTCCAAAAAATTAGATGGTACTACCGATGATCTATCTCCAGTCACCGTCAACTTCATTTCACATGGCAAACCGCAGATCTCTCCTCACATTCTCTTCAACGAACGTCCATCCAACTCCATTCACCACCAATCTACCAAAACCCAACAGCATGTTTTTCGGCAATTTGGTACATCGATTTTTCACCATATGACGACTTTTGATTGAATTTGAGCATCCTGAGTAACAACCTCATGTTGTGATGATTTTATTGAAGATTTACATGTTTTAGAAGATCAAAATAACTCAACTTTGTCCAAGAAAAACTTGAAGCAAATTGACATATTTTCTTCATACAATAATAGTCCCCATACATGTTATAATCCATACGAAAGGCGAAAGAGATTTTATAGCATTCGAATACATCACTCTTATTTTTCTAGTTTTATTTAACAATTGAGTTATTTAATCGAATGCTAAACTCACTTTGCATATACATTGCAACATGTATGAGAATCTTCTAACTCAAATAATTTTATACCGCATTACTACAAATGACAATTTTATGAAGAAAAATAAATCAAACACTAGTTTACTTCAAACCACTCTTTAACAAATTTGTATTATTTCAAGCTTCTAACATTTCAGGCTCTCAATATCCAAATCTTCGATAAAATCATCACACAACAAGGCCGACTGATCACATGCACTTTCAAAATGTATTGAGAAACTCACGGTTTTTATCATTTACACATCGATATTGCAAAAACAGTGAATTTTAGGGACAATGAAAAAAGTCCTTATATAATGAGATAATGAACTCAGACATCCAAGGAAGGAATAAAGCAGCACTAGCTCTCAAGCCTGGCGAAGGCGAAAGCTCTTAGGCGGCCACTGCGAATGTTTTGAGAAACAAGCCTTTGGATTTGTCATCATTGGACTTCATGTAACACACAATGGAGTTATTGAATATCAAAAACAAAAACAGACGGGACAGTACACCAAAACTAAGCGCTGAGCGTGATTTCAATTTCAAAATTAAAATCTCAGAATGCAACCAGCCATACACAACAAACAAACTAACTAAATAACTATGAAATACGCTCAAAATATTTTGATGCCAATAATTGTTGTATGTGGTAAAGGGGGAAACAAGTTTCAGACATCCAAGGAAGGATTGAACAGCATTAGCTCTCAAGCCCGGCAAAGGCGAAAGCTCTTAGGCGGCCACTGCGAATGTCTTGAGAAACAAGCCTTTGGATTTGTCATCATCAACATTTTCGACATTTTCAAATCAATGTTAAGCATTTCAGGTAATACAACGGGGAGCTCAAGAAAAAAACCCTAGGTCAGCGTTTGATGTTCGCAAAGCAATATGCGGTTCAAAAACAAAAAATTTCAACAACAATATAGAATTAATCAGACAAGTAATCAATGTCAAGCCAAAAAAAAAAATTCTTTCCACGGCATCCACGAGATTCAATCACAACTGTAAATAGTCACAGTGATAAAAATATAGGGAGTGAGCCTCAGACATCCAAGGAAGGAATAAAAGCAGCATAAGCTCTCAAGCCCGGCGAAAGGCGAAAGCTCTCAGGCGGCCACTGCGAATGTTTCTGAGAAACAAGCCTTTGGTTTGTCATCACCGACAGCAAGAAAACCCCCATATCACAATCACTCAGAAACTCGAAGAATGAAAAAGCAATAGAAAGAAAGCCGAGGGATATTCTATATTGAGAAACAGAGATTTAGCGCAATAACAACAAACAAAGAAAAGCGAGAGAAAAAAAAACAAAGATTGGTGCTACTGAAAAATTAAGAACATTTCACAAAGAGAATAGAGTGGCAATATAGAGATCGAGAGCCAACGGGTGAGGAAGAACAAGGGTTTCGTACTGGGTAAGAGCGTGGTGTAGCGCGGCTTATATAGTGTTGTTGTTAGGGTTAAGAATTCGGGAAGGTTCTGAGTCTTCTGACCTTGGAGTTCTAGAACCGTCCGATTTCAAAGCAACGGACGGTTTCAGATTGTTTCGTTATTTTCGTTCTCCGTCCAGTGTTTGATACCTCTTCTGTCCTCAAAGTTTCCTAAAATTTCCTATTATTTCACGGGGAAAATAACATATAAACCTATTATTTAATTTTTAATTTTTGTAATCTATTTTATGGTTTCATTCATTTTTAAAATAGATCTTTTCCTTTTATTTATCAATTTCTTAATAGAATTTATGTAAAATCTTAAGTATACCGTTAAAAAAAATTAAAAATTACAAAATAAGTTTTTAAATTTGACACCTTTTTTTTTTGTAAGTTTTAAATTTGACACTTACATACATGAATTTTTTGACAAATTTTTAGAAGTCATGCCTTCCAAATTTTTCCCAAATGAAAGTGTCGGATTGTTAAAACACCATTTTTTTCAATAGGTGACATCTTAAATATTTAATTTAAATTGAGGTGAATTGTAGAGTCAAGGTTCGAGTTCAAGACCTCTTACTTTGATATTATATTAAATCACCACTTATTTAAAAAGCTTAAATTAATAAAATGAGTAAATTTAATGAATTAATCAATACTTTATTACCTATAACCCTTACTTACTGATCTATCCTTAAATCTTAAGAAGATGATTTGCAATACCGAAAATTTTTGGGAAGATGATGATAGCTTTCCGATTATAACATAAAAACTATATTCATAATGAGAACTACATTCATTGATAATCGATAATTTCTTCATATATCTACCAATTGGAGTGGTTTAAAGAGAATAATTACAAGTTCAAGTTTACATTGTATAGAGTCTTATGCTGCCTAATGTCATGTACGACAATACGAAGACTTAAAAGTTTGTTGCCAACACATTATGTTAGCTACAATGCTTGATTCTTTTTTTTTTTTTTTTTTTTTGTTTAGATGAATGAATTTCTATTAACAAAACAAAGATTTATAAACTCTACAGCAATATGCTGGACCAAGAGATGCTAAACACCCACATGATATCTTGGACAACTCTTTTTTCTGAACTGCCTTTCTTGCCATGCTTCAAGTAATTCTTTTGCTTACGAGTAGTGCTATATGTCCGAAACTGTACGTCCAAAACAATGGAAGTGCATCTCTACGCGCCTCTGGATATTATAAACAGTTGCTCCTCGAGCCAGTCTAATAGCCAAAAGCTTTCAAGCTCCTATTCTTTCATTCTTTAATTCCTTGCCATATAATTGCCTCCCAGCTTATCGGTATGACATTCATCAATCATCATTTTCCTTCACACTCTTTTACTAAACTTATACTCAAAGAATGGATGGTCCCAACATTCAATGACATTTATGTAAAATAAGCATTTCACTTCTCTTCCATAACTCCATTGCAGCAGCCTATCCCCAGTAGAGAGGGATTGACAATGATTTTGTTGCAAATACCGAGGAGTATGTTTAACACGACTGGAGTGTCGAAGACGAATGCTATTGTTCTGATTTTGAGAGGGATTGTCATTTTGGATTGTAGGGAATCCAGAAGAAAACGATTGAGAAATATCAGATAAAATAGGAGTGTTATCAGAAACATTATGATCATTAAGATCAGGGATAAGAGATGGAATTGAGGTTATCATCTCAGTATCTGATATGGGCTAAGATGGAATGAAACATCCATGAGAATCAGTGTGGAGAAGATTAGAGGAATAAGGAAACACATGTTCATGGAAAATGACATTAGGAGAGATGAAAACAAATTTGATGTTCTAGTTGAAAAGTTTGTATTCTTTGGTACCGTGTGGATAACCAATGAATATGCAAGGAATTGATATAGAATCAAATTTGTTTCTGTTACGAGGAAGTATAGATGCAAAGGCTAAACATCCAAAAACTCTAAAATGAGAGTACGTTGGAGGAGAAGAATATAATAGTTCAAATGGGGATTTGTTTGATAAGAGAGGGGATGAAATTCGGTTGATGAGGTGAGTGGATGTCAAAGCACATTCACCCCAAAAAGACAGAGGCAAGTGAGCTTGAAATCTAAATGCCCTTTCAACATTTTAAAATGTTGGTGTTTTTGTTCCACAACAAAGTTTTGTTGAGGAGTCTCTACACAACTAAGTTGATGTAGAGTCTCTTCTTAAGAAAAAAAAATCATTCATGTGAAACTCGACACCATTGTCAGATATCAAGCATTTAATCTTGAGATTAAATTGAGTTGCAATCATTTTGAAGAAGGATTGAATAATAAATCGAGTTTGAGATTTACTATACATTAAATGGATCCATGTGTACTACTAAAATTATCTACAATAATAATAATAAAAAAAAAATTGTGATCCATTTATTGATTTTGTGGATAAAGGACCCCAAATGTTAGCATGTACAAATTCTGTATGAAGCAGTGATTAGCTATGAAGATAATACAAGTAGTAAGATATTTGATTAACTTGTTTGAAAAGATGAGATCGAAGGAAAAAGAAGGAACACAAAGCACATTAGTAAAAAGGTGTTCTGAAATTTTTATTGTTCCAATATGTGTAACAGCAACTAAATTATCATTCAGCAATTTGACAGATGTAGAAAAAATAGCAGTAATTTTTGTGAAAAAAGAAATGCTATTGACCATGTAATCAGTAGCTCCAGTGTCAATAATCCAAGGAGAATCCTTTGGATTATGAATCAAATCAGTTTTGATAAACCGAGAATGAAAAATAGAGTGTTTAGAATGAAGAACAGAGTTTAATGAAAAATCACCTGTCATCTTAAAAAATAGGTGATCTTGATTTGTAACTTGATACACAAAACGCACCCTTTCTTAAATCTTCCCTTTAGAATTCTTGACACGCTTGTGGCCTACTCACTCCGCCATCATTAATCCAGTTGTTCCTCGAGCCTAGTGCACATATGCGTTCTTGTTCTTTCATTTTACAAATACTTTAAGAGCATCTCCAGTAGTGATAGGCAAAATAGCTATAAAAAAAAGTACAAATATCTACTTTAGTTACTCATTTTTCTATACACACTTCAATAGATTCTCTATTCTACTATCTATTTTCTTTAAATATTATTTTTTAATATTTTTTTATTGTTTTTTAACCCCCACAATTTTCTTCCTCTCTCTCTCTCTCTATACCAGCGAAGGAAACTACTAGAACCCAACAACATCCCTGCAAAATTCCAC
>FXXK01000282.1:450224-561683 GCA_900184695.1 Betula pendula
AGTTACTCATTTTCTTATACACACTTCAATAGATTCTCTATTCTACTATCTATTTCTTTAATATTATTTTTAATTATTTTTATTGTTTTTAACCCCCACAATTTTCTTCCTCTCTCTCTCTCTCTATACCAGCGAAGGAAACTACTAGAACCCAACAACATCCCTGCAAAATTCCACAGCAACCTCAACTAAAATTTTATAGCAAAACTTAACAAACAAACTACCATGAACAAGACCAACATCCCTGAAAAATCAGCAACATAGAAGAGAAACTCAACAGCAACAAAGAAGGCCAATCTGAAAAACCCAAATTTTAGAAGAAACTCAATAGCATCAAGAACCAAAAATTTCACTCTCGTCTCTCTCCAAGATCCCATTCTCTCACCAACAAAATAGAGCCTCACAAAATCATAACCAAACAAATAGAACACAAAAATAACCCAACAGATCAGACACACCAAACAAACAAAAAATCAACATATCGTCTCTCTCCAGACCAGCGGATTTGACACCGTAGGGAAGAGGGGTATAGGGACGAAAGAGACTCTCTCGACAAGCAAAAAAATAAAGGTGGAGGAATTGGGACAGACTCTCTCTCACACATTTTTTTCTCAATTTTTCATTTGGTGCAATGTTACTCTCTCGCTCAGCTCACTCTCTCTCAAGCTCATCAGCCTTGTAACAAATAATAAAAGGCAACATTTTTATCATTTTTTATTGTTTATAGAATGAACAGTGAATATAACTTATTCACTGTTTATTCTATAACAAAAATAAATAAATTGGCTATTTTGTTAGAAGGAAAAAAAAATATAATAGTCAAATTTGATTATTTTAGAGCATTTGCCTACTCTGCTAAATATGTTATAAGATACAAAAAGACGCAAAGTATTTATCAGGTCTGTCTCTCTACTTCTAGCTTCCTCTGTATCCATCAGCTACCATCTAACCCTACTCCATCATCGTCTTCTCTGTTCCAAAGGCAAATATCCACCACATATTTCTTGAATTTATTCCCTTGAATTTTAATGCTCAAAATCTGAGAGGAGGAAAAAAAGTAGTAAGATTTTCAAGACTTACTAGAGGCCAAAAAGAGCAATAATGTTTTTCACAATAATGATGGGCTATTGTTTCTTTGATGTCAACTGGAGGCTCATCGCGATCAATTAAGTGCTAGAAAAATTGACGAGAAAAATGTCAGCTCATAACATAACAAACAGATAAATAATTAGTTTCCTCCAATATTTCATCAATATATATATATATTGTAAAGCATTATAATTTATTTCATTCAAATAAATAGATTTAAAAGTTCATATTCTATAGCTTTGGGCCTGACCAATATCATTAATGAAGCATATATTAATATCTAATATTCATTCTAAAAGCATGCTCAATTTCATTCGTAGAGCATTTTAAAAGCACCTTGCACATGACATGAAGTCTTCCACAAAACTCATGAATGCCAGGTCTGCTCACAAGCTTATGGTAAAAAAACGAGCTTTTCTAATTAGATTTATAATATGAATAGTTTTATGCCTTGAAGAGTTATAAGGTGTGATACCATCAGGAATTTTTAAAGTAGTTAGACTTGTACTAGAGTGAAAATTTGACTCTCGAAATAAGAATCCTTAATGTCGCCTTAAATCTTAGTTTAGTGTCTAATTACTCGTTTGTTAGTTGTTATCATTCCTCAACCAGCTAGTTGGAAGTCTCCTCATATCTTATACAATTTGTAAGGAATATCAATGGACTAAATGATTGAAATCGCTCAAGATACTTTTTTAGCTTCTAGTGCCTATCATTGAAAAACTACTATGTTAAAATTAAATCAATATTAAAAATGTACTCATTTTCGTTTCAGAAATTACAATGAAAAAAAAAAAATCATATTTTTCGAAGACAAAAATGTCTAAAAATGATTAAATAATGTGTCAAAAACTAAGGTGAAAATTTTAAATTAGAGGTTAAAAATCATTGACTGTGGTGTATTGCGTAGTTCCATATATAGCACATATGTTTAGATGCCTCTGATCAATAATAGACTGCTCAAGATTGTTTTTTTTTTTTTTTTTTTTGTAACCGCATTTTGTTTTTTAAATGTAAGCTCAAATGGATTTTCGTGCATATGCTAAGTACATTAATAATATGATTTCCAATTAAAACACCCACGAAATTGGACTTCCGTTAAATTAAGGATGGTAATATATATATGATTATAATTAATCTGTAGACTGTATAAGATAAAAGTCTCTATAGCTCAAATGAGCATGAAAAAGCATCATTATATGCAATCAGAGAAATGAAATACACGTCGCCATTTACCAAATTTTCATTTGTGAACAAATGAATACTTGGTTTGTTAACATACCTTGTTTTGATTTTATTTCTTTTCCACACATGTAGTGCCGAACATGCTTGCTACTAGTATACCTTAATTGACAATGGATGGGGCAGCACCAATCAATTGGATTAGGGTACACTCAATTTTATAGGATTTTTTTTTTTTTTATAGTTTAAATTAGATTTTACAGATCAAATGGTATATATATTGTCATATCATTTAAAATATTTAAATAACGTAATATTATATACACTATTAAATACAATAAAACAAAATATAAACTGTAAAATGGTTCTATTCCATCTATCTTAAGTAGAAAAAGATCATCTCTATTTCACTTGAATGAAAAGGACATTTTACATTTTTAATGGTGTATATGTTGTGACATAGTAAATATGAGGTAATAACATAAAATTTGAATCTTAAAATAGTTCATCTCCCGTGTTTGAGCATTCTTAAAAGAATAGAGATCCTTAACAATTTTGTTACCTAGATTGCTAGCAATTTAAGTGATAAATATGAGAAAGTCTTTATGAAATCCATTTGTCCGAACAGGTCTAGAGTCCACTCAATTATTAGGGCAAATGAACCCCTTAGGAATTTTGTTTGGATGCTTTAAAAAACTACAGTACATAGGCTGTAAATTTTTTAATGGTTTAATTTTAATGAACCATTATAATGATTCACTGATCAAATTATAATGGTTGTTACTTTGTACAGTACCAAATAAATTTAATTTTAAAGTTTTTCTTTTATATTTTTATTTTCTTTTATAAAATAATAAAATAAATTTAAATAGTTAAAAAATTACAGCACATATGCTGCTGTAATTACTTGATAGCACATAAGGCAAATCCACTCCATAAAAGCTTTATCTCACACGAATTTGGCTTAGTTGCTATAGTTTTTTCAAGAATCCAAATTTAATTTTAAATTTTTATGAGAAAAAGAGAAAAAAAATCAAATTTAAAAAGTCGAAAAAATTAGGTAATATATTTTTAAAAGTAATGCTACCCAAACTTCCATTTTTATAACCTATTACTATTAAATTTTGAAATTAATCAATAAAAAAGTGTTGAAGTCAGGCGTTTATCATTATTTTTTAACGGCACCCAAATCCCTCTCTCAACTATTTGCCCGGATCTTCAGCCACGGGTCCTCTTAAATAAAAGACAATCCCATTGGATAGCTTGCCCATTTAGCTCTTGGAGATTCAAATTTCAAAATTTGAATGTTTAAAGCGCCTTTAACGGTCAGAACCAGCTGGATCCCACCAAGGTGCTTTTTTCAAAAAGCCACTGTCATCTAATTCTTAGCTGTTTCAAACGAATCTGAATCCTCTCGGCCGGTTGCCGGTCCTTTGAATTTTTTTGGACAATTTTACCCCTATGTTTTAAAGGGCCGGCTCCTCTCCAGGATCCAACGGCTCTCCTACAGGATCCAACGGCTCTCTGCCATCAGTATCTCTTTATTTATACTCCATTCTCCTTACAGTTTCTCATTCCCATTTCCCCACCAGGCCCAGACGTCTTTGTATACGTCTTCGGCTACCTTTGTCTTTCCTTCTTTTCTCTCTTCCCCCACAAACTAAGAAGAAACAAACATGAGAGAGTGCATCTCAATCCACATTGGGCAGGCTGGTATCCAAGTGGGTAACGCTTGCTGGGAGCTCTACTGCCTTGAACATGGAATCCAGGTATAGCCTTTCTCTTCTCAACAAAACTACCTAAAACAGCAACCATTTCTTTTCTTATTTGGGCAGCGGGAGTACTAATTTCTGGGTTTTTGTTTTTGTTTTTTTAAAGCCGGATGGGCAGATGCCAAGCGACAAAACTGTTGGTGGCGGAGACGACGCCTTCAACACGTTTTTTAGTGAGACCGGAGCCGGCAAACACGTTCCACGCGCCGTGTTCTTGGATCTTGAACCGACCGTCATCGACGAGGTCAGGACCGGGACTTACCGCCAGCTGTTCCACCCCGAACAACTCATCAGCGGCAAAGAAGACGCAGCAAACAACTTTGCAAGAGGCCACTACACAAGTAAGCACAAAAACCATAACTTAGATCTCCAAAATATTGTCTCTAACCAAGGATTTGATGTAACATATTCTAACACAGCCATGTATTTGAACCAATTATATAATATTAATAACTTAGTTTGAAAGTCCTCCAATATTTATGCTCAGAAGATTAACAATTTGGGGTTTCTGGTTTTGCCATCGGGAAAGAGATAGTGGATCTGCAAAACCAGAAAACCCATAACCTAGATCTCCAAAACCTTGTGTCTAACCAAGGCTTTGATATAACATATTCTAACACAACCACGTATTTGAGCCAATTATATTATATTAATCACTTGATTTGAAAGTCCTCAAATATTTGTGCTCAGAAGATTTACAATTTGGGGTTTCTGGTTTTGCAGTTGGGAAAGAGATAGTGGATCTGTGCCTTGATAGGATCAGGAAGCTTGCTGATAACTGCACTGGGCTTCAGGGGTTTCTGGTGTTCCATGCGGTGGGTGGAGGGACAGGCTCTGGGCTTGGATCTCTGCTTCTAGAGAGGCTCTCTGTGGACTACGGCAAGAAATCCAAGCTCGGATTTACCGTCTATCCGTCCCCTCAGGTCTCCACCTCCGTCGTCGAGCCTTACAACAGTGTGTTGTCCACTCACTCCCTTCTGGAGCACACCGACGTGTCCGTGCTACTCGACAACGAAGCCATCTACGACATTTGCCGTAGATCGCTTGACATTGAGAGACCCACCTACACCAATCTCAACAGGCTCGTTTCCCAGGTACAGAATATAATCAATCAAGCATTGTTGTTCTCAAATTTTTCAAATCAGTTTAGAGTCAGATTGCTAATAGGAGATTTTGTGTTTGTGAGCAGGTGATTTCTTCACTCACTGCATCTTTGCGTTTCGATGGTGCTCTGAACGTGGACGTGACAGAGTTTCAGACCAATTTGGTCCCGTACCCGAGAATTCACTTCATGCTTTCATCGTATGCCCCGGTGATCTCCGCCGAGAAGGCCTACCATGAGCAACTCTCAGTTGCTGAGATCACAAACAGCGCTTTCGAGCCCTCGTCCATGATGGCCAAGTGCGACCCACGACACGGGAAGTACATGGCATGCTGTCTGATGTACAGGGGCGACGTGGTTCCCAAGGACGTGAACGCGGCCGTGGCTACCATCAAGACGAAGAGGACCATTCAGTTTGTGGACTGGTGCCCCACTGGGTTCAAGTGTGGGATCAACTACCAGGCTCCCACAGTGGTTCCTGGGGGTGATTTGGCCAAGGTTCAGAGGGCTGTGTGCATGATCTCCAACTCCACCAGTGTGGCCGAGGTGTTTTCCAGGATTGATCATAAGTTTGATTTGATGTATGCGAAGAGGGCTTTTGTGCATTGGTATGTTGGTGAGGGTATGGAAGAAGGGGAGTTTTCCGAGGCAAGAGAGGATTTAGCTGCGCTGGAGAAGGACTATGAGGAAGTTGGGGCAGAGTCTGCTGAAGGGGAGGATGATGAAGGCGATGAGTATTAGTGTGTCTTAGTGATGTAGTGGTTCTGCCAATGGACTCATTGGTTTGAAACAGTGGATGGAGACAATAGCTACCGTGGTTTTTTAAGTTTCTTTTGTATCTTTCTTATTTTGAGTTTTAATGGCTGGATGTTTCGGACTCGTTCAAGAACAAGTGCATCATTTCTATATGTTTTCTTTGGCCTTTTACTTGAGACGGTTGATTGTTCTTCCTCTTGATTTGTTCATTTTGAGCATTCATAATTGGCTTCTCTAAATTTTCATCTAAAAAACTTTTAAAATCTACTCTACATCCAATTCAACAAAAGCACCTCCAAATCCAAAACCCAAAAGCATCAAACTGGTCAAGGCCACGAGACCCCCCATCTCTAGAGGATTCGGATCTCCTCATTTTTTTTTTATAATATAAGATTCTAAAATTTTTTTAAATTTGAACCCTACATTACATTTATGGGTCAAATGCCAGCTTTTTTTTTTCCTCCTTTACCCTTTCATTATCTTACGCTGTTTTCGGATTGTTTTGAAGATCCATTCTCAAGAGTTAAAATCTGTTGCTCTCTTTTTTGGTTTCTCCTTCGAAAGAAAAAACAAGTGCAAAAAAGATGAACTGCAAATCAATTTTTTACCAGATCAGCATAACTAGATAAGGATACGATGAAGGGTCTAAAAATTGAAGTCCTTTAATACGAAATCTTCGAAAACAAAGTCTTATCCTCTGAAAACAAATATTCGAAAACAAAATCCCAGTACTCTGTTTAATAATTTGCTACCAAAATGTTAAAGGACTTCAAATTTCACTTTCCATCACTTCCAGTTCAACATTCTCAGCAACCAAACAGTTGTTAATGTGAAGGCAAACAGAAAGAACTCAATTATTTCTTTTTTCCTCCATACTTTTATGGTTTTCTCATCATTTCCTCCACTTTCTCGGGAACCAAAGAAAGGCTAGGCATCGGAGTCCAAGTAGAGCGCCGTTTGAAGTATCATTTGTTACAATGTCTCTGCGGAACTGAAGAAGAGAGACGGGCAAGCGAAACAGAGAGAAGGTATTCCCAGGAGATTTGGGATTCGGATCCCACTCATATTACAAAAAATATGACATTCTCATATTCTTCAATCTCAGCCCTTCATTAAATCCAATGATTCAAAACACATGCCAGCATTTTTGCTGGTTAACCCGGGTTGGGTTAACTAGCCTTAACAAACAAAAAAAAAATCCCGTTTCATTCGTTCGTCCTCCAAATTTTTCAGCTCTTCCCTCCCTCCGCTCTCTCTCTCCTCCCTCTCCCCTCCACCGTGCCTTCCACTCCATCGTGCGCCGCCTCCCTCTCCACCGTGCGCTGCCTGCCGTTGCATAGCGATTTTCAGAGCGTCGGAATACGTCTTGACAATGGAGCCCGGGGGACCGGGCACCGGAGGCGCCTTATCGGAGTGACTCGTTTTCTTCTTTATTGTGATCACTACCGCACCAACGACGAGAGCCAAAATCACCAGAACCAGAAACCACCCTTTGGAACTCCTCAATTTCTCCAATTTTCAGTGATTTAGTCGCTGCAAAATACCACTTGGAAGGCCTAGATCTGGTTCAAACCCAAACTCACTGTACGGAAAATCAGTGGCACTTCTTGGGAGTACCACAATGAGCAATGAGAGACGGAAAGTTTTGAGTCTTTAATGAAAGAAATGTGGAGATAAAGAGCAGAGCACCACAATCAACAATGGCTATCTTTGGGTTTGGTGGTTGCTAATAAACCAAAATATTATGAAACAGAAAAAGGAAATATGTGGTTAAGAACAGGCTTGTTGGATCTAGGCCAAAGCGACAAAGATTGGTCCCTGAGCTGAGCAAAGATTTTTCTTTTTCTTTTTGGCTTTTTTTTTTTTTTTTTTTATTAATATGATGGTTCTTTGTACAGAAACACCGACAGAGGCAATCACCAGGGTTAAATTGGTTTTTTATGTTCTGGTTTTCTGAGGTTTTGAATGGTGGAAATGCACCTGCACAGCAGTGATTTGAATTGTTGACTTGGACGGAAGCTCTGGGCCGTGGACGGCAGGCGGCGCACGGTGGAGTGGAGAGGGAGGAGAGAGAGAGAGAGAGGAGGGGGAAGGAAGAACTGAAAAATTTGGAGGAAGAATGTATAAAATGGTTTTTTTATTTTTTTTTAAGGCTGGTTAACCCAACCCGGGTTAACCAGCAAAAATGCTGAAATGCTGGCATGTATTTTGAACCATTAGATTTAATGAAGGGCTAAAATTAAAGAATATGAGAATCTCATATTTTTGATAATACGAGGGGATCCGAATCCGGAGATTTGCTGTGATTTTTTTAAAAGCATGGAAGCCTGATAGTTGTTTAAGAGATTGTATTTAATTAATCTTTAAAAACATATGGAGGCTTCAAATTTAAAAATCTAAAAAAACCCGAATCCATCCACTAGAAAGAGAGGGAAAAAGAGAAAGAATAAAGAAAGTAATCATCATGAGAGAGAAAAGCGATTTAAACAAAGTTTGCATAGAGCGGAGTGTTTCAGGTAAGTCCAATTCGATAGGCAGTAAGTCCGTAAAATTGTCTGGTTTACTTCAATTCATATAAGATAAACTCGCTAGTTTGGAAGAGAATCTTATTCCATCTCCTATGAGTAATTATATATGTTATTTTTTATTTTATTTTGTGTTAATTAAAAGTGATGTAATTTTTAAAATTATAATTGAATTTATGATTGATCATTATTGTATTTTGATCTAATAGTGATTTTAGAAGTCATGTTACTTTTGGTAGACATAAGGTAGACATAGAAAGTGACTTGTATCATCACTCCCTACACATATTTTGTCTATATTTTTTCAAAACAAATTTACCATTAAATATGTGAGATCTATGTAGACCCACATACGAAGCATGCCAACTCAAAGGAAATAATATGTGAAATGAACGTCAAAATGCAAAAAAGTATTTCTCTTTAAAAAAAGAGACATGCTACTCTAGAGTAATGCTACATGTTATTCTTAAATTTATTTATAATAGATTACAAATTTAATAGTGATTTTAAAAGGCATATCATTTTTAGAGAGAAGCAAGAGAGACACAAAAATGACATTTAATATTACTCTACTATTCCATCTCTTATCTATCTTTTTTACAAATTTACCATTATATCTATAGGACTTATATTTAGATTCTACATATTCAATGGTAGATTTGAAAAAATATGGGTTCTATAGATAGATGTAATAGTAAATTTAAAAAGGAGATTGATGAAAGATAAAAAAAAATAGCATTTTTGAGACATACTACTCATCCATTTCCCATTCATTTTCTTCAAATTCATTATTAGATCATGTAGGGTTCTACATATTCAATGATGGATTTGAAAAAAAAAAATGAATGAAGATGGATGAGTAGTATAAAAAATAGCATTTTTCTTAAAAAAATAGCATTTTTCTTAAAAAAATATGAATGAGAGATAGACGGGAGATGAAAAAATAACCATTCCGCCCCCCTAACCACCTTGTCAACCTTGTTAACATATGATATAATATACTATATGTATAATATGATTTTAAGCATTAAAATCTTAGTACTCAATTACCGAAATCATGCCATCATTTCTTACATAAAATCACTATCATTTTGCTAAATGACATAATGATGGGAATAACACTCGTCATTTGTAAAAAACCCATGTTAATAATGTTGGTTTTATAATTGTACTTAAAGCTCTTTTCATGAATTAGTTTCGTATTGTTTTGCTTACTAAGTTGGTAAACTTACTCAGTTATTTATTTTTCCTTGTAAAATACCTTGGTGTTTTACAAACTATCAGTAATTCAGAACAATATGAGGTAATTCGTTAGGATGAAAATGCCGAGCGAATTATCTGTATTCTCAGGTTTGATTAAGCTATTTTAATAGTCATGTCCGTTTGGAAGCTTTGTGTCTATTATTGATGATATCATTATTACAAGAATGTTTAATAGTAAACTTAGATCAACTGTCCTTACTTTCGCTATATATTTTGATAACTAGTGATGAGTAGTGAATTCAATCAGCTATCAGTTAACTAATTTAAATACCTTACTGGTGATACTTCAAATTAGTCAAATTAATTAGCTTAACTCTGGAGATATTTTGGTGATTCAATGTTGTTGTTTTATAGAGTTTCTCCCCGATAGAGAATACATATATCTCTAAATCTTATTCCATGTAAATTAAGATTAAAAAACAAACTACATAATTAATTAATTTTTTGGAACATTACAATTACATATTGTGATAATAAGAAATTCAAATGAATAGAGGCTATTAAGGCATTTTGACAATTTATGTGAAAATGATTAGCTTTATTTTGAATAACAAACTTTTCGTTTACTTCTGATAATTATTTTAGCAAATTAGTACCAACTTTGTTTTCACCTCCTTTCTCTTTTATGTTAATTTTTTCCTAGTGTTTAGCGTGGATTCATTTCTATTGATTTCAAATGCCTCTTCATAATTTGTAAGAATTCGTTTGTTTGTTCTTTTATTTGTTATCGTGTACAATATATGTGGTTTTGACATGTCACTTCCACTTTTAATTTTCACTATTTATAGCCCCTTTACATAAATAAATAATGTAATTATTTACATTCTATACACTTAATAATAACTTAAAAGTATCTTTTTTTTTTTTTTTTGTATTAAAACAAGCATTATCATATTTTGTTTTGATCTAATTCTTGCAATGAGTTATTTTTTGTAGGAATTGGTAGAATTTCTAACCATAAAAAATTGTCAAAAAGAAAAAGAAAAAGGAGTTTTGTCTCATTTGGACCAACTTGCCGTTGGGTATTTTGGATTGCCATTTGGTTCATTAATAAATGCAAAGAAAAAAGGAGTCTGCAGGAGAGATTGGGCAGCTGCAAGCAAAAGGGCAAGTCAGTTTTTGCAAGTAAAAAATGGGGAAGGGCTGAAACGGGCTGAAACGACAATTCGTTGTCTTCCACACACCCACGTGAATGCCTAAAAAACGAGGTGCAGGATTTTAAAGCAAGACCGGTTTTTGAGAATGAGCTGAAATAGAAAAATGGAAAGTAGGACTTTTGTCTTTCCAAATTCCAGCAGATGTATGAGCTGAAATAGAAAAAGACACAAATGTGCAGCATTTGAAAACAGAGCAGCAACACGAGAGAGAGAGAGAGAGAGAGAGGGGGGGGGGGGAGTTTTTTTTTTGTTTATTTTGGAGAGGGCTGGACGTGAAAGACGGGAGCTGGTTTTGATCCATTTTCCCTTCATTCAGCTAAGCATTTTCCTTTTCTAGTTTTTATTTTTTATTTTTGCTATGTTAATTTTTAGCACTTTGATTATTTGTTTTGTTCTCATAAATATGAGTGGCTAATCTTTTAGCTAGGGCTATGGGTGAAGCCTAACATTTTTATTATGTTAGGCTTCAGAATGTGTACTACGATGCTGCTTTATCTTCAAATATGGGTCCGGCCGGCATTCCCAATACCGTAGGGCAGCAATGGCGAAAGCCTCCAGTGGGGGTTGTCAAAATTAACTGGGACGCAGGCGTGGCTAAGGCTACATCCAAGATGGGAGTGGGCGTCATTGCCCGTGATTCAACGGGGCAAGTTCTAGCCACCATGTGTACTACGATGCCTATTATCACCGACCCCACTGTTGCCGAAGCAGTTGCGGCATGGCGAGCTGTCCAGTTCTGCATAGAGCATGATTTCCAGGACATCGTTCTTGAGGGGGATGCTTTGGAGCCGGTACGGCCAATTGATAGAGGATACTAGAGATTGTTTGAACAGTCAACATTCTTGGGTTGTTAGTTATATCCGGAGGGGTGCCAATGAAGCAGCTCATCGATTGGCGCAAGCAGCACTACATCAATCTTTGGATCAGTCTTGGTTGGGTTGTTATCCTTCTTTTATTCACAATATTGTATTGTCTGAGAAAGTTTGTTGATGTTTCAATGAAAGGCGATATTTCCACTTCAAAAAAAAAAAATGATTGAGTGTTGAGAATAATTTTTATTTGAAAAATATTTCATGTTGACAAATTACTTTGATTCATCATCATTTTTGTTTATATTAAATGCTTACTTTGTATGATTTGTTATAATTCAAATTTATAATGATTGGTTAATCGCTTTTAACAAATCATGAAAAACAATTCTTTAATCAAACTCATGCTCAATCGACTTTAACTTTTAATTAGTGTTTTATTGTTAAATATTTCGATTAGAAAAGTTGATTCTCTACCTAATTAAGTTATAATTATATGTCTTAAGAATACGTAATAGAATGTTAGGTAGATCCTTAAAGTCCAATTGTTTTTTTTGTATTTTAAAAAAAAAAAAACAACTTTTTTTGGTTGAAAGGTAGATTGGACACTTCAAGAAAAAATAACTTTCCATCAATTGTAACATCAAACACAAACAAAGGGTTGCCAATTAGAAGGAAATAATACTTTGAGTGGCTCAAATGTCACAATTGGTAGTTTGGGTGCTACCTACAAATGCCCATAAGCTTATGGAGGTAGGTCTATTTTCCCCCATATTTTTATATGGTTACATTTGAGACTTGCAAAAGGCATTATATTGGCATATTGAAGCACATATGTTGAGAAAGAATGATTGTTCTATAATTTGAATAGACAATTTTTCAAGGAGCTTTTGATTTATCACCAATCTAAGGGGTAAATTCCTCTAATTGAAAGTGTTGGGATTAAATTGACACCTAAAGCAAAGTGCAAGGGTATTATTTATTATCTTCCCTATATATATGTTAATGGAAAGCAACCTACTGGAGGATCCTATGGCTATCATATTGTTAGAACTATTGCTACCCTTTTTAAAATATTCTCATGTTAATCTTCTCTTTCACTATCTTTAATTTTTACATTTATTTGTAAAAAAATAAAAAATAAAGATGTAAAGGAAAAATCAACTAAAAAAAAAAAGATGTTGCTATTTTTATTTCATAAAAGGTTATGAATTACATACTATGATAAAGAGAAATTCAAATGAGTTGAGTCTATTATGGCATTTTGACAATTTATGTGAAAATGATTAACTTTATTTTTAATAACTAACTTTCTGTTTACTTTGCTAATTTTTTTAACAAATTACTACTAAATTTTTACTTCACCTCATTTTTTTATGTTCTAGCGTCGCATATGGATTCATTTCTATTGATTTCAAATGCCTCTTCATAATTTGTAAGGATTCATTTTTGGGTTCTTTTATTTGTTCTCTTTGCATAAATCAATAATGTGAAGATTTACACTCTATACACTCCAATATTATAAGCTTATAACTTATTTTAAGCCAATAAATTTTTTCAAAATTTTGTTTGAATGGGGGCTATAATCTAATATGTTGTGAATGTTGGGTGATACCTATTCACTTGTTCTTTTACATTACTTTTTAAGTATAGTTGACTTTTGCAAAGTGTCATATATTAATTGCGTAAAAAACTCTTCTAAGGCCTTATGGTCATAGCCAGAGACATCAATTGAACAAAAAATTATTTAACTGGAATACTATGGTATCTCCAAAAAATACAATTCTTAAACAACTAATTTTTTAATAAGTTTTTTAAGGATAAATTATTTACAAACTAGAATATTTGTATTTCAAGAGTCGCCAACCTTTCAATGGAGATAATGACTACAGGATTTAGTTTGAGTATATAATTTCTATATTTAACGTTTAAATAAGAGAATTTCTAGAGTGAAAGCAGAAATATGATGGCTATGGATTTTATCAAAAAATTTATTTTGGTGATGGTAGAGTTGATTGTCCTTGTAATAATCAAAGTGCATAGCAATAACCCTACCCATTTCTCTTGGTTTTATTGCTCGTTTCAATTATGTATCTCTTCGGGTATAAAAATGTGTAGATGTAAAGATACTTTTTACTTGATTTGTATTTGGATTATGGTTGTGGGCATGATTGTAAGGATAGTGCCCTAAAACTAAATTTTATATGACATTTTAGTTATTAATAAAGTTACTTATTTTACGAGAATTACAAGAACATCAAACATTGTTTATTTATTTGATCAGTATAGTCCATAAGTTACATATGAATGAGGCTTATATGCTGTAGTTTTTACTACAGCATGTAAGACTCATTCGTGACATTATATGTGATATAGGAGTGTTAATGAGAGTAAAGTATTGAGGATCTAAATCACAATTCCTTGTAAATTAGAAACTTTTTTTCGTTGTCGGTGATGAAATTAAAAATTTTATTTATATACACACAAGCCTGTCAATTATTGAATTTAGATTACAACGTTTTTCACATGTCATTTTGACGAAGGAAACCATCACTTATTAATATGATTGTCCTGCTCCTTGTGACAAATTAGTAATACCAATTAGCAAACACGTACAGTGTAGGAAACATAAGAACCAAAAAGGCCCAAATAATTGAGGGGAGTCGGGGACCATTTGGTCTAGCAGATGTTGGACAAATGGGTTCCATAGTCGCACCCAGGAATATCTTCGCCGATTTGTTTCCCTCACAGAATGCAAAGTCCCATTCCAAGCAGCCCCTTCCTTCCTGCTTTATATATCTAGCTAGCACCTTTACGCACACACAGTCACTCACACCACCTTTTAGATCTAACAATGTCTACGGTTGCAACACAAGGCGAGATTAAAGATCTTATTCTACAACTTCAAGCACTCTTATCCACAGAGGTTAACCGAAGCAAGACAACCAAGGTAGGAGGGAAAACTACTCACTCGATCACACTCTCACTCTCACTGCTTAATTTCTACTTATCAACTAACTTTTTAATTACCATTGTCCAGCTTCTGAAGGAGATTTGTTATCATATCAAGAGGCTGCAAACAGAGGTTGACGATTTGAGCAACACAATATCTGCTCGACTTGCGCCTTCAGACGATACTAGCTAGTGTTTGCTTTCTTGTATTTTCATTGTCTAGATTTGCTCAAGCTGATTTATTTAATTTTCCCAAACAATAAATAGATGTTGTTGTAAGTGCTCTAGTGAGATTTATGTATCACATTACTAAGATATAAAAAGAGTGAATAATTTATATAATATAGTTGGATCCAGACCCAATTTCATAGGCTTAAGCTTTTAATTTAAGTAGTATTTCAATATGCTATATTAGAGCACTAGCATCATCTTCTCTTAGACTTTTCCTCAATAAAAGGAACCAAATCACTTTTTGCTTCCTATTTAAATAAGTTCCACAGCAGCTTCCCTTATCATTTTCCTATATCATTTAAATATTATTAAAATTAAATGTTAGGGAAAGAGAGAGAAAAGAGAAAGTCAATTAAAAATTGTTTAAAATAAATGCTAGAGAAAAGCGAGAGAAAAGAGAAAGCCTTTTATATTAAAATAATGTTAAGGGAACCATTTTTGGTTCGCTAGATGAAGGGAACCACTTTTGGTTCCCTTAAAGCATTCTCATCTGGCTTCTTACTTTTATCCTCAAAATAGGGAGTAAAATCAGTTTTCGTTACTTTAGAGAGCCACTTTTTCTAAACACCTACATCTTGCTCCCTAAACTAATAACTTTGACTTTTTCATTTAAATATTAATATTTTAAGAATTTTTTTATTCTTTCTCTAATAAATAAAATTGAAAAAATCAAAAAGTATGAGAGAGAAATTAATATTTTATTATAAAAAAGATAAGTAAGGAGCCGGATGAGAATGCTCTTAGTGTTTTTATAGTTTAGGAAAAACTTAGGAAAGTTGCTGCAATGACTTTTGTGTGTTTTTTTAACAGTTTTTCCTACACTAAGGAATTGAATAGTGTTTAAGGAAAACTGATGCTAGTGTTATTATAAGCTCACTAAAAGACTTCTCTATATGTTTTTTTGTCCAATAATTAATATAGTTGGATCCAAACTCATAAGCTTAAATTTTAGATTAAATAATATTTTAATATGCTATTTTTTAGATAATTCAAGCTTTTAAATTAAGTAATATCCCAATATGCTATTCTCTAGGTAATTCCCTATCTAACAATAATTAAACGTTTCACTTATCGGTTTTTTATTTTCTCGATTCATTTATTTTTTAATTTTTTTTTAAAAAATTGACAGTTTTAGGGGGACCCAATTTGGAAGAAAATGACAATATGCCATGAAGTCATCGTGCCCGATTAAAGTTTATGTATAGGAATGACAATTGGCCTAACCAACCACATTTCATTACATATGGACTAGCCTAGGGAGAATAGTTCAAAAGGAGGCCCATGATTTTGTTCACACTAGCTTCTCCTTGCTTTTTTTTTTTTTTTTTTTTTTTTTTTTTTTTTTAACTCTGTGCAAGGTAACTGATCTTACAGAAAAATGTACAGTAAAAAAAAAAGAAAAGTTTAAAAAAGCGTTTAACAAACGCTCTCTCTCTCTATCTAAGAAATAAGAAACATTAAAATTGAAAAGTGACCAGAAATCAAACTTGATTTTTAACTTCACGCACTTCCTAACCGAGTTTTAACTCTCCCCGTCCAGGCTCCAAGTCTCATCTACTCCTGCCAAAACAAAACAATGGAACTCATCCAAATCAGTCCAAATTTCAATACATGAAACTAAATTCTATTTAAACTCAAAAGTCAAAACTATTACTTTAATACCATGGTAAATAGTCGGTTATAGAAATATAATAAATTTTATTATTTAATTCATATGCTAACAGTCGAAAAAAACGTAAATAAATCAGCGAAATTGTAAATGGTGTTGGGCCGGATCTTCATGATATGGTTTTTGCCCTAACCCAAACGGCTGATTGACTGATTATTATAATTTATAAAAATAAATAAAAAATAATAAGAAAAGATAACTGAAGGAAAATAACTGATTTACTGGCCGCGGTAACTTGCCAGAGAATAACCCTTCTGTTATGTAGAATTTTTGAAAGATTGGAGTATATATGGAATTATTTAAGTCTCGTGCTCTATCAGCGAGGATCGGAAAGGGAAATAGATACTGAATTTCGTTAAGCTCGTGGTTTAACAAATATGATTACTTGAGGTGATTATTTATTCATTTTTCTTTTGGAAATATTTATATTTCTGTCCTTTTTCTCCGCTTTGTGTCCAAACCGAGAACAGCAGCCAAAAGAAAGGAAAGCTTTAGGAGGAAAAGAAAATACGGAAATTCAAGAACTTAGAGATCAAGATTGAGAGAATGGATTGATTCAATTCAACAAATTAACAAGAAGATAGCTAACCTTGATAGCACCACGTTTGGATTGATTCAATGTAACGCCTTAACGGTGGTGGTCTTCCGGCTGAGAGGCGAGTTCGGCAAGATCGGCTTCGCGAATATCGCAACCTCCATCGGCGCATCCACGTGATCGTGGTAATGATAATGAACAGAAAGATGGCCGTTCTCTTTGACGCCGAGACTGAAATCCTCGCCGAGGTGCGAGTCCTCCTCCCTGATCCTCAGGATCTGGCTGTGCACGTACTTTCCCCATTTACCCACCGACTTCGGCGACTCTTCCGTCTCCTCCAACTTCCGTCCATCCTTCGAGACCTCTCCGGCGAGATCACCGGACTTCACCCCCAGTCCCGGCGACAAGAGCTCCTTGGGTTTCTGAAGCTCAGAAACCGAGATAGAGACTCGTTCTTGCGACTCGTTCACGGGATTCACCGTCATATTTTGGTTTCGTCTCAGCAGCTCCCAATATCCAAAGACGCTACGTCTTATGGAGAGCAACGAATCAAGAAAGAAAACCCTTTTTTCTCTCTCGTGTTGTGGTGTGGGTTTTTTGGGGTACTTATAAAAGGAGCGATACGGGGCGTTTCGTGTGTGAGAGAGTTTCTATTGGCGACACGTGGCTACGGGGACGAGTCCGTGGGGCTCATCAGGTCGTTGCCGTTTTGTTAGGAACAGTTCTTTAATTGTGATCAGTGGCTGAATGCCACGTCACACTACGGCCTGTCTCACGCACTTGGCGATTCAAAGAGATTTTTTTAATCGGGTAAATAATATTTGCTTAACGAGATAATCACATTTAACAGGAATTAATCATCAACGCACTAGTCCGTCTTTGGAAGTTTTAGTTATTAAGTGTGAGAAGGAGATTGGGTAGGGGTCACATCAGATCTGCTTTGACAAGGATGATTGTGGGCCTTTGTGGCATAATCACTCTTTTATTTATGAGAAGGAATTTGCTAGAATATTTTTTAGAAATTTTTTTAAGAGTTTTTTTTTAAATTGTTTTTAAATTTTTTTAATCAAATTGGAATCCACCTCTCTCAATAAAAGGTGAGCCTCAATTTAATTAAAAAAATCAAAAAAATTTTTAAAAAAATTCTTAAAAAGACCTCTAAAAAAGTGCACAAATAATTCTCCCGTAGGAATCCAATGTATTTTACTATTTCTCAAAGCGACGGTGACGGTCGACATGATTTTGGTAGCGCTACGTACATGCTAGGGACGCGTGGCATGTGTATATTGAAGCGGGTCACAATAGCTTTTTGGATGGCTTTGCATGGGTGGCCTAAGCTTAATTATGAATGAAGGATTTGTGAAGTGGGGAGGTTGACATGGCCCATGGAAATGTTTATAATATAAACGTGGCTAAGGTTTTAGTGATTTTCCAAAGGGGCCCAGGTGGACAGGTGGAGTCCGGTGGGGAAGACTTAACCAAAATTGATTTAGTTTTTCAGATGAAACTCGTGATATGATATCTTCAAAGCGTGCACGAGAGTGAGAGTTAAGTAGGAGGTCCCAATGCTCCAATGATGCGTGTTTCACATGGCCTAGTCGAACAGGAGCAGGAAATAATGGATACTATCTTTTCTACTTTTTTTTTTTTTTATAAGTATTTCTTAATTTTTTTATTATATTCTTGCTCTGTCTGTCTCCTTTACTCAATAACTCAACCTCTTCTCTTTCGGATTTCCTCGCCGATGGTGATTCAACCTTGAGGTTTTCTAAACGCAGTTGGACTGATGATTCTGTAATTTGCAAATTCTCTTTTTGCCAAAACCTATTTAAAACTTTCACTCGGTGTAAATGCTTCAGCCGCTTAAACATAAGACTGAAAAGTAAGAGTTTCAATTCTCTGCAATGTACCATGGAAGACGCCCAACGTTACTCGTTTTCCAAATTCCCAAAGTCAGAATCCAAAACTTTTCCCAATACCCCACCAAATGTCAAAGCTTCAGACACCAAGAAAGTCCATCTCCCTCATCTCTACGGTACTCGTTTCTCATTTACATCTTCTCTCTCTCCCTCTCTCTCTCTCTCGGTCGCACAACCACCAAGTACAAACGTCGATTGATGACAACAGAACTCAAACTCCCAAAACGGCAAAACCCATCAGTTCTCCCCACGCCCATGAAAAAAGGGCCATGAGCCCATGAGATCAGAAACCTTTTACAGAAGACACAGCAAAACTAGTGACCGGAACAAATAGAGCACAACCGTGGTGACATTGAGTGATCTAAGTTATGTACCATTTAATAAAGTGTAGTACTTGCAACATCAACAAACCCTTCAGAACTTCCTCCCAAAAGCAAAAATCACATCGTCAGAGAATGTTAATCAAGGCCAAACGGAAGCATCCTGGACTCGAGAATACACATTAAAGCTTGAAATCAAGCCTGTCGAGTCTCAACATATATGGAACTACAAAGCCTAATAAAATATATAAAGGCATTACTTGCAAAATAATTTCATTAAAACAAAATCCTGGAGATCAAGAAGAGTGCATTTGGGTTCTATTCCAAATAAATCAAAATGAACCATGTACCAAAATCCACTACGATAGAGATTTGGGGAAAAAAAAGTCGGGTAAGAAAACATGAAACAAGAGATTGACACAGGCACAAAACATCAAAAAACTCAAATAGTTCCTAGGGTTGGAGCTAGCCTAAGCGTTCATTCTTCATCCTCCTCATCTCCATCCCCACCACCAGACTTCTTGGCAGCTGCCTTCTGGTTCTTTCGCTTCACTCTACCAGGGCGTCCACCTCCGAAGGGACTAGTGAGAGAGAAATCAATATGCTTCTGGGAATCAACTCTCACCATGAAAGATGCTATGTTAACCACTTGCCTCCCAACCCTGACAAGGAAAGTACCGAATAAAATGTGAGATATTTTCAGCATTTCTGAAAAGGTTATTACATAATATAAAGTGCTCATGCTCGATTACTTATCAAAACATATATATAAAGTGCTCATTCCCAAACATGAATATAATAGGCAAGAAAATCACTTGATCTCCCCCCTATGACAATCATTATAGCTTCCAAAAATGAAGCATAAGGCACTAAACATGAACCCAAGGAACAAAACTACAGCTCAAGCTGAACATGGTTGGGGTTAAAAAGAACTAGTAACTATAACATGGCTTGATTATGCTAAGGCAGGAATAATTGCAACAAAGAGGTCAATCACCTCTTCATCTGTTAAAAAACCCTATTAGTAAAGCTTTAAAGCAAGCTGCTAGATGCAGCACACTAGTGCTTTACAAATATAATAGAAAGTAAAGGACGTCGGTTCTTTTCAGGTACAGAAGAAAATCAACATTTGATAGCTCTTCTGACTTTCCATAACACTGTTCGTGAAAGATCAAACTACTACAACAAAATAGAGTACTAGCCCAGATAAAATGAGTGGACTAGGCCAGAGCTTTATAAATTGAAAGCACAGCTACTTTTGCTCATACCACCAAAATCACATTTCCACACCCTAATGTAATTCATGCAGAAAGATTCAGCCATTCATGCAACTTACCTGTGTCCATCCAAGTAGATTCAAAATCTAGAATGTGTTCAAAGATTCATAGCAGCCTAACATTGAGCATTTCAACAGTCAATGCAGTGAAAAAGGTCATACATTTCATGCACAAAGACGACGAGTTTCATCCTTACTAGCTCATTAAGCAAAAAATTGATAAAACAGAAGACTCAATTATACAGTTTTGAAGTCCATAAATACAAAACAACTACAAATTACGCTATCATGTACTCTTTAGAACAATATAACTAGCAAGGGAACTACTTCTACAGTGTGCGTGTAAACATAAAAGGATATAACAAACTGATTGAAGCAATGCTTTAGCCATTTTGTTGGGAACAACTAGAGTTTATACCTGATATGCCTCTGTCTAATAAGCACCCGAGCATGATGAATCGACTTGGCCATACCAGACTTGAACACAAGGGTTTGCAGCCGGCGCTCAAGGAAGTTCTCCACAGTCAGAGCCAGGACATAATCAAGCTTGTTTTGGCTCTCATCCAAAAGCCCATACCTATTCATTCTTCGCAGAAGGGCCTCACCCTCAAAGATCCTGCGAGGATTCTTCTCATCCAAAGTGAGAAGTTCCCTGGCAGCATTACGGATGCGGCTCAAAGCATATTGAACCCTCCACAACTCCCTCTTACATCGGAGCCCATACTCTCCCACAAGCTTCAGCTCGTGGTCCAAACGCTCTTTCTCGTATGGACGACGAGGCTTCTTGAAGGTCTTCCCATCTAAAACCACCCAACATTGCACACTAACAGTTAAAACTCATTAAGAGTATAATCTAGTGTTTCAAACAACCTTAGCTTCGATTTAGTATCAAAAAAGTTACAGATAAGTAGGGGTTACAATTGGGCTAATTAAATGAGAGAACTTTCACTAAAAAAAAATCCACATTTATAACGTAATAACGAAAAACAAATTTAAAAAAAAAAAAAAAAAAAAAAAAAAAAAAAAAAAAAATCCTTTCAACCATCCAGGTTATCGTAAGAGGCACAGTTTAGGAGATTTTTCTTTGTATTCCAATTGTCCTTTTGTTTCTCCCTTGTTTTCTTGGCAAAGAAACATAGCACACAGCTAAAAAAGACAGTAACTTACAATGGCGAACTTGAAACACGGATTCTGTGAAATCAAACCGTACAAATCAAAAAAATCTATGAACGAAATTACCAAAAGGAAGACCCTAACCTACACCAGATCTGATAAACATTCAAAAAGATATCCATACAAACGTAAATTTCAGAGAGAGAGCATACAGTTGCGGTAGAAATTGACGTGGACCATGGCTCCGTCGGCTTCCGATCAGGCGCGGAGTGTGCTGAGTGAAAAGGGAGGGACGAGAAGACAGAAAATGAGAGAACGGTTCTCTTAAATATGCAAACCCAAAACCCTAATTCCTTGACGCGAAATTACCAATTTGCCACATAATTAGGCTGTGTTTTGAGTTTCGTAGATGTGACGGCCCATTTCGTTGGATCGGGTTTTGGGCTTATTAGTTATTTCGGCCGCTCAGCCCGTCTAGATTTTAGGTCTAAAATGACTCTCACGCCCTTTGAAATTCAAAACTAAAAAACACAATTTTTTTTTTCAAAATTATTAATAAACAATTCAAAACTCAATACACTTTTTAAATGTGAACTGCAACAAAAAAAAAAAAAAAAAATCTCTTTTATATTATAACAAAATATTTTTTTTAAGAGAATACCTACTATCAGGATGAGCTGTAAACTTTATTTTTACCGCCTATAATAAAAAATTACACATCATCTAAACACATAAAATACAATAAGTGTAAATTTAGTAGGTCTCTTCAAAAAGATAAGTTGTTATTTTGTCGATAAATTTTATTTTGTTAATAATATATAGTTGGTGTTTTTAACTGACGTGTTAACTTCTTATTTAAGTTGTAAAATATAGGTTTTACATTATATTCTGACTGAGAGTATTTTCATTTTTTAAATCAAAACTCAAATAACTTTTAAAATTATTATTGAGTATAATTTTATATCATATCAAATATCATCAATGTCATATTTGCAATGGCTTCAGGCTTGTTTGGGTATGCGATTATTTTGTATTGTTTTCAAAATTTTGAACATTGAAAAAAAAAAAAAATTGAAATTATGTTTCATGATTTAGGGAATAGAAAACAAAATTGAAAAAAGATGTTTGGAAAAGTGAATTAAATTGAATATATTTTAAAAAGTAAAACTAAAAATAAAATAAAAAATCTCTAAATTATAAAAAACTAAAACTAAACAAAATATATTAGGGTGGTCCGAAAACCACCGTTAGGGGTAGCTCTACTACCATCAAGTGTTTGGGGGATCACTCAAGGGTGGTCCAGCCACCAATGAAGTTCTATTTGTTTTTGTTTGGTTTTTTTTTTTTTAATATATATATATATATGAAAAAACTTTAATAAACCACCTGAACTTAATCCACACATTTTAAAATAATCCTTCAGAGTTGAAAAAATTTCAATTTATGCCACTAAACTTTTTATTTTATTTTAATCTTCTTCTTCCTTTCAAATTTTTTATTAAATCATATCAGATGATTGCCAAAATTTCCAAATGTCCACTCTATCAAAGACTTTCAGATACCATATGACGACAGAGGCAACATCATAAGTCAACAACTACTAATTACCAATTTTTATGTCTTGTAAATTCATTTGAAAAATAATATTTCACATCAAATTTTAATTTTTTCTCAATCGCCTTCTTCTTTTTGTTCCTTTGTCAATTACAATGAAAAAAAAAAAATAAGGATGAGGGTGATTTACTAAAGTTTTGACTTTATCAAATCGCCCTTCTTTTTTTTTTTCTTTTTTTTAACATCTTTTACCAAATCCCTTTGTGAGCTTTAAAACACATCAAATAAAAGGTTGGCATAATGTACAACCAAATAAAGATGCTGCTGAGAGGAGTTTTAATTCAAGGGCGATTGAGATTATTATATTAATATTATAAAATAAAAATATAATATATAACATTATTTATATGACATACAAGTATTCATACATGTAGCTATCCACCATCCGAAACTTTATGACATGTTTGCCATGTATAATAGACCTTTTATAATAGAAGGACTATTCTTCTATGCCTAAAAAAGAGTCATTCCAATAGGTTTTCGAAAAAAAACTCTATTTTTTTTTTATATTACAAACCTAAAATTTATATTAATAAAAAGAAAATTTCAAACATTTTTCGGTTTACACCCGAGATGGTTGGTGCCCCTCATGGAGGAGCCCCGGGGGTGGGGTGACACCACCGATGTTCATCTCTGTCACAGACACAGGATTCTAGGATATGAGGATAACATGCTGTGGGGCTTATACAACCCTACACGGGCAGTTTACTCCTTGCTCGTTGATTCAGCTTGGTTCGGCCGACCATCATATGGCAGGTGCCGTCCTACTACCATCCAAGAATTACTCACCGCTTAATTGTAGCATCAACCACGACATTTTTCTTTAAATTTTGCATTTTTTAATGGTTAAGCTGGCATTGTTATTGGTTATTTAGCTGGAGTTATCAAAGGCTGAAACTAGGGATTCAATCCAACACAAATATGAAGTAATTATGTCTCATCTCAATGTTCCTTAGAAACCTAAGATCGTAGATCAGAAAAAGAAATAGACAAGTGTGAAAAATGCGAGTCCACCATGAGCGGCTAGGGGTGGTGTGATCACCTCTAAAGAATGTTTTGAAGTTTTTTTTTTTTTAAAAAAATAATATTAATATTTGATATTTTAAGATTTTTAATTAAATTTTAGTGAAATAATCATGTGTTATCATTCGATTAACGAATATGAATCATATTCCTTGTATTTTCGGTCAGAGTAATGCTAAATATTATATTTGTATCTTTTTAAAATTGATATAATTATCAAAAGTGCCATTAGATTTGAGATAAATTACTATTAAACTTTTGATAAAATTGTACTTTTAATAGCCATATCAATTTTAAAATAATAAAAATAAGATTAAAAAAAAAGATCCATAACATTACTCTTCCAATTAAAGACATTCTTGTTCTTAAAGAAATGATCATTATGCATATTAAACATATCCAATAAAAATAATACGGAGGGAATGATTTGACCACATAGCACATACTTTTGAAGAATAATACTAGATATTATATTTTTATCTTACAATTATTTAATAATCTTTACGTAGCACTTTAAATCAATGATTGCATTTTCTTTTATTTAACAATAATTAATTCAATGATTATTTTTTTAATTTTTTTTAATGAGATTTTCATAATTTAATTTATAAGAGATGAATATAAAACTCTTACAACATATAAAATACGGATAACCATAACACCTCGTTATAAAATTATTTAATTAAAATTATTACATCAGCACAGCAACATTAAATGAATCTTAAATATAATTATAATATATAGCCTTCCTTTCTTTTAAAATGTCGGTCGGTAATACGTTGATAAAAGCTGAAGACAGTATTTCTCTATTTTTTTAATTTTATAAAAAAAATTTATTTTATGTATGAGTCTTTCGCCGTTTAAAAGCATTAAACTCATCTCGAGGTTTTTCATTTTCGTCTCAAATTTCGTTTTGCCCTCGCAAACCTAACCCTAACATTCCATAACCCTATCTCAACGTGATTCGAGCCAAAAGCTAGGGTTTTCTCTGAGGATCTAACTTCCGTGTCAATCGGGTTTCATGGGTTCGAATTGACGCTTCGGGGGGCTAATTCGGGTTCGGTTCGGATTGATTCCGAGAATCAGAGTCTCTGTGGTGGTAGTAGGGTTTGTGAGAGAGCTGTAATCGGAGAAGATGAGCGCTCCAAAGAAGAAGAACTTCCAGATAGAGGCGTTCAAGCACCGGGTCGTGGTGGATCCGAAGTACCCCGAGAAGACGTGGAAGATTCTGGAGCATGCGATCCACGAGATTTACAATCATAATGCTAGCGGGCTCAGCTTCGAAGAGCTTTATAGGTTTTGCCCCTTTGTTTCACATAATTGCACAGCTTATTAATTTTTTTTTTAAAAAAAAAGTTTAGTAATGAGATTAATTAATTTATGTACTTCTTTTTTTTTTAAAAAATAAATGGTGATGATCAGGAACATATTTGATGAATTTGTGGGCTTTGATTATTATGCTATGTTTATCTCTCAAAATTGACCTGGATAATGTTTGATAATGAATGGGTCTTTTTGGCGTTTTTGCCCCTGGCTTTGTTTTGTTTTGGTAAAAGCTTGGAGTGATTCATAAAAGAAGATAAAAAAAGAAAAGCTTGGACATGGATGAGAATTGCATTAATGTAGGATATCATAAGGTCCGAATAAGATTGAAAATGATGCAGAAAATGTTACTTGCGCTTGCGTAAATATGAAACTGTTGGAAGCATGCCATTTTCAAGTCAATCTCCCATGTATGTCAGTTTGGTGTCACTTTATATCTGATTTGTTCCAGGATTAGTCGAAGATAGTTTCAATTTCAGGAGACTACAGTGGTATCTCTGTGTGCTGCTAGTTGTATTTCAGTGTGCTTTTATTCCTCTGAGGCACCCTTATGAGGTCTCTCACTATATTGTATTTTCTTTCTTCTTTCAGCTATATGGTTTACAGATTATACCTTTTAATGCTTTGATTCGAGTGCAATAGGTGGTTTTCCTGTGATATTTGGTGGACTCTCTCTCTGTCCATCACTTTTCCTCCTATTTTCCTACATGATACTGTGTCCGTAGAGATATTCTCTCTTTATTTTTTTTCACTTAATTTCCTTCCTGGTATTTATCTTTTTTTTTTTAAAAAAAAATTATTTTCACTTCTAAGATGAGCGGCTGATTTCTTTCCTTCCCACCCAACTTTGCGTTTTCTGATGTTTAACATTCTGAATACATTCAGGAATGCTTACAACATGGTGCTGCACAAATTTGGAGAAAAACTATACTCTGGACTTGTGACAACTATGACTTCGCATCTAAGTGAAATATCTAAATCGATTGAAGCTGCCCAGGGAGAGTTATTCCTGGAAGAGCTGAACAGGAAATGGGCAGATCATAACAAGGCATTGCAAATGATCCGAGATATATTGATGTACATGGATAGGACTTTCATCCCAAGCACCCATAAAACCCCAGTTCATGAGCTTGGGTTGAGTTTGTGGAGAGATGTTGTTATCCACTCCAGCAAAACCCAGACTAGGCTTCGGGATACACTTCTTGAGCTTGTGCATAGAGAAAGGAATGGCGAAGTTATAAATAGGGGCTTGATGAGGAATATTATAAAGATGCTAATGGATTTAGGTTCTTCTGTTTACCAAGAAGACTTTGAGCACCATTTTCTTGAAGTTTCAGCTGATTTTTACCGTCTTGAGTCTCAACAATTCATTGAGTGTTGTGATTGTGGGGATTATCTAAAAAAGGCTGAGAGACGTCTCAATGAAGAAATGGAGAGAGTGTCCCATTATTTGGACACAAGAAGCTTAGACAAGATAACTAATGTGGTTGAAAAGGAGATGATTGAAAGTCACATGCAGAGACTTGTCCATATGGAGAACTCGGGCTTAGTTAATATGCTTGTGAATGACAAATATGAGGACTTGGGAAGGATGTATAACTTGTTTCGCAGGGTGCCCACAGGACTCTCAATTGTAAGGGATGTCATGACTTCATACATTCGGGGTACTGGTAAGCAGCTAGTTACTGATCCGGAAAGGTTGAGGGATCCTGTAGACTTTGTGCAGCGCCTCTTGGATTTAAAGGATAAATATGACAAAATCATCAGTTCGGCATTTAGCAATGACAAGACATTCCAGAATGCTTTGAATTCCTCTTTTGAGTACTTCATTAATTTGAACACTCGATCTCCAGAATTCATTTCTTTGTTTGTGGATGACAAGCTCCGTAAAGGACTGAGAGGAGTTAGTGAGGAGGATGTGGAGGTTGTACTGGACAAGGTCATGATGCTTTTCCGTTACCTCCAAGAGAAAGATGTATTTGAGAAGTATTACAAGCAACATTTGGCCAAGAGGCTTCTTGCAGGGAAAACTGTCTCTGATGATGCAGAAAGAAGTTTGATCGTTAAGCTTAAAACAGAATGTGGATATCAGTTTACATCTAAACTGGAAGGTATGTTCACTGATATGAAGACCTCTCAGGATACAATGCAGGGTTTCTATGCGAGCCATGGCCCCGAGTTAGGGGATAGCCCCAGCTTAGCCGTCCAGGTGCTTACTACAGGTTCGTGGCCAACTCAACCAAGTGCTACATGCAACCTTCCAGCAGAAATCCTTGGGGTATGTGAGAAGTTCAGGAGTTATTATCTTGGCACTCATACTGGGCGTAGGCTGTCTTGGCAAACAAATATGGGTACTGCTGATTTGAAAGCAACCTTTGGGAAGGGCCAGAAGCATGAACTGAATGTTTCCACCTACCAGATGTGTGTACTTATGCTTTTCAATAATGCCGATCGCATGACTTATAAAGAGATTGAGCAAGCCACGGGGATACCTGCCTCAGACTTGAAGAGATGTCTACAGTCTCTGGCCTGTGTTAAGGGGAAGAATGTTCTACGGAAGGAGCCCATGAGCAAGGACATAGCAGAGGATGATTCCATCTTCTTCAACGAAAAGTTCACAAGCAAGCTCTACAAGGTAAAAATAGGTACTGTCGTTGCACAGAGGGAGTCTGAACCTGAAAATCAGGAAACCCGGCAGAGAGTGGAGGAAGATAGGAAGCCTCAGATTGAGGCAGCGATTGTGAGGATCATGAAGTCAAGGCGGATGCTAGATCATAATAACATTGTTGCTGAGGTCACAAAGCAGCTGCAGGCGCGGTTCTTGCCCAACCCTGTTATTATCAAAAAACGAATTGAATCCCTCATTGAGAGAGAGTTTTTGGAGAGGGATAAAAATGATAGGAAAATGTATCGATACCTTGCTTGAAGAAACTCTTATGATTGTCTCATTTTGTCAATGGCATTGGGCAAGGCCCGTGTGGTTGTATCCTCCATTTACTTAAAATTGAGTATCATTCTCGAATTACTCAAGGCTTGGATGGGTTTCAATGAATTCCATTTAGTGCACCTTTGCTGCGCAGAATCTATGAGCTCCTTTTGATTGAACTCTTTGAGGGCTAGGTTGGAAGATGGGATGTACTGAGTGCTTTCCGCTTCAGCCTCCAATTTCTGATCCTGGTGGTCCTTGTTATTCTATCAGTAGAAGGTTGCTATGAACTCTTGGAACACATTCAGTCTCACAGGCAAACTTGTGGGCAGAATGGGGTAGCTCTACTAGTTAATCATGGGTTGTTTGAAGCTCTGAATTGTCTAATTTACTTCTCAATCTCTTCGTATCGTCATATCCTTCCATTTGCTCATGGAATTATCAATGTGTTGTTTCTGTGGAAAAAAACCTAGTTAAATGAGCAGAAGAAAACGTTGCCTTGTAACTTGTAAGCATAAAAAGTGGAGACCTTGTACAGCTAGGTTACGTTGATTTTCAATTTTTTCATCCATCTATGATAAACTATATGGTTTTCTTTTTTTGGCGAAAAAATAGGTAGCTCTCCAAATTGATTTTGGTCCTTGCTAATCTATCATTTAATGAACCATTTGAATAAGAACTCAGGTTTCACTTGGTCATTCAACACTTCGGCCAGCCGATTCTGAACAATAACCAAGTAATGGCACAGCAACCTCAAAAGATGAATATTTGATTTAAGTTTAAAAGTGACTTCAATAAGTTATGCTAAATTATGTACAAGAATCTCAGAGCTACGTCATGCTCCAGATGTCCTCTGTAGATTAGCACATTGGACGACACTAGACATGTTAATGCTCATTATGATGCCGGTCTGTTTATACCCCTTTCAAGCGAATTTGTTCGTTTTTTTTTTCTTGTTTTTTTTTTGGAAAAAATGTAAAATTGATCCTTGTGGTTGGTCTAAATTACAGATTATTTTATGTGGTATAAGAAAAAATTCGGAGGTCCCTGTGGTTGGTCAAAATAACAAATTACTCTCTGAAACAAAATTTCGTCAATCATTTTAACAGAAACTGTTAGTGTACCACATCAGAAATTTGCGTATACAATTCAATAACTGTTGATTGACCAAAATAACTAACGCTTTTTGTTAAAATAATTGACGAAAATTTGCTTCAGGGAGTGATTTGTTATTTTAACCAACCACAGAGACCTTTGAGTTTTTTCTTATACAACAGGGATTGATTTGTAATTTAAGTCAACCACAAAAACCAATTTTACATTTTTCTCTCTTTTTTTTTTTTTTTTTTTTTTTTCTGCTACCCTTCATGCAATTTTGAAAGAAGCCTAAAAAGGCTTCATTATATCAAATCATAAAAAAGATAAAAATACTATTCTGTGTAACAGTATTTGATCCCATCTGCGGGCTTGTCGATGTGGGAGGGTCTAGTTAAACCTGCCACGTCAAACCACTTAAACTAAAAAGAAAATAAAAGAAAAAAAAAACTCAAAATCATAAAAACCAAAATATTTCTTCTTTGGATCCCAAATCGTTCCTAATTCAAAATTTGGAGCCATAACTCTCTTAGGGCCTATTTGAAATTGCGATTTCAAAAAGTACGATTTTAAAAATAACAATTTTAAAATGTACGATTTAAAAACGCAGTTAAGCGTTTGGCAAAATCTCAATTTGGCCTTTAAAATTACAGTTTAACATTTAAAATTATGCATTTTCAAAAAATACCGCCTTAGTTGAGATTTGAAAACGCAGATTTACTGCGTTTTCAAATCGCAATTTTTTAAAAACGCAGTTCTCAAACAATCCAATTTTTGTGATTTGGTTTAAAATCGTACTAATTGTCTACGAAATCGCAATCTCAAACGTACCCTTACTTTTTAGCCACAACCACCACACATTAGCCATTGTACGCGGCCGCCGCGAATTGTCGTTAGTTATTCCAAATCGTGTGACACCCCCCTCCAAATTGTTCCCTCATTTGAAATTTCAAGCTGATTTCACTCAATTGCAAGCTACAAGCACCATACACTGCCGCCAACATCTACTTTCAAATCATGTGACATCTCTTCTCATTTTACATCTTAACTTCTCTCTCCCTTTTTGCCCAATCGAAGAATAGCTCAGTGAGAAGTTGAAGAACATAACTTACCATTCTCTCTCCATTTTAATTCTCTTTTTAATTTTTACATTTGGATTTTGTTTGTCGAAGTGTCTAGTTTATGGAAGAGTACTGTGTTTATTGTTCAAAGAGTAATGCTAGGATTGCTTGTTGGGTGGCTGTTTCTGTCAATAAGAATGGATATATAAAGTCTGTTGGTGATAAAGAATATGATTTTCTAAGGCTAAAATAAGCCCTAAATCAGTTTACTAAAAGGAAATAATTATTTCCACGATATTCCTAAACGCAACTTAGTCCTCTTTGGTTGAAGTCTAAAACTCATGAGATGACAAATTTGGCAACTTGCCAAGCAAACCACTACTCTTTTTTTTTTTAGGCAAACCACTCATCTTCTTCAAAAAATAATTCCTATGGATTGCCACGAGGGCCAATCATTATTGCATAGTCCTCTATGGTTGAAGTCTAAATCTCCTGAGATGACAAATTTGGCAACTTGCAAAGCAAACCATTCCCCTCTCTCTTTTATTTATTTTTTGTCCTCTAAGCAAACCACTCATCTTCTTCAAGAAATAATGCCTATAGATGAGTGCCAAACCATCGGTGCAAGACCAAGCTTGAAGTGAAAGGTGCAGCCACAATTCTCTATACATATACGTGTGTGTGGGTTTGGGACTAGGATTTTCTAGTTGGTTTCAACTGGAGAGGAGCCGATCCCTTATAATTTGGAAGTAAAATTATATTTTTACCAAATGTGCGAGTTTGAGTGAGCATTGATTATACTAGGGAGAGAGGAAAAGCATAAGACAAAGAGACAAGATTAGCAACAATGGTGTATCGTGATTGGTGTTTGGTGATAGTGGCTCGAGAGTGAGAAAACTAGACTTGAAATTTAAAAAGGTGAAATAATTTTGAAAAGAGGACTGTCGCTTAATTTAGAAGAGCTGACAATAGTCACCGACGGCGTCATACAATAGTTCGCGTATGGTGGTTGTGTTCGAAAGTGAGAGAGTTGCTCCAAATTTTGGCCGAACAATTTGGTGGCTTTGAGAATTTTCAATTCATCATGACATTTTATTTTTGTTTGTTTGTTTTGTTTTACTTTTTTTTTTAATGGGCTGACATGGCAAGGCTGACTAGACCCTGCCATATCAGCCTTCTAGAAGTGGGTAATAGTTTGTTTCAGTTCCATGGGCCTCAACCCAGAAAAAGGGCCCTCAAATCCTCCATAATCAAACCCAAGCCGAGCTTTTTCTCTCTGTTCTCTCCTCGCCCTACCGTTCCCACGTTACACTACCTGTTCAAGCCGCCGCCGGCAATCCCGGATATATCATTCTCATCCCCGTGATTCTCACTCCAATTGGCTCAAAAGCATGTCCGCGAAATGGCGTGCTCTACAGCACCGCCACCGCTACACTTACAACGCCGCCGTTTTCCCCAGCTCGTACACCGAGTCCTTAGCCCTCAAACTCCAAACAGCCTCTTCGAAATTCTACGACGAGTTGAAACAACTAGTCTCTCTCAATTCCATTTACGCCCAAGTGAACCACGCGAAGAGAGTCGCGGCCTCATTCAGCGACTTATTGTCCAACGCCGAAGACGAGGCTTCGGTCTCCGAGGCCGCTCGCTTCTACTTGGAGGTGTTGTTCCTCGAGAACTCTCTGCCACTGCACCGAACCCTAGTCTCTGCCTTGGCCAAGGTGCGCCACCATCACGCTCTCATCGGCGCCTGCCTCCACGCGCTATGCGACGAGTACGGCGGAGGTAAGCGGACGCGCTTCTGCGTGTCGCGCGTGGCGTTGTCCGTCCTGGGAATGCCCAAGTTGGGGTATCTGGCGAACGTCATTGAGGAGTGCGCTATTTTGGTGGCTCGAGACGCCGTCTCGAGCCTGGACGGCGTCGTTTCGGAGACGGAGGACTTGGCTCGGCCGTCCCCGATCGTCATGGAACAGTGCCAGGAGGCTCTCTCATGCTTGTACTACCTGCTCCAACGGTTCCCGTCGAAGTTCACGGACTGTAACGGCGCCGAGAACGTTCTGGGAGCGGCCGTGACGGTCATTTTGAACGTCCTAAACTCAACGGCGTTCTCGAGGGACTGTTTCGTGGCGGCGGGGGTGAGCTTTTGCGCGGCGTTGCAAGCGCGTTTAAACGCTCAAGAGCTTGGCTTCTTCATCATTGAAGGTATATTCTATCAAACTACTCGCGGTTTGATTGAGCTTAGAGATGTGATTGCAAAGGTTCCTTACAAGGGTGATTTATACAGTGAAGTACGAAACTTTTCGGTTTTGAGTAGGCTTTGCTTGATTAGAGGGATGCTTACTTCTGTTTCACGAAATGTGCTTAATGCCCAGTTTGATGTATTGGGGGATGGTTTGAATGGCAATGAGGGTGGTGGTAATTCTGTTAAGACTATACTGTATGATGGGATTTTGCCTGAGCTCTGTAACTATTGCGAGAACCCAAGTGATAGCCATTTTAATTTTCATGCGTTAACCGTGTTGCAGATTTGTTTGCAACAGATAAAAACCTCGATGTTAGCAAATAATAGTAACCCGTCGGGAGGTTATGATTTGATTCCGGAGGAAATGGGAGCCCGGGTGTTGAGAATTATATGGAATAACTTAGAAGATCCCTTGAGTCAGACGGTCAGACAGGTTCATCTCATTTTTGATCTCTTTTTAGACGTTCAATCTTCCCTTCGTTGGTCGGAGGGTAGTGAGAGAATGAAGTCGTTCTTAAGAAAGATTGCTTTGGATCTTCTCCGCCTGGGGCCACGTTGTAAGGGGAGATATGTTCCTTTAGCTTCGCTGACCAAGAGGTTGGGGGCAAAGACTATGTTAGATATGAATCCTGACTTGCTGTTCGAAACGATGCAGGGGTACATTGATGATGATGTGTGCTGTGCTGCCACGTCGTTTTTGAAGTGTATCCTTGAGTACTTGCGTGATGAGTGCTGGAGCAGTGAGGGTATTGAAAATGGGTATGCAGCTTATAGAGGGCATTGTTTGCCCCCCTTTATGTATGGGCTTGCTTCTGGAGTTTCAAAGCTTCGCTCAAATTTGAACACTTATGCTCTGCCAGTCTTACTTGAAGTAGACGTGGATAGTATATTCTCTATGCTTGCTTTTATCTCTCTTGGACCAAATGGGCGTGAGAATGGGCAGTCATATCCTGAGTTTGGTCCTGGGAACATGGAACTTAAAGTTGAACAGCAAGTGGCCATTTTAGTGTCATTGCTCAAGGTATCCCGTTCACTGGCTTTGATTGAGGGGGACATTGATTGTTCTAAAAACAACGTGGTTCACAAGAAAGAGGGTGGACTAGGGACAGATTGCTTTACCCATCATGCTCTTGTCTGCATAAAGGGGATGGAGATTGAAGTCCCTGTTGAGTGGCTAGTACTGGCATTGACCCATGTTGATGAGTCACTCCGTGTAGATGCTGCTGAGACTCTTTTCTTAAACCCGAAGACATCTAGTCTGCCTTCCCGTTTAGAGCTCACTTTGATGAAGGAAGCAGTGCCATTAAACATGAGGTGTTGCTCTACTTCTTTTCAGATGAAGTGGACCAGCTTATTCAGAAAGTTCTTTTCTCGGGTTCGGACAGCCTTGGAGAGACAATTCAAGCAGGGGAGCTGGCAACCACTTTTGTATCGCGATAATAATGAAGAACATCTTTCCAATGGAAGCAAGGAAACACTAGTTAACAGAGCAGATGATCTTTTTCATTTTATGAGGTGGTTTAGTTGTTTTGTATTTTTCTCATGCTATCCGTCTGCTCCTTACAGGAGAAAAATAATGGCCATGGAACTTATTCTGATAATGCTTAATGTTTGGTCTATTGTGCCTTCCTTCCAGGAAGACTGTACTTCTCTTTCTCCTGAAAGCTGTCTTAATCCGTACAATAAAGGAATTCTATTACCTGATTCAACTTTGTTGTTAGTCGGGTCGATAATAGATAGTTGGGACAGGCTGAGAGAGAATTCTTTTCGTATACTGCTACATTTTCCTACTCCACTTCCTGGAATTTCAAGTGAAGACATGGTCCAGAAAGTAATTGCTTGGGCTAAGAAATTAGTTTGCAGTCCACGTGTGAGAGAAAGTGATGCTGGAGCTCTCGCCTTACGCCTTATATTTAGAAAGTATGTATTGGAGCTAGGGTGGATCGTCAAAGCTTCAGTTAATATTGTCTGTTTTTGTCCACAGCCCGGATTAGTAAATGGGAATGATCAGACTGGTAAACCTAGGCATCCTGTCATAGAATATATGAAATCACTTGTAGATTGGTTAAATGTTGCTGTGGAGGACGGGGAGAGGGATCTTTCTGAAGCATGCAAGAACAGCTTTGTTCATGGTGTATTACTTGCTCTACGGTATACTTTCGAGGAATTGGATTGGAATTCTGATGTAGTCTTGGCCAGCATCTTAGAGATGAGACATTTATTAGAGAAGCTCTTGGAGCTCATTTTGCGAATTACTTCTTTAGCGCTTTGGGTGGTTTCTGCAGATGCTTGGTATCTGCCAGAGGACATGGATGAGATGGTTGATGATGATAATTTCTTGTCTGAGGCTTCAGATGAGGTGAGTGTGCTGACACATTCTTCAGTCCATGGAGACACACAGTCAAAAAATGTCCAGGATGTTAGACTGGAACAGATAGTTATGGTTGGTTGCTGGCTTGCTATGAAAGAGGTACTCATTTTTTTTTTCCGGTTCCTTTTTTCTGTTTGTTCATTGAAGTGAGCTAATTATGTGCATGTTGTCATTTATTTCTCTGGTGGTAATCAGTTGTGTTTAAATCACAATGGATAGAATATGCCCATGAACTGCCTGGGTATTCAATATATGTGCTCAGTTTTTTTAGATTTCTTGAGTTATATTAATTACTGTTGATGGTAATATCTGTTTGTTGTCAGGTGAGTCTTCTTTTGGGAACCATCATAAGAAAGATTCCTTTACCAAGTAGCAGTAATTTAGATACATTAGTGTCTGGGGCTGCCTTTTCTGATGCTGCTGATTCTTCGGTGATGGCAATATCTGATGCGATGCTTGATGTGAAACAACTTGAAACAATTGGGAGCCACTTCCTAGAAGTCCTTCTGAAGATGAAGCATAATGGTGCAATTGATAAGACGAGGGCTGGATTCACAGCTCTTTGCAACCGTCTACTTTGTTCAAATGATCCGAGGTATGTTTCCATTTGGTCTTTTTACAGTAGTTGCATTATGATCTTCTATTTTATTTCATGCCTTCGACTTAGTTTGAAGAGGAGTCACGATATATATTACACCTCTTGTATGTCATTAGCAGCACCTACAAGCTTGTTTCTTTTTAAGACAACAGAAGCAGCAATGCAGGTTTCAATAGAAAAAAAATATTATATCGCCAACCAACTGCTCTGTTCCTGCTGAGATGGTATTGGCTTTTTTTTTTCTTAAAAAAAAAAAAATTCCTCCAATAATGTCCATGTTTTTTTGAAATGAAAAGGATCATTTATGAGCAATGATGGTCAGACTGGCAAGTCGAGCTGGCTATTATAGCATAAGTTTCAATTTATGATTTATCAAAATTTGTGCAACTGTACTTGCAGATGTATCTACATTTCCTCATTTGCATTGTCTCAGAACTGAGTATTGTTTAAAAGAGAATATGAATCTGGAAATATATGTTGTTCTATGAGAGCTTAGGCTAAATAGATTATAAAAATAAATGAGAATGTTGAAGAAAAACATATTGCAGTATTCAGTGATGGAATGGAATTAATTCCCTTCTGATTGATTCACCCAGAGTTTGATTAGCTTTAAGAGAAACTGGAAATGCATAACTTTAAATTGCTGAATTCATGCTGAATTATATTTTAGTTGTATTTTCAGTCATAATGAATCCTAGATTACCAAAACATCAAATATTAATACTTTCTTAAAGCTCAGAGATATATTTAGATTCTGGATGTTGAAAAGGAAATTCAAATCAAGTCAACTAAGCTGTAATCATAACAAATAAGAATCAACTATTCCGCATATTACTTCCAAGCCTTTGCACTGTGTTGAAGAGTCTTGAGTCTACAAACAATGTTATTTTTTGTATTTATATTTAAAGTATCCCATGGTCAAATCTTGGACTCCATGTTAATGGGTTTGAATCTGTTCATAGGCTTTTGATGGTTTCTCTTTTATACTCAAACATTGTAAATATCTTTTCTAAAATGGTGTGCCCCTTCTCAGACTCTGTAAGTTGACAGAATCCTGGATGGAACAACTTATGGAAAGAACTGTGGCCAAGGGACAACTAGTGGATGATTTATTAAGGAGAAGTGCAGGCATTCCTGCTGCATTTACTGCTCTGTTTCTCTCGGAGCCAGAAGGTGCACCAAAGAAGCTCCTCCCACGGGCACTACGTTGGCTAATAGATGTAGCTAGCGGATCTTTGCTGAACCAAATGGAAACCAGTGGCACAAAAGGCGATTCGTGCAAAATTTTGTCAACAAAATCAAACCAAGAAACCAAGTATGCATTGCAACCTCAAATAAATGAGAGAGAAAACGCCTCAAAGATCCGTGACGAGGGTGTCATTCCTACAGTACACTCATTCAACGTCCTTAAAGCTGCTTTCAATGACACCAACCTGGCTACTGATGTATCAGGCTTCTCTGCTGAGGCTTTGATTGTTTCTATTCGCTCTTTCTCTTCGCCATACTGGGAGGTACGAAACAGTGCTTGTCTGGCATACACTGCTTTGGTACGTCGCATAATTGGATTCCTTAATGTTCAAAAACGAGAATCAGCAAGACGTGCATTAACCGGGCTTGAATTTTTTCATAGGTATGGTTTCTTTGACTATCAAGTTTGAATAAATATTTCTTTTTTTCCTTTTGGATCAGTTTGTACTTGGTTATACAATTTCCATTTGCCTGTAAATTTTTATTAGAAAGTCATCAATATAGAACTCTATATATACATGTGGTGGAATGATTCCCTTTTGGGGGTAAGTACAGTACAAGTTCTAGTCAATGTGACCCTTATATTGTACTTTTTTGGAGTTTGATGTAACTTGGGTCGGATTTAGCCACTGTAGATTGGTGTAGGACCAAAATATACTACAATCAATGCTGAAAAATTGTACTTTGATGTGGAGGAGAGAATTTGGTTGGAAAGAGACTTTGAGGACTTTGAGGCGAGTGAAGTGTTAAGCATGGTAAGAGAATTCAATGGTGATAAGGCCCCCAGGACCTGGCGGATTTTTTATGGCTTTTTTTCCTGAAGTGTTGGGAGGTATTAGAAGAGTACATCATAGTGGGTGGTGTGTACCAAATTATTTCTACGATCCTAGCGAATATGTTGAAATCAGTATTGATAAAGATTGTTTTAAGTTCACAAAATGCATTTATCAGAGTTGAAATTTGTATTTTGTCTTGGTGGCTAATGAATGTTTGGATAGTAAAATTAGATCTAGGGAACCTGGAGTGTTGTGTAAATTGGATTTGGAAAAGGCATATGATCATGTTAATTGTTGAAGAGATGTGGTTTTGGGGAGAGATGGCGAGACTGGATAGTGCATTGCATATCTATGGTGCGGTTTTTCATTCTCATTAATGGTTCTATTTTTGGTTTCTTTAGTAGCTTGTGTGCATTAAAGACAAGGGGATTTGTTGTCTCCATTATTGTTCGTGGTTGTTACGGAGGCACTGAATGATGTCTGGTACAGTGGATAGGGGACTCTTATTAAGAATTTCAATAGGGTCGAGAAATAACGAAGAGTTTATAGTGTCACATTTGTTGTTTGCAGATGATACTTTGATCTTTTGTGAGACTAGTTGTGAACAACTTCGTCATCTGCAGCTTTTCTTATGTTTTGAAGTAGTGTCAGGGCTGGAGATATTCCTGTAGGCGATGTGTGTAATGTAGTATTCTTGGGTGTAGAGTGGCTTCTTTGCCGATTAAGTATTTGAGCCTTTCTTTGGAAGATTCTTACAAGGCTTTTCCTATTTGGAATAGCATCATTGAGAAAATGAAACATTGTTTGGCAGGCTGGAAAAGGCTCTATCTATCCAAGTGATGTAGGTTGACTTTGATAAAAAGCACTCTTTCTAATATGCCGACATATTATTTGTTTCTTTTCCCTATTTCTGTAGGCATGGCTAATATAGACTTGAAAAAATTCAGAGGGATTTTCTATGGGGAAGACTTGGCGATAAGTTTAAGTTTTATTTAGTAAAGTGGTCGACAATTTGTACTCTAATAAAATCTGGAGGATTGGGGGTAAAAAATATGATTTTGTTTAACCGAGCTCTTATGGGAAAGTGGTTTTGGCGGTATGCTACGCTGAGGGAGGCTTTGTAGAGATTGGTGGTAGAAACTAAGTATAGTAGTTTGAGGGGAGGTTGTTATGTTTTATCTAAATTTGTTAGGTATGAGGTGGGAGATGGATCCAAGGTGAGGTTTTGGCATAATTTATGGTGTGGGGAACAACTCTCAAAGATTTCTTATCCAATCTTATTTAGTATTGCCCGTTGTGAGGATTTGTTGGTGGATCATATGCAATTTCAAAATGGAAATCTTCATTGGAATATATTGATTGGGAGGTGGAAGTGGTCTCTTCTTTCTTTGAGCTATTGTATTCTCACATAGTAAGGCACAGAGGTGAGGATAGAATTTGTTGGATCCCTTTTAAAAGGAAAAAGTTTGTAGTGAAGTCTTGCTATCATGTGAAATCCATTCCCGCAAGTTCTCATTTTTCTTGGAAGAGTATTTGGAAAGTTAAAGCTCATTCGAGAGTGACTTTCTTATGTGGACGGCGGCTTTAGGAATAATGTTGACTTTGAATAACTTGAGGAAGAGAAAAGTCATTGTGGTGGATTGGTACTATATGTGTAAGAAAAGTAAGGATTCTATTGATCACCTCCTTCATTGCGAAATTGCTCAAGAATTATGGAATTCGCTTTTCCATTTGTTTGGGTTATGCCTAGAAGGGTGAAGAGAGATGTTGGTAAGTTGGAGAAGGCAAATGAGAAATTGTAATGCTCTGAAAATTTGGTAGTTGGTTCCTTTGTAAACATGTGGTGTATTTGGAGAGAGAGAGGAATGCAAGGAATTTTGAAAATTGAGAGACTTTGATGTTAGAGCTAAGAAATATGTTGCTCCAATCCCTCTACATATGGATAGCAGCCTTCAATAGTTTGCTCGTTTTCAATTTTTTTAGTTTTTGGATTTTTGTTCCTCTTTTCCTCCAAAAGAGGGTTTCTCTTGTATACTTCATGTATACTAGGGTTGTGTTCCTCTGCGTTTCCTCCAAAACATTTGTTATTTTTTCTTTGAAAAATTCTTTCTTACAAAGCTCCTTAGTGCATGACGATCCAATTTTCAAGCTTACAAGCTAATCTTCAATCATAATCACAAATGGAGTTGTTCTTAGCACATGGGGAAAATCTTGGAGGGGGAGGGGGAAGGACTACATTGTCTCGATGTGCTTCTGCCTAATATCTAATTCTCTGTTAGCTGAATTGTTTCAGTTAGACAAGTGGAAGAAAGGGAAAAAGGAAAATTTTTAGAGATTATAGCAAATGTTTTGCATTAATCTTTACTAAGTGCAATGTATTCCAAAGCATTTGCTTTAGTTTTTTTTTTTTTATTATTATTATTATTATTATTATTATTATTATTTTTTAATTTTTATAAAAAAGAAGAAGCAATATTGGATTACAACAAAATATTTTGTTCTATGTTGGTTGTGTGGTTATGAGGGAAACGGAATGTTGACAGGAATAGGTTGTTTTATTTGTTTATTGATCTATTTTACAAGCCCTGAACATTTTTGAGCTTCTTTAGTCTTTCTTTTTTTCTCGCTTTGTACATACTGAGTACCAATTGAAGGGGACAAGGGGCAGCTTTGCCTTATTGTTTGATTAAACGGAGGATTCTTTCCCTGGGAAGTTCACTTACAGATATGGTTGTCTTCTGTGAGTTTGTAAGTTTTATTCAAAGCGGTTAGCCTGGCATAGTGTCTCTGTTTTTGCGTCAGTTCGCATAGTAATTTGTAAAGTTGTCCAGGAACTTTAACCCCACAGAAAGATGTCTAGTTGGTTAACTGTGTCAATTTTTTAAAACCATTTAGTACTTGATTTGAGAATTGAGACAAAAGCTTAAAATTCTGGGGTTGAGGTGGATTTTTGAATTTGGCTGACAAGTTACGGTGATTTGGTAGGAAAAAGAAACACAGATGCTAGGTTAAGGAATTACTACTTTTTTTTTTCCCTTAAAATTGCAAAATTTGTTTCTATATTTCTTGTTTGGTCCATGTAATTCATTCATATTGACACACCTGTCCTTTTTACTGTGGCTTCCAACCTCTGTCTGATGACGAAAATGGAGTTGGCAGTTGTAATTTTTAGAGTTGCATGTCTGACATACACGAGTATTTAGACCAAAAGAAGCTTGAAATTTTTTTCCTTTTTCATATTTTGTTTTAGCAGTCTGGGTTTTAATTGGGAGGGTTTAAATTTGCGACTTTCTGATTAGCATGAATTCTTAATGAATGATTTTTTTTTTTTGTAAAATTATGTCTTATATTAAAGAATAAATTCGATTTACTTTTTGTGTGAAGGTATCCCACATTGCATCCATTTATTTTCAATGAACTAAAAGTTGCAACCGAGTTGCTTGGTGATGTGCCCTCTGGACATTCGGAATCTGACCTGGCAAATGTTGTGCACCCAAGCTTGTGCCCTTTGCTGATACTTTTGTCCAGGCTCAAGCCTTCAACAATTGCAAGTGAGACTGGAGATGACCTTGACCCTTTCCTGTTCATGCCATTCATAAGGAGGTGTTCAACCCAAAGCAATCTTCGAGTCCGTGTTCTTTCATCTAGAGCTTTAACTGGTCTTGTATCTAATGAAAAATTGCCAATTGTCCTTCTCAATACAGCCTCTGAGTTGCCTTGTGTGGAAAACCAACATACAGCATCCCCTGTTTCATTGCATGTGACCCAAGGTTCTCGCCATTTTTCTTTGAACTCGGTACATGGACTACTATTGCAGTTAAGTTCTCTTCTAGATATGAACTGTAGAGATCTTGCTGATTTCTCAAAGAAAGATCAGATTCTTGGTGAGTTAATCCAAGTTCTTGTGATGCGTTCATGGATTGCAAGCCCCAGAATGTGCCCTTGCCCCATTCTCAATGCCTCTTTCTTGAGGGTTTTGGATCACATGCTTAGTATTGCACGAACATGCAGTATGAGCAAAAACTTCTATGCCATTAGGAACCTATTATTAGAGTCATCTAGAGAATGCTTGGATGTTGAAGCTTCTTATGGGCTGTCGTATTATGATCCCACCATAGCAGAACTTCGTGAACATGCGGCCTTTTCTTATTTTAGTTGTGTGTTTCAAGCATCTAAGGAAGTGTCTGAAGACTTTTCTCAGATACCGCAAAGATGTCATCCACTTGATTCAAAATTGTCGAAGTTACCTGAAGAAATGGAGAATGCTTTTGCTGGACTCCAGGAAAGGCTGATAAGCTCCTTGTCAGATACATCATATGAAGTTCGACTTGCAACATTGAAGTGGCTGCTTAAGTTCCTGAAAGCAACAGAATCAGGTTGCGAGGTCCGTGATCTGTCTAGCAGTGAGATTAGGCTAATTCAGAACTGGTCCAAAACCAACCTCCAGGCAACAATGATGAAGCTCTTAGACCTGGAAAAGAATAATAGATGCACATATTACATTCTCAGGATTCTTTTTGCTTGGAACTTGCTTCAGTTTCAGAAACTTAGTGATGAAAACTGCACTCAAACATTTTACATTGGTGGGATGGAATGCGATTCTTTGTTTCAGTTTTGGGATAAGCTAATTTCCTTGTACAAACTAACGAGACAATCAAAGACTCGAGAAACACTCATCTGCTGCATGGGAATATGTGTAAAACGGTTTGCCAGTTTATTTTTAAGCATTCTAGAGTTGAGGAAATCCACTGACCATTGCAAATCTGATCAATTGGAAAGATCAGCCCGCTTGTATGATTGCATCATCTTTTTCACTAGCCTAATTAAACAACATAGTGCCTCTTCTGAGCCAGTAAACATGCGCAAGGCTGCAGCAGAATCTATGATAGCATCTGGATTATTGGAACAAGCTGTGCTTATTGGTTCTTCTGTGCTGAATGACCAAATCCCAGATAAGGATTTACGCTCTCATTTTGAACCAAATGAAGCTCTCAATATGTATGCTCGCCAAATACTGGATATATGGTTCACTTGTATCCAGCTGCTGGAGGATGAGGATGATGGGATCAGGCAGAGGCTTGTTTTGGATGTTCAGAAGTGTTTTTTACTGGAAAGATGTGGAAGATGCTCTCATGCTGGAAAGGTTCCAACCCAAGTGGAGAAAGTAATAGGGTTGTGTTTTGACCATCTGTCTTCTATCTTTGGTCACTGGATTGAGTACTTTGATTACCTTTTGCAGTGGGTACTGAATGCAACTAGTTGTGCAGTATCTAAAGGAGATCTTGTGAGACGGGTCTTTGACAAGGAAATTGATAATCATCATGAAGAGAAGCTTTTGATCTGTCAAATATGCTGTTTTCATTTAGAGAAGCTGCCAGTTTCAAAATCCGGGGCAGTTAAAGACTCAGACAAAGAGGGATTCAGAAATTGTTTGTACGACTGGAGGCACAGATTTTGCCATCAGTTGATGTTGTTCGCTAAGGACTATGTTGAGACACACGGAGGAGTTGATTGGATAGGTGGTGCGGGCAACCACAAGGATGCCTTCTTACCGCTGTATGCAAATTTGCTTGCTTTTTATACCCTCTCGAAGTGCATTTTCAATGGAAACACAGAGGACTGTACATCTATGCTATCTGATGTTGTTGAACTTGGTAGAACTATTAATCCGTTTCTTAGGAACCCTTTGATTCTTAACCTGTACTTGTTAGTTGTTAAATTACATCAGAAAAATGCTGGTACTACTGCTGACCACTTGATCCCTGAGTTTAGCGATGACTGTATCTGGGATGGTTTTGATCCTTATTTTCTTCTTAGGTAAGATCGAGTATGTACAATAGATGCAAGAGTCATATTCGAGTCCTTAATAGGGGCCCTTGGAATTTTTGAGAAATGTACAATTTCTGTATTGCAGTCTTCAACTTGCTTGTTTTAAAAGCTGAAGTTATATGAATGCTGTAGCCTGTATGAGATTTTGTTTATTCATTTTTATTCTCTCTTTCTTCTCTCTCATTCTTTTCAAGCACCTTAAAATAATAAAAAATTATTAAAATTAATATTTAAAGAAAATAGAGAGTAAAATAGAGGATGTTGTTGAAGTGTGTATAGAAAAATGAATAGCTAAAATAAAAGTTTGTACTTTTTGAGGAGCTATTATGAATGCTATTGCTGAAGATGCTCTAGGTTCTTCATGAGTTCCATGCTCATAGCAAGTTTGTTAAGAATTAAGTGGTTTGATATACAGTATTGCATAAGATTCTGATGACTCCTTGGCTTCTGTATAACGTAAGGAGATTAAATCAGTTTATTTGTTCCACAGTTTGCAAGCACATAAATCCTTTTACAATATCGTCACCATAAAAAATGACACTGGATTATCTTCACCACTTAAGATGATAAAGAATCAATGAACAGAAACCTGTGTAGCTAGAGGAAACAATAGAAGGGTAGGCTCAAATATTGGGAAACAAAGAATCAATCACTTAAGCTGTACCACAGATATTGGTAATTGCAGAGTCGGCTCATATGCCATTCCAACTAGAAACAAGTTAAATCCAACTTGCCCAAGTGGGTGGTGGGCAGCCCAAAATTTGCTTGGGCAAGTAGGCTTAGTTAGCTCTCTCACATTATTGCTTGAATTGTTAGCACTCTGGACAATAAAATTGCTAGGAATCTCTATCCACAACATGGACCAATAATTTCCTAAGAAAAAGGTGAAATGCCCTTGGTCATATTTTAATACTAACATAATGGCTTTTGGCGGAACTGATCTTGAAAAAATTTGATATTTAGGAGTACAAATTACTCCTAAGGGCTACAATAAATAAATATTAGCATTGTGGGTAATTTGTTTGATTTATGTGAGCCAGGTTATCATCGAATTGTCGTTTCTCGTCCCACTATTTGCAATACAAACTAGACGGTTGACAGAGCTTGGTTTGGGCAGATCTTTTATTTAAGGGCAAGCTTTGGGCAAAGTTCTCTGGTTTGGTTGGTTTTCTTATGTCAGTAAGTGAACCAGTTGTCGGACTAAAAAATTTAATGGATTTCGTTGAGTAGATAAAATATATGAAAATTCCTCTAGAAAATGACGACTCAAATGTGTAATTTAAACAAACTAGACAGATGTTATGAATAATTTAAAACTAAGATCTTCACTTACAAAAAAAAAAAACTAAGATCTTCTGATGAACATTAGAATTAATGATCCAATGCGGTCTGGGTTGATCGTGCCATGCTTTATATATGTCAGATGAGCTTAACGATGAAACGAACTTTATAATACTTGAAAAACCAAGTTGGCCAAATAGTTCATTCTGCTCCGAATGCCAAGCAATCGATCACCTCTGCCTCACGTTTATGTAAGAAGGCGTTCCCTGCTGCTATAATGGACTTTCTGAAATCTAATTTAATGGCTATATTTGCGAGCCATTAAAATGCTTCTTACACATGGGGGTTCAGCTGGTGAAAAGAAAAATCTGCTAGAGTGCAGCAAAGCAAAAGGATCTAGGGGATAAACAGCAGAACAAAAAAGACTAGTACATAACATGACAATCTGTTACAAAGTGTGACCAGCACAGTAAATCCTGTGTAACAAGAAAGGTTTGTACTAACTAGAGATTGCACTTCTTGTTGCTGCGAACCTTAAGAGAGAAAGAAAAATATAATCTAAAGTATGCCAGAAAGAGCTTAGCTGACTCCCTTGTTTTCGCCTTCGCCTTCGCCTTCGCCATCTTCGTTATCACCTTGTTCTTCTTCATCATCATCATCAACATTTTCCTGCACAGGCATTGTTCAGTGGTCAGGACAAGTGAATAATAATAGTTACATACAAGGCACTAACGAATATGAAGGGTATCAGCGAAAATGGTTCATGTAGTTGACAGCATTTGACAGACAGCACATGAAGCACAATTAAATATGATAACTGGTTCTCTACAACATATTGTAATGCCTTTACCTTTTAAAAAAATAAAAATCTAGGCTTTTCAATCCAGATATTACAATGAATTAGAATAATTTTACAAATTGAATAACGGAAAAGCCCCAAAAGATTAGGTAGGAGAAAAGAAGACTAACCAGTCTATTAAGTTGATAATGGTAAAGCTAGTCACAATTTTTTTGAAAATGCTAACAGACTACGTTATGGGAAATTGACATGTATATTGCTGCACCAGCTAAGTGTTAATACACACTTGTAAACCCAACCAACAAGTTAACCACATCGTGCTAGAAAGGAAAAAAGGGAATAGGAGAGATAGAAGCATAGTGGTGGACCCTTGATTCATAATATTCTATTAAACTAATCCAGGAAGAAAGCACTCTTCCATATGGAAAGGGCAGCAGTAAGATAGTGGATCATCTTTTTCTTCACCTCACTGTTGTCTGAGATTTGTGCTCTTTAGTTTTTTTCTTTGTTTAGAATTTCTTAGGTAATGTCTAGAATCAAAATTGCATGTTAATTAGAATAGGAGACTTGGGAGTTGAAAGTGTAGTAAGGACTGCAAATGAGCCCAGCTATGCCTTATGGATGCTACTTGTGTGAGAGGAAAAGCTGAACCTCCGATGTGGCGAGCTACCGTTGCATAGTTAGATGTAAGTTTCATCAAATATTTGCAAGTTTCCAATTTTTAATTTCTTGGATTGACTCTTCCTAAAATGCATTGGATGAGCTAAGAAAGGTTTCAAACTAAAGAAAATATGGCTTCAAATTTAAGGTAATATGTGAAGTTGAATGAATAAATACTTTTATTTTGGAACTTTCATCTATTTTAGTATAGCCCAAAAAGAGAATTATATTATCTATCATGGGAGAGAGAAAATAACTGCAAAATATGTAATCATGAGGTTACGTGGCACATGAGACATTGAAAAGTGCAAGTGAAAAGCACAAAATTCCCAACGATAACATAGCATGCTAACCACACAACAAACATCTGTGCGCTCGTGTAGTTATTCAAATAAATAATACCTCTTCATCATCTGCATCACTATTAGAATCCTCTTCATCAGCCTCCTGATACAGTGAAATCAAAGATTTACTCTTTAAACAAAGTTAAGAGAAAAAAGAAAACAATAATTTAAGAAATTTTTATTGGGTTACTACGCAGATAAAAATACAATTCCACAGAAAGATAAAAAGGAACAGATAATAATGAAGAAAATTACATTGTTAAAATACTTTAGAGGATTGGGCCACAAGTCCTCCTTTATTATCTCTGCAATCTGCAAATTCATGGGGAAAACTAAGTAATTTAATAAGAGAAACATGGAATAACACTTCAAAAGGTCATCATTAATTACTTTCACATAAGGAACCAAAAATTGAAACTTAAGAATAAAACCCACAATAACCCGATTATTAAAAAAACAGAACAGAACTTACCTCATCATGGAGCTCTGCAGTATCTTTCTGTTGAGTTTCACCAAACCAACTAAAGAAGCTGCATTCTTAATAATATCGATGAGCAAGTCAGGGAACATGCCTATGAAGACGAAAAGTAAAACAAGAACAAAACAGGAAAAAAAAAAATCTCTCTATGGAGGTGGCTCAGAAATCAATTTTGTCTTCATATTTAACATGAACTATAAAGCAATATAAAAATATGGTCAAAAAAACGCAACAATGCCAAAGCTTATTAGAGGAAGAATTCCAGAAAAAATACCTTATATGTCTATCTATTGGTTAAGTAATGCTAATCTAAACCTGCCTTTCTTGTTGTTAAGTAATTTATTTATTGTAACTAAAATGAAAGAAATGAAATATTGTCATGCATAAAAACCATAAAGAAAGTGAGATTTCTTTTGTGACAGAAAACAAAATCAAGCAAAGTCTAAGGGTATATAATGATCTAATCTGTGAAAAGGGTGCACTATTAGAATGAGCATGAAGTGATTTAACACCCATCATGAACCCAACCCCAACAGGCTTGAGCCTAATTCAACCCCCTTCCTACAATAGGTCCACCGTCCCTTTCTAAAGATGACAGTATTGCTCATTTGAGATTCTTCGGAAACTAATTTAAAATGATATAATTTAAGTTAAGTATATGGTAAATATATAAGTAAAATAGTCAAAAAATTTCCAACATGTATTTGCCTGAAGAAACTACCATATGAATTCATACCGTATGCGCAGATTATCAATAACTATGTAACCCGTTCCATGACTTCTAAATCTTAGGTAATGTTCTACTCAATGCCTACTGGTATCAAATTTGCTGCAATTAAGAACACAAAGAGTTGCTAGATAAACCACCTCTCATCATCATGCGGCCGCTTGTTTCCTTTTTTCTCGTGATTAACTCCATTAGAAGCACCCTTCACAATCATTACCAAATCTTAAGTAAAAAGGGAGGAGGATTGCAATTAAATAAAGCAAAAATTGCCAAAGCTGTAACCATTACCATTCCCTCTTTCCACTTGATGTTCGTACCAGTTATCTTGGTCGTTCCCTCATCATAGAATGTGAAGGTTTTCATCAGCTTTGTGTCTTCAAAATAAGGATTCTCATTCATGTTCTGAAAATTAGGAGTTGGTTACACAGACACGCACAGAGACACATTAGCAATTCTCATTAAGACACTATTAGACTGCATAAGCAAATTGTATAATAAACAAAATCAGCATAAGAATAAATAACAGCGGCAGCAAACTAGCACCTCAAAAGAATGGAGAGGTCAACTAAGCAAGCATGTATGAAGAAGCTTACAAATGTAATGGAGTACCCTGACTTCAGATCTTTAAAATCCTCCACATCTAGAGAGTCCAAGTAATTGAAGATCTATGTCAAGAGTAAAAGAAAGGAAATCTGTTAACTTGCAATAGCATTTATTCCAAGTTTGCTGAACTTCACAATTACAATACAATATTGGTCTTCAGTAATTTACACATACAAAAGTCTGAATCCAGTAAATTGTAGAAAAAGGAAAGTTAAAAAAAAAATGTGTACATAGAAAGACTTAGTTGATGTCAGAAGGAACATTCTGATTAACTAATTTTCAGTTCATGCACCATACCTGCTGGTCATCCATACTCAAAAGATCACCAAGTGCAGGGTGGCTCAGAAACTGCATAGAGAAAAGAAATGCACAACTCATGCAGCTGTAAATGTAGTAAGGATAGACATGCATTGTTACACATCTGAAACTTTATTAAGTTAATTAGAAACAAAAGGCTTTGAGGATGGATAAATCACTAACAGCAGTTAACCAGAAGTCAGGAATAGCTTTGATGATCTCATTCCGTTTAACATAGACAGGTCTGCGTATCTCATTATACTTTTGCTCGACTTCCAACACCTTTTCGCTGGCCTCTTCATTGACCTGTCAGGTGCCAATGCAATTACTGAACTTCATCAAAATTATAATCCATTTAAAATTCTCTCAACAATAACCAGCTACCCCAGTTTCAAACTAGTTTGCAAATAAACTGTATCACACATAAGATTATCTAATTCAATAAAGAAAACAGCAAAAGGAATACAAAATCAATGTATCAGGGAACAATTCCAAGTCCCCGATAACTGTATTGCCCCATTACTGTTTCAACCATACCCTTTTCTTTTTGTTACGCAAATTTGCTGATTTGAATAAGCACATTGCATGAAATTTCAGTCACTAGAAAAAATAACAGTAAGAACCTGAAGAGAACATCATAAAACCGACCATGGCAATGGCTCACACTTTTCCTCCATACATGAATATGGGTTTGTAGCTTCAGTACCAGCACTATGTAGAGGAAATAGAATAATTCAATTCCATGAGAATGAACAGACACCTTAAGATTATAGGATTGCAGGTCCAGCATTTACAAACAACTCATTATTTATACAATTTAACACACCCTGGCCTTATGTTTCAGAATTGAGTGAAGGGTTCCTTTAGTTCCCAAACATAACAGTCCAAGGTTCAAAATTTCTTATTTATTCAGCTACATGCTCATATTTCTTCAGAAAAAGATTAACGAATCATCATTTACAATACCATTGCACAAGTTATCACAAAATAGTGTTTCCAACAAAAAAGCTATAGCACACTACACGGTGATACTCATTGCAATCAACAAAAGCAAACCCACTCTCCATATCCCAATTTAAACTCAACCTTACAATCCAAAAAACCGTTTTAGCATCATCAAAATCGACAATGATGGTCGTCATAACAATCATACTGACATAAACACACATACATATGCAGCTACACAAAAACACACGCACGAGAGTAGAAAAGGGTGCTGAAAATATAACCTTCTCGAGCTCATCTTGAACATTCTGCAAGTTCTCGATAGCAACAACGAGCTCACCGTCAATCTCAATCACGTGATCGGAATCCTCCGCGGCCTTCGATTTTTTACCCTTATCCGCAACCATTTCTCACCCTAAACTTTCTCGGGAAAGTGAGGGAAACGGCAAGCTCAGCTATGAGGCGCTTTATAGGCACCAGAGACAGAGATCGGGGGTTTCAAAGAGAACGTGGGGTTGCTTTGGTGGTTTTTATACTTGGGAAGTTTAAGGAACTTCTTGCACAGTGTCTCTCTGAATCTCGGGGTCGTGGGTGGGAGTGTGGGACCCCCATTTCTTAGGGTTTAGGAAAAGATATTTTGGGACACAGAGAAATGTTCACTGATCTGGGCACTCCAAGAATATTTTACTTTGAATTCTTTTATGTTTTTTTTTTTTTTGAAAATATTTCATATTTCATTCAAAAGAAAACAAAAGAAAATATTGTTCCAAAAAAATAGAGCATATTGCTATAATGTTACAACATCGGGGTACAAAAAAGAATTTCTTCCAACTATATATTATTTATAATTTGTTTAACAGTTGTCTTGATTAGCCAATATGCAGCATAATTAACCTCTCTTTTACTTATTAGACTATTAAGAGAAATTTTTAGCCATTAAATTTTTTGGTACATTTCTCAACGTGTTTTAAAGGATTTTTTTTTTTAATCTTTTATTTTAAAAAATATTTTGATGCGGCATAAGATTAAAATTTATTTTTATGTTTGAGGAGTGTTTTTGTTTGTTAATATTTTAATTTAAAAAAATAAAAAATTTATCGAACTTTACTTATGCAAAAATTCTTTTGGGGTTATTTTTAGAATATGAAGATGTGATCTGATAATTATTAATATATATAAAATAAAAGACCAAATGATAGATTAATCATGACAAGAACTTAAACACCCTCGTCATTAAAAACGCATCCATCAATATTATTTTTTCACCATCATTATTGTTACTACTAAATTAATAGAAAATTTAAATTATTATTAATTCATTTCATCATTTTGGTATTTCTAAACATTTTTAAATCAATATTCGTCCACACACAACGGAGAAAACAAATGTGCATGTGAATACCAAATTTTTGATTGGTACATAAATATGTAGGAGTGTCTTAATATGGATGACAATTTTTGACATGACTTGTGAACCCAACACGAAAATAACGTATTTGGATTTGGGGTTACGGGTTCGGGTCAAAACGAGTCAACCCGTTTATGACCTATTAACCCTTTTTTTTTTTTTTAACATAATAAAAAAACCTTCACCTACTAACCCAACGACCCTTCTCTTTCTCACTTCTCAGTTCTTAGTTTCTCTCCTTCTTCTTTCGATTTTCCATTTTTTCTCCCTCAGTCTCTCGACTCTCTCTCTCTCACGCCGCCGAGCTCAGCTCCCAGCCTCCCTCCCTATCTCCATCTCTCTTGATCTCCATCTCCAGTCCAGACTGAGCCGACTCGGCGACTCCATTTCTATCGATCTCCCTCTCTCTCTCACGGCGGGCGACGATCGATCTCCCTCTCTTTCTCACGGCTGTTGGCTCACCGATCTCCCTCTGTCTCTCACGGCCACTCAGTTCTCTCACACGGATCACGACCGCTCGATCTCCCCCTCTCTCACACGGCCGCAGACCGCTCGATCTCCCTCTCTCACGGCCTCTACGTTGATAATCCCCGACGGTATCTCTCTCTCTCTATCTTGCTCGTTTCCGGCACGTCTCGATCTCTCTCTACGCTGCTTGTCTCCAGCATCCCTCATTCCCTCTATGTCTCACCTCACGGCGTCTCTACTCTCTGATTCTCTGTGGTTGGGACTGTGACAATGTGGTTGATTTGTGGGTCGGGTCAGGTTTACCCGACCCAAAAGACACGACCAGATAACTAAATGGGTTGACGGGTCGTGTCGTGTTAAACTCGTTTATTAAACGGGTTGTGTTCGAGTTTATGTTAAACGGTTAGCGAGTCAAACGGGTTAACCCGAACCCGACTCGCCAACCTGTTTTGATAGCCCTATAATAATAAACATAGGTATAGTTTTTGTTAGTGGAGATTTGGGCTGCCATAGAGCGTTCCATAGCCCAGTCTTTGTTGTGCCCATTTTTTTTTCCCTTTAGATGAATGAAAATTTTCATCAATTTATATGAAAAAAAAAAAAAAGCTTCTATTTTGCCTTTGAAATGTCACATCGTATGTCCAAGTGATAATTTTAAAAGTTACATCATATTTAAAAGGGTAAAAAAAATAAAAATCTTACATATAACATTGCTCTTATAATCAACCCCAATTCATTTTATTATTTTCTAAGCAAATACAACCAAGGAAGGAAAGGGAAACAACCCCTACTTATTCATAGCGAATGCCAAATAACTTAGAACACCGAATATGGACTTGGGATCTACACCACAGTGTAATAAATTAGTTTTGCAAAAACATATTTTCATACAGATCGGATGACAGGCTACTTGCAAAACAAGAAAATAATTATCGGAGTGACGCCGGCTGGCGGCTAACGGGAGAACCTTCTATACTTAAGTTAGTACAACATTTCATGCATAGAGAAAAAAATAGAATAAAGAGTGCTTTTGCGGAAAAATTGACTCTTATCTTATTTAGGAATGATGACCCTCCTTTATATTAAACTCATTGTTTAACTGTTACCTAAGAGGGCTCTTAGGCTTTGTTGCCTTTCCAGTGAGTAAGTCTTTATGTTAATTAAGCCCAAAATTTTGGATCCTAGGGCTTATTTCTAGTTCGATGGTCAAATTATGTGTGTATCAAAAACTGTCCAAATTAATAATGGTGTTAATTTGGCTCTGATTTTTGGCAAAATGTCGATGTATATGGCACTTAAACCACGTATGTGCAACTCGACATGTAGGACTAATGAAGGAATGAGAATACACTATATTTGTGGTCAATGAGTTACAAAACCTAACCTAATGGGTCTTGATAGTAATTTACTATTGAATAAATCTGCTACGCTAAAAGTTTTAGATCTAACAGAACGTTATATTAAGTTGGTTCAATCTAGCGTTTATACTTCAAATTGGCCGGGTTCCATTGAGATCATAACAATTTACCATGTTTTTGTGATGACGTGTATGACGGTCCACTATATAATAGAGCTTTTCACTTTGGATTTGGTAGTTCTTTATACTTTTGTGACATAGCCTTTTTCATAGGTTGTCCTTTCTAAAATTCTAACATGTAACGTTGTGTTTATTCTAATATTATTGTTAGGTACCTAATTGATACGCCAAAAATTTAAAAACTAATTCGTAAAAAATTAGACCCTTAAACTTATCATATAATAACATACCCCATTCTTAACGCTTATATTCAAAATGGGCCCAACCAAAAACATAACAAAACCCCTCAAATCAACCACACGCACTGTATGTTGGACAGTGAAGATCTTCATCCATCGGCAAGCCTAGTTTGTAAGTTGTACCACATGTTTATTAAGATTTCTTCGTATAATCCTCCAAATACATACTGCCATATAATATTAATTCAAGTAAATGAATCCTGTCAACCAGTTAATGTTTAGCATGTCATCTCAATATTTATTACATATATATGATACTAAAATGTTCTTAATTTATTGCATACCGTATAAGTGATAAAATATTAAAGTGATCGACAAAAATTTGAACTATTTAATTATAAAATTAATAATTAATTCTAGAGGGTTTTCATCTATATTTAGGAATAGCTAGCCTATTGGCTATTGATACTGATCTCCCTTCAAAAAATCAATGTCCGCTTTAAACTGTTCATTGATAATTAGATTTTTCAGTGATCATGAAGTAGGACCACAGACTTGCAAAGGTTGACTTTTCTATATAACGAGCCCAATTTACAAATTTCTGGCATTCCACTTTGCCGCTTTTAACGTCCCATTCACCTCTTCTCTTCCTCTCATTTTTGTTCCGTTATGCCCCCACCAACCTATAACACCACCATTTTGAGAGAAGAAGAAAAAAAGTTAGAGGGAGGAAAGGCAGAAACTCCAATTCCAAAAGCTAGTAGTAGGGATTGGAGTTTGTCATTTTATTTATTCATATTTTGTTTGTTCCATTAACATAATTGTTAAATTTGTTGAATATTATTGTTTAACACATAACTCCATAGAATATATATTATGATGTTTTGTGGTAGATGGGCCATGGATGTTGGATCTTTCGGTGTATCAGATGATTTATTGGGTACTATTGTGCCAATATTGGTGTATTGGGCATACTCAGGAGTTTACGTTTTGTGTGGATCATCAGAAAATTATAGGCTGCATTCAAGAAAAGAAGAAAACGTGAAGAACCTGGTTTCCAAGCAGACCGTTGTTAAAGGCGTGCTTCTTCAACAAACAATTCAGGCTGCTGTTGCCATACTCTTGTTCAAGGTATGTTATATTTATGATTTTTTTTTCCTTTTTTGTTTTTTAATCTTGGGGTTTTGATGTTATATCTGTTAATGCAGGTGACAGGAAATGATAGTGGAGCAATATTGAAAGATTCATGTCCTTCCCTCTTAGAGCTGGGAACACAGTTCTTCATTGCGATGCTGGTTTTAGACACATGGCAATATTTCATGCATAGATACATGCACCATAACAAATATTTATACAAACATATTCATTCTCAGCACCACAGGCTTGTAGTCCCCTATGCTTTTGGAGCACTATACAACCATCCCTTAGAGGGACTTATTTTAGACACTATTGGCGGGGCATTGTCTTTCCTCCTCTCCGGTATGTCCCCTCGAGCCTCTATCTTCTTCTTCTCCTTCGCAACCATCAAAACGGTGGACGATCACTGTGGATTATGGATTCCAGGGAATCCCTTCCATGTTGTTTTTAAAAATAACACGGCATATCACGATGTCCACCACCAGCTCTATGGCAGCAAATACAACTTCTCACAGCCCTTCTTTGTTTTGTGGGATAGAATCTTGGGAACTTACATGCCTTATTCACTTGAGAAGAGAGCCGGAGGGGGTTTTGAAGCACGACCTGCAAAAGATTGTAAGAGGCACTGATTATTAATTTCATGGATAATTTCATCATACACCAAGAGTTTTTTGGACAATCAATTTTGATTGGTTGTGGTGCCAAATATTAATTTGTATATACATTAATAAAGTTAATTAAGGTCAAAGTTTACGATAGCTAAATTCGATCTCCTTTAAATGTGGAATTTGGGGGTTTGATTTATCAGCAACGTGAGATTGTATAGAATTAAGGCTTATTACAACATCGCTCAACCCTTTTCTTCTGCACTAGGATGTTATGATATAGTACATGCATGAAATTGTGCATGGGAAAATAATAGAGTTAACTATGTACATTTATCTCTCTCTAACTAATATTTTTATTTGTTGCAATGTCTCTCCAGTATTTTAAGTTTTGCATTGTCCGTCCGATCTATCATTAGGATTGTAATGTTTCTATTCCGCGACCCAAAATAATAAAAATATTATCCATAAGAAAAATTCATAAGGAGAGCATTGCAAACCTAATGGTAGATTGAAGGGGACATTACAAAAATTGAAATATTATGGGGTATTGCAAAAAGAATGATAATTAGAGGAGAAAATGTAATTTTCTCGAAATAATAATTATAGTTACAAGGTAAAGACAAAAAACATTGGGAAAGTTGGCATGCCCAGTAAATTTCACTCCAGTACATTTGGAAAATACAACCAATTTTTCTTTTTCTATATTTAAAATAATCCTCATAACTATTTGTACATATATAATAAGTGTTTGATCATTTGATTTTCAAAGCGTAAGTGTGCAAAAATCATATTCCATATGTATATATATAACATATATAGTAGGAATAATTTGATGATCATAATCTTTTTGCTAGTACATGTACGTGTTTTTATTTATATCTTTTATCTAATTACATTATATATCATCTTCAATTCTTCATCATGATTTATCATAATATTATGAATAATTTATTACTAATTATTATGTAGATTGATAACATTTCTAAGATCCTGTCATGTTATTCATTTTAGTTCTCCCATCACTTGCTACCCGACGGTAGCCAATCAATTCATTCCTCCATACAATCTTTAGGGAAACTATATTTGCTCCCTCTAACTATTACTATATTTGCAATATTCTTCAATATTTCAATTTTTGTAATGTTCCCTTTCCGTGTACAAAAATGATAAAAATAACCATGATAAAAAATTCAGAAAAAATAAAAACAAGATAAAAAAAAAATCAGACATAATTAAAAAAATTCAGAAAAAGGCATCATTTTTAGGAACTTTTTTTTTTTTTTTTTTATCTTACACAAGATATTTTTGCCAATTTGGGTTGTGAAATGGAAATATTGTAACCCTAAAGGTAGATTAGGGAGAAATTATAAAAATTGAACATTGTAAATAAGGTGATAGTCGATCGGAGAGAGTAAATATAGTTTTCTCCAATTTTTATTGTTGGGCCACTGCAGGTTCGATATGCAGCAAAACCAGTGCAACAAAATAATCTTTTTTGGGTGAATAAAACATAATTCCGATCCGATTAACTAAAGTAAAGGAAATATAGTGGGAAAGACCAACTTTCTATGTAGCTTCCTTAAAAATATAGTGAGAAAGACCCGCACCTTCTATGTAATTTCCTTTTCCCTTTTTTTTCTTTATTGAATAGAAAAAAAAAAAAAAAAAAAAAAAGTTATTCTACACTATATATATCATACTACTGTGGAGTGTGGAGTCCAGTTTTGTTTCCGCGTTGTCTTTTCTTTCACTTGCTTCCAATCCCTAAACACAAAACAAGAATATTACTTCACGAATCACAATCGAGCCGATATTATACTCTCCCAAGAATCTGGCAGTCGAATACAAATTTCCTATCCTTTTCTATGTATTTGGATTTGGATTTGGACCCATTTCTGCAACCTCAGGTCCTCAACCACAAAAAGAGTACAAAAGAAAAGGCTTTTGTAGTTTTCCCTACAATCGCGAAAAGTTTGCATCTAAAGACGACGAAGCGATCTTCAAGACTCGAAAACCGAGAAACTCGACATGGCCGAGGTCAAACCAAGCCTAATCGAAGCGATCTATGAGGACGACAAGGCTCAACTCCTGAAGCACACAAAGACGCTCTTCCAGAGCGGGTCGGAGCCCTTAGACCGGCGCGTCGTGTCGAAGCTCCTCCATCTCTGCTGCGCGTCCGACTCGGCGGAGTGCGCCGCCTCATTGGTGAACGGAGAGTTCGGAACGGTGCCGTTGGTGAATGAGATGAACGAGGCGGGGTGGTCGGCGCTGCACACGGCGGCCAAGTCTCACGCGAAACGGTGCGTTGAGGTGCTGCTCAAGAAACGTGCTCGTACGGACCTGAAGACCAAGGACAGCTGCTCACTGCTTGCCCTGGAGCTGTCTCTTTCTAGCAGTAGGTAAAGTCCAAACAACACGTCGTCCGTTTTGCATGTAAATGGTAAAAGCTTAACCGTTCCAGTGAGCACCACAGATGAACTACCTTAAAACAGAAATTTTTGCTTTTCGCTTTTGATTATTTTTTTTATATTTCTTCTTGTGCTTTTATTTATTTATTTTTTTTAAAAAAAAAAATTAAGATCTTCGCTTTTGAATGTCTCAGGATGGAGGTGATTTGGAATCCGGATGACTCCATTGAGGACTTGGTCGTTCTTCTCACTGAAAAGGTTGGAAAACCTTTAGCTAAGGCTGGTTGTTTGGTTCCTGAGAAAGCTGAAGAAAAGGAAAGAAACTTAAAAGATTTATTATCAAAACAATTAATGAACTCTGGTCAAATAAAGTTCTATAATTAGTTCTGTACGTGTCATAACATTCTGACATTACTCGCTCCTAATTTGTGAAACTTATTTTCCTTCTTTTTCAACATAAAAACAAACACGCCAAGTTTGAGAGATGATCAAAGTTGATTGACTCTTTGTTTGGACCTTTATTTACTTTATTCCTCTTCAGGATTTGATCACGGTAAGACTTCTTAGTGAGAAAACGAAGGAAATAGCTGAGGTGGCGTACGCAAACGCCGTCCAAGGCCGCATAGTGCCGTTAGCAGCTCTGCTTATAGTAGCGCCGGAGAAGGTTAACGAAGAGGTTCTGGAGTTGCGAGACGCCGACTCGGGATCCAAAGAGAAGACGACCATATACGAAGGCGTGATAAGGGAGGCCTTGTCCTTGGGCCGCCAAACGACGACGTCCAGAGCGGCCAAACGGAGCTGCTCCCCGACCCAGGGCGAGAACGCCGAGAGGAGGAAGCTCTTGCTGCGCGAGGTAGAGTTGCTCCAGCTCTTCGGAGCGGTTGCCTCAACCTCAAGCGGTCCTACGGACAGGAAGGTGACGTCGCCACTGATTCGTGCTTGCCAGGTGAGAATAGCGTTCCTTTGAATAAGACAAAGAAAGATTGTGTTGAACCGCGATTTTGGTGCTGATTGATGTGATCGGTAAAACATGCGGAGATCGAATCAAATAAACCTACATAAGAGATTTGACATTTTTGACCTATCAACGGAGTGTGGGTAACCGGGTAAAGTGACCTTCTTTGACACATTGGCCTTGTTTCGTCTTCCCAATTCTTACGTATAAACCTTGATACTCTCTACTCGAGCCAAACATGGCATTAGAAATAAGATAATTATGTCGCCTAAATTTCAATAAAATTTGGGCGTTTTAAGAAATGAAGGGGAGCTGGGAAGTTTACATGAAATTTGAGTAGCCAAAAATAAGAGGTTGCAAAACTCACGTATCTATGAGTTGGTGAGTCTTTGTATCCTAAATTGCTTAGGACAGACACCCTATAGCTCTCTTCTTTTAGAGATCTACTTGCGTTAATTTCAAGGCATCTTCATCCGTCATGGCATTAGAATTATAGCTTGAATTACACCATGGGCTGACTGAGATTCCTTGGAAATTGTAAGGCCTACAATTTTAAAAATTCAGGGTGAATGTCTTGGATTGAGCTATGTAAACCTTTAAAATAATAATAAAAAAAAAAACACACACAAAGTAAATGAATAGTCAATACTCCATGGATATAGTTAAGGTGGGACAACCACCATTAAGCGGGTGGCCAATCACCCCTCAAAAGGTAAAAAGGTGGTTTGTTGGTCATCCTTGAACCCTCAAGGTGGTCATCCCTCCTCATTGGGGTAGGACAGAATTAGCACCATTTTTGGGAGGTTCTCGGCAATCTCAAAATTTATTAAAACACTTACAAAAATATTATTTTTATATCTAACCCTGGTCCATTTTGTTATAAATTATTTTAGATTGTAAGATTGAAAGTAAGGTTTAGTAGCTATGTGGTTAAACCATTTCTTACTAAAATTGGGGGAAGGAGTTCAAAACCTCGATCCTACCTGCACAATTGCAGTTGTAGGAAAAGTTGCCCCTTTTATTGGCATAAGATACGTACAGAAGTCAATATTATTAAGTTTATCTGTCGGTTATAGCTTTTACTAAATTAAAAGTTAGCTATCTTTTTGCTTCTAATTTTTGTTGTTTTTCTCAAAATATTTTCCTAACAATTTTAGTGTTTCTTTCTGATTTTTCTTCTTTATCACAGTATTTTGTCAACACTATCAAATATATAGTTTCTCCCATGTAATAGATTTCTACTCTTACACTGTATGTCAAATCGCTTTCTGACTTATGATTTGCAATCTTTGTATACATTTATGACTTACGAATTAGTATAAAATTAAATTTTTGATTAACCTAAACGTGTATGCTCACATACTTGGAAAGACTATATCCATATGTGTATTTATTTATTTATATAGGTTCGAACTCCCAATACAATAAATCTTAATTCCGTCCCTGTTTCAGGAAGAAGTGGCCGACCAACTCTTCTAAAGTATGGTCGGCCACCCCAACCCCAACCAACTTCTTGGGATGGTTGATCACCTTCTCAAAAAGTAAAACGATAGTTGGTTACTCCCCTACGGTACAACCTAGCAAAAATTCCTCTTATTGAAGAGAACGTGACCTGCCCAGAGTAAAATACATTGAAATGTGACCTTTTTCTTTTTTTTCTTGTTCTTTCATCCTTTGTTTCTCTCTGTGGTTAGAACGAAATCGATTACAAGTAAACTTTGGATTATGTTAACAACGTGCATGATCCTATATATGGTGTATTTATATATATTAGTCATGATTTATCAACTTTGGGAATGGACGCTTATGCTGTTCACCTCTCATGCAGTCTGTTTTCTTGCAAATTGTGCAACCCATGGTTATAATACTTCAAAATTGTTGTAAAAACAAGCCATGACAAATATGTTCGATGTAAAGAAACACAGGCCTAGAAATCTTGTCATTGTAATATTGGGAATGTTATCTGTTGATGAACTTTATTGATTAACAACTTTTAGTACTTACAGGCCGGAGATGTGACCATCATCGAGCTAATTTTGAAGACAAACATAGATGCAAACGACACTGATGCTGAAGGAAACTCTGCTCTTCATTGGTCCCTTAGGGCGTCTCCTCAGCAGATGAGGTCTCTCTCTCTCTCTGTCCTACACACAAACACACGCATAAGAGCTTAAAAACATATCATTGTCTTTTAGAATTTTGATGGCCTGCTTGTACCCAGAATTGTATGGCTCCTTCTCAAGCATGGCGCCCGAGTAAGCCAAAAGAATAAATTGGGGTTGACTGCTCTTCATCTTGCTGCCGCTAATGGCAACTCACAGGCACTTCAGGTATGATTACGACTGCTCTTGAGTGAATTTCTTTCCCGTCTATCAAATTTGTTGGGAGCCAAAGTTGGAATTTGAATTTTACATCTGAAGGTTATTATTTTTTACATTGACCCAACAGGCCTTTCTATTGGAAGACCCAGATGCTGTCAACTACAAAACAGAAACGAAAGAAACTCCACTGTTTTTTGCTGTGAAGAATGATCATATTGACTGTGCTGAGCTTCTTTTGCGATGGGGCGCAAATAGCGAAGTCCTCAATTTGCGGTAAAAAGCAATTGATACCTTTTCATAAAGTTCTTAATATTATTTTCTTTCTATGAGTTGTGAGGCTGAATTCGTATATTAACATCTTTATGTGCTTGTATATGTGCACCAAATCTTATCATTACCAGTAGACAGAGACCTATAGACATGGCAAAGTCTCAAGATATGCGGTTCATGCTGAATCCAACTAATATTAGCCACAGTAAGTTGAGCCGTATTACATTCATCCATTTAAAACTATAATATGTGAATGCTATAGAGATAATAACAAATCAACTGTTTATGTGACTCCTGTCATATATGATCTCTTATTCTCTGGGTTATAATGTGCAGTGAATCGTGCTGTGCCTGTTCAACAGAAACATAGTACTTGTTTCCAAGATGATGAGATGATTTCAGAAACCTTTGATGCACTTCTAACCATGACAGATGATGAAAACACCACTACGGATAGGTGAGCCCCCTGGCTAGAGGATCAAAAGTCGTATGATACTCTTATTCTCTCTGTGGCCCCCGGGTTCTCTTCTGTGTATGCTCTCATAATTCTCTACTGCTTGTGAACTCCAGTATCTGCTCAAGCACAAACGCTGAGATCTGTAAATACTTTAGATCCCCTCGTGGTTGCGTTAGAGGGGATAAGTGCTTTTATGCGCATGGTGAAAAGGAGAAGGGAACACATCTGACTCAATCTCCTGTTGCAAAGGGACTAAGACGGAAAATCTTTGTTGGAGGTCTCCCTCTTATGTTGGACTCTGGTTAGCAATCTATACAAAGCTTTATCAAGACTTTTTAAGTTGAATAGACTTTGAGTAACCAATTGCAAGCATTGGGATTTAAATTAAAAATATTGAACTTTATTTTACTGTCGTATCTGGTCAGAATAACATAACGTTCTTCTTTCACTGTTGTGAAGCAGACTCCTTGGGTAAATTTTTTGAAGAACAATTTGGTGCTGTAGAAGATGCCATAGTTGTGGGAATTCAAGAAGGAGAGGAAACAAAATCTCGAGGATTTGGCTTCGTCACCTTTAAACAAGAGAAATCTGTTTCAACAGCTGTTGAAACACACTTCGTTATTATAATGGGCAAGCAAGTTGAGATTAAAAGCGTAATCCCAAAATGCCTTCTACTCACTGAGTTGCAGAAACTGTCAATACAACAACATCAGCCAAAACAGAATTACCAATATGAACCTCAAGCAAAAATACCCAGTGAGAAGATTACAGAAAAGATTGAAGTTGAACAAATGTCTTGGGTTGGTAGATTATTTCATGGCCAACCGAAGACATGTTCCAATGAACTTCAAGAGCACATTAGCCCCAGCTTTGACGAAAGTATGCCTGCATGGCTCAGGATTTTCAAGAAGTGGCTGCCGCGCTACTTACATGATCAATCAACGCGTTTTAAGGAAGGAGAATATGCTCTCTCATCTCTTAAAGGTGATTTCAGGGCAACATTTGGCTTGGAACTAGATCATGCCTCTCTCGGCTACTCCAAGCTTAGTGACTTCATGAAATCTCTGCCTGGAATTTGTCGCATGAAGACTGTCCCCATAGGCAAATGTGGACCTGCCACTCATTTGGTTCTACTGCCTAACTTTCCCATGCCGCATTGCCAATTGCATCATACACTCACAACTCCCTGCACGCCATCTAGTGATTCTGATTCTAATTCCAAACGTGTTCAGAACCTTCTTCATGAGCATCAAAATGATAGCTTCATTGATAGCAGCACTGAGGAGGCAAAACCAGCCCATGAGTGCCTTGAAGAGAATTCAGCTCAGAATGATACATTGGCTGGTGTGCATCTGAGGTTTCTTCAATTCTTGAAGCCAGACCATCTCTTCCATGGTCGACCATGGCTACAAAATGTAAGTGATGTTGATACAAGAGACACTCATGGTGAAAGAAGAGGGTGTGTAGAGGGTGTTAAAAAGAAGAACCCTAGGCATCAACAGAGACATTTGGTTTTGGAGGCCCTTTGCAGAAAAAGGAACAGCACATCGGTTTTCTTTCTTGGTGACTTCAATTTTTACAAAGTGAGCAGTAAACTAATTTAACTTTTACTGATGAAGTGTGCATAACATGTACGTATATGCAATGTTGATGATAATCTGGCATTTAATAATAACTGTGCGGGCCTGTGGGTGGTGTATGCAGGATTATAAGATAAGCATCATGAAGAGAAAGTGCTTTGCCTGCAACCAACGTGAGATGTTATGGGCCAACTTTCCATGCCAACACTTGCTGTGGTGCGATGATTGTAAACTACAGGCCATCTGGGCGGCTGGCGCTTCTGAGCACAAATGTGTGGTGTGTGATGAGAAAGTACAGAAAATTGGTTTAATCCGATCGCATGAATTTTGTCAGCGTGCAATTCATGGTGTCCCCAATGTTGAGGAGTTCCCACCTTTCAATCCTAATCATGTACGAAGGTATGGTTATACTAAACTCTAATTCCTGAAACCATATGCATGCTTCTACAATTAATTTTATCATCTCACCTGAAATTTTAATTTATTCACCATAACTTTGTTACTTTTATTATTCTTTAAGCTACCTAATGTTCTTTTTTCTTTTCCTCTTTGTAGTCCGTACATGAACAAGACTTGTCCATTGATTGGTAACTGATGAACTTGTTACAATCAGAGTCTGCGTGGCAGAGAATAGTTGTAGTAAATAGAAAATGCTTAAAACTGTATATGGGCATTTTTTGTGTAAAATACGCCCGGAAAAGAAAAGAGGACAGGGGAGATTGGCAAATTATCGGTCGTTGCCATTACGATTGTAAAAACTTGTATCCTCTCTCCAAAATATAATCATAGCTCTTTTGTGCTGAAAATACTGACCTCACATTAATATAAGTACCCTGGTCTTTTGCAGCCCTACTACTCTTTCATGGTTTCTCTTTTCTAATTCTTGATCAAGAGAATCAGAATATAGTCCAAATCGGCATTGTGTGCGTACATCATTTTTTTTTCTTTCCCTCCGCATGATGGTATTACGTGCACTTATTGAGTAACATTTACACCCTTAAATTTGTAAATTCTAATATTAACAACGAAATAGCTCATCAGCATTTCACTTTAAATAAAGAGGCGGTCTCTATAATTTATTTCTGTTCTGCCTTTGTCATAAATGGCAAGGCTATCACTATAATTTTCTTTAAAAATAAAAAATTTGTATACCGTTATTTAGGTTGCAGAATTATCCAGATATTTCACTTTCATAATTTTATTAGGCACACACACACACACTCTCTCTCTCTCTGTTACATATAGGGGATGCATCTTGCATCTATGCTTCAAACGGCATCAGTTCTAGTGATTGACAAGCAAAAAGTGAACACGCCTACTACATCGTTTGCAAGGCCAAAACTCTGCTTCTTGTTGACACTTGATTGTGAAAAAGCAATTAGCAATAAAATTCATTTCAGAAGTGCCTTTTCCTCGTTCCTGTTGGAACTATATAAAAGTGGCCAATTCACGGGAGACCCAATTCGGACCTAGTAAGCAATAGGTCCGAATATCAAACAATTGAGAAATGCACCCAGCTCAAATGATTGGGTTTTTCTATTATAAGAGAAAACATGAGTAATGTTAAAAGGAGGATCTAAATCCGAAGTTCTCTTTTGAGTCCTTTAAAAATTACATTAATTTTTAAAATCACAATTAAATCAAAATCCAATAGTCAAGTATGACAAGTTCAAAATCCATCTTAAGACTATTATGAAAATCTTGATCTACGAATGTTTCCTCCCTCATTTCTTGCTTCTAAATCTGAGCTCCTCCATCCCTATTTAGTCGGGGAGCAAAAAGAGGCAAAAGTAAAGGTCTTCACGCATTAAGAGTACAGCACATACGTCATCTTGTCTATATTTTCAACTATAAAACAAGAATTATCTAGTTTTCAAACTGCATTTTATCATTAAACGAGCAATTAATAGAACAATAATACAAAACATGCATCCTACATAAGGCAAAAGATGGCTACTTACATTATTCCCAGTACCTTAGCACTCTCGCTTCTCAATTAATCACCGAAACAAAATCTTAAAAGGGTAGCACCAATTTGAAAGCAGAATTCCACTATTAAACCCTTTTCTTTGTGAATATAATTTAGTTGTAAAATGCAGAGCACAATTAAGTAGCAGCCATACTTAAATTTCTGTACCTCCCTAAACGCTACAAAATTCTCAATTGACACAACCAGCAAACCAAGAGGTGCAGATTGTTTTACTTTGCATGCTCAGCTCTACCTACATGGTTGCATATCATCGATAAACATGGCAATTGTAAAAGCTATAAGAGGAAATCTGCAGGCACTAAGCACAAGGAGATACCCAGTGAACGCAATAATAGTTCCCTCCATCAAAACCCATAACTTCACCAGCAGATTTCAACAGTTCCCATAAATCTGCCAGAGCAATGAAAACTTTACATGAAAATAGTGAAAGATCATAACCAAGACACTAATCCATACAATTAACTCAATTTTCAGAAAAAATTATTCTGCTACCAGCATCTGTGGCAAAAGTGATCGTGATGAACAAGAAAAATGATTCAATGTATTTTCCTGAATCAAATTAATCTAGCCTACGATGCAATTATAAAGATGGTAACAGAAAAGAATGTAGCCAAAGTCATTACAGGGAATCGTATCTGCATTGCTTAGGAAAGAATCAATACAAACAATAAGATCTCCATGAAAATCCTTTTTCAGGAAACACATTGCAAAGCATAGTAAGAAAGCTGCCACTACACCAAATTCCAAGTCATAAAATCGTGATTCATAATTATGTGAGAATTGGAGCATCAGTCACAAACTTTCCCCTAAAAGGGCACATTCAGAGTGGTCATCCCATAGTGTGTGTGAATTCCACTCCATCACCAACATCACCTTCCAAATTAGTCTTGCAGTAGGAACAGAATTGAAAACATCAATATTGTTATGACTCAATATATTCTAATTGAAATAATTGTTGTTCCCTAAATTACTGTTAGATATTATCATCCACATAATTTTCCCTCATGGGACGTATGGTGTGGGGCTTTAGAAATATATCAGGAAGGGCCGGGGAAGCTCTCAAGTCATACTATATTTGAGGTAGGTGACGGCTCCAAAATTGGACTCTGGCATAAGGTGCGGTGTGGGGATTCAAGCCCTCAAGATAGCTTTTCCAAACTTGTTCAATATTGCATGTTTTAAGGAAGCTACCGTGATAGCCATTTGAAGCTTTCTAATGCCTTTTCATAAATGGAATGTTATCTTTCCGAGAGTGGCTCACGATTGGAAAATGTATTTCTTTATCTTGTTCTTCAATTTGTTGCATTCATTCATCTTAAGACGAGATGGTAAAGACAATCTTTGTTGGGTTCCTTCCAAGAGAGTGGCATTTTTTGCTTGGAATCATACTACAATGTTCTTGTTCCCCATGATAGTACTCCTTTCCCTTAGAGTAGGATTTGGCAAAATGAGGTTTTCTTGAGAGTAGAATTTTTTGCTTGGTCGGCTGCATTAGGGAAGATCTTTACTATGAATAATCTAAAGAAGCAGCATGTCATTATGGTTGATTGGTGTTGCATGCATAAGAAAAGTGGAGTCAATGGATCATCTTTTATTCCATTGTAAGATTGCTAATGCTCTTTGGAATATTATCTTATGCAGAGTAGGGCTTGCTTGGGTTATGTCTAGTCAAATGGTAGACCTTTTCGCTTGCTGGAGAGCTCAAGATGGTAGGCCTAAGTTTGCAAGATGACATCGTCCTGCCTTATGCGGTTTTTTGGAGGGAAATAAATCTTTCTTTCTTTTTTTATAAGTAAGCAAATTCTCATTAAAAGCGCAAAGCGCAACCTTGGTATACAGGAAGTACACAAGAGAAACACCTAATTAGGAGTAGAGAAAAGAAAAAGAAAGTCATTAAAACTAATAAACGATTGGAGCTTTATGGACTATGAGAGGACATTGGTAGAATTAAAGGCTTTATTCTTCAAAACACTTTACTATTGGACAGCTGCCTTTGGCTTTAATTTTTTCTGACTTTCATATTTTTTTAGATCTTTTTTTTTTCTTCTTTTACTTAGATGTCTCTCTTGTATACATCATGCGTGCTTGGATTGCACATTTGCGCTTTTTAATGAATTTAAGATTACTTATCAAAAAATAAAATATAGGAGGGATGGAAAAATGGAAGTGCAAGGTATTGGTTTTCCCATCCTTACATTTGATAGGAGAGATGAAAAAGTGGAAGGAAATCAATTCAAAAATAAATTGAGGGATCAAAGGGTCACAAACTTGTACAAAGCCAAGACAATCATCTCTCCTTCCCCTTCCATGCCCTCTTTGCTTTTCCCTCCTACCAGATGGACCTCAAAGTTATGTTTATTACAGAAATAACTAGAAGAACAAAAAAGAAGTGAAGGAATTTGTGGGGAGGGTTGGGTGGAGGGAAGATAAGCTTCATTTGTTAATGCATTTTAATTGAAAATGTGTTCTAATATGACATAAAGGTAAAAGTAGTTTTAAGTATTTTGTGTTTTTGGTTGTTTGTTAATATTTTTGTTTTGAAGAAAGATAACAAAAGAGAGAAAGAAAAAGCATTATCAAACAAAGTCTGACCTCACAATAAACCATCCAAACCAGGGTACAATGGTAAAAAAATGTCTTTTACCTGTGCTTCCTTTATCCTTTCCCCCCTTTTTCCCTCTTCCAGCTTCCCATCCTACCAAACATAATGTAACATGTATTAGAATAATAACAAACCTCTCTCTGCTATTCGTGCGTATGTTACCTTCACAGGTTCATGCGAAGACTAAGCAGAAGTACCAGATGTTAGAAATAAGAAAAGAAAAGGAAAAAAGGCTCCCATGTTGGCAATGCATCTAAGCAGATAAGGCAGCCAAAATACGGAATAGGGCGGAATAACAGCATCATTACCTGCAATTTAACTATGCAACTACCTGCTCTAAGTGCTTATGTTGTAAAGACTTTTCAAGTCTTTTCCTGCAAGGCAGAAAAGGAAATTGGCACTCAGATAAAACAATAAGTAAATAACTACATTTTTCTATTAATTCCATGCGGGCTAAAGAATACAAATGGGCATTGGGCATCATCATCTACACTTGTACATGGAGGAAGAAAGGCAAATCAGTTAATTTACACATGCATTTTATAGTTAATACAAACATACATACATATGGCATGCTATGACAATATATACCATTCTATTTTTTTATCTGGGCATACATAAAGACATTCATATATACATAAATACATGAGCTCAGAAATTTTTTTTAAAAAAAATACATAAATACATGCACATTCTGGATATTATGAATTTCATATTGTACTCTTTAAGAAAGCCTTTGTATACATGCCATGTACATTCAGGGTTTTCCCCTTTCTAATAAAGTCTCTTTCAATTTCAAATAGTGTACATGTGTATGTGCTTTTGAAACTTAAATGCATTCACCATCGGCTATCTGCAAACGGGGGGCTACATACCTAACTCATCATGCAGCACGCAAGATGTCAAGAATTAAATCCATTTCCATTGGAATGGATTTATCATCACACAGTTATTTTCTGCAACCCTTCCCCCCTTTTTCTGCAATTTCTCTTCTTCTTCGCCCCCAATGAGCATGCATTCAAATATTATATCCACTGCCATCTACCACTACCACACCCGACAACCATTAAACCACCATATTTGTTGTGCCATTGCCACATTCTTTTCACAGAACTTCCTCCTTCAGGAAAAACTACACTCAAAAACCTAACTTTCAGAAAATACCATCGATAAATATTTAAACATGACCTATAATAAAATATTGGAAAAACTTCAGATAGCCTCCCTAAATTTTCAGCCATTTTAAAATATTCCCCAATCTTTAAAAACTCACTTTGGTACCCTAAACTTTTAATTTCTTTCATTTATCCCCCTCCGTTAGGATTTTCATTAAATCCTATCAAAATTTTCAAAAGACTCCTTTTAAAAAAAAAAAAAAATTATAAAAAAATATCAAAGATTCAGGCGTAAATATTTTTGCAAATTTCGTTAAATCTTGACCAATGTCTCAATCTTTGCAATTTTTTTTTCCACTAAAAAAATGAGGGGTATTTTAAGAATTTTGGTACGCTTTCGTTAGAATTTAACAAAAAATCCTAACAGAGCGGAATAAGTGAAAGAAATTAGAAGTTCAATAACCTAAAATGAGAACTTTTAATTATTAGAGAAAGCATTTCAAAACAGTTGGAAGTTCATAGAGGTTTTCTGAAGTTTCCCCTAAAATATTTCATTCAATTTTGCCAAAAAAAAAGATAATCAAGACAACCGCCACAATCCAGTGACAACCAACACTATCATATCCAAGCAAACACTACCTACCACCGGACTAGCATCACACCTTATGCCACGACCAACTACTATAACCCTTACACCGCTGCTGCCACCACCATCAGTGGCACAACATCAGGGCAACTGCATATGTGACAAATGCCACACCATCATTCCCATTTCACCAAAATTATATCAACTCCACCATCAGGCCGCCACTACCCTGTTACAGCTGCCACTAAAGGCATTCTACAGAGATGAATGCATGTGTGCCAACCACAAGTTGATAAAGAGAAGCAACCTCAAAAACCTTACAAGGTTCAAACTGAAATGTAATAATGTATAGCCATATGAATCAAGTACCAGAGTTATATAAATATAGAACCACAAGCTAGATCAAAACCACAACAGATAGGAGTTATTTAAGAAGGCTGTCCCCTGTATTTAAAAGAAGAAAACAAAAACTAAAAAATAATAAAAGTGAAAACTCTGCCAGTTCAAGATGAACCCAAACAGAATCATAATTTGAGGCACTTACTTCTCATATAATTTGACAAGTGACCTTGGCCTCTCATTTCCATCTTCCTTCTTTTGAGGCTTTGGTTGCCCTGCCTGCCTTGATTCTGGTTTCCAATTGGCTTTGGTGAGAGACTGACCCAACAAGTCAGCAATGTCAGTCGCCATTGTCTCAGCCTTCTTGACATAAGGAAAAGTTTCCTCCTTGAAGTGGTTTGATAACCACAAATACATAGACAACACTTGATGCTTAGTCTCGAGATCTAAAAGCTCTGCATCATTTCGAGCAGAACCCTTTGGCATGCCCATTGCAATATTGACAGGAACCTTCTGACTGTATGCTGAAGCAAACCTCAGGAGATGGTACATTGCTTTTGGGTCTCTAATATTAACTGGGGCAAAACAAAAGTTAAAACGATCCTCCAGAGACAATCCCTGCACCTTCTCCAACATATTCGCAACCTTCTTTATATGATCATGTCGACACAAAAAGTATGAACCATCCAGACGGCAATTTTCACCAAATTTTTCAAGTAGATGGCTGAATGTAACATTATGGAGTTGCCCAGCAAATAGCTCAACCTGCTCAAAGAAAGGAAAGAGACCGATTTTCTTTACGTCTTCAAAAGGTTGCTTCAAACACTCAATCAAGTAATCTAAATCTTCCAACTGCAAGGTTGTTGTGAGCCCATCTGGATAGCGGCTTCCTCTACGACCAGCTCTTCCAGCAATTTGTTTCACCTGTGATGCTGGAACTGGAACAATCTTGTCTCCATTGTATTTTGAAAGGCTATTAAAAACAACTCTTCTAATATTGAGATTCAGACCCATTCCCACAGCATCACTAGCAACAAGCACGTCAAATTCATTATCTTGATCATTGAATAGACTAGCTTGCTGCCTACGAGTTTCTGGTGGTAAGGCACCATAAATTACACAACAGCGGTGATTGGTGTGCTTCTCAATTGCCATTTTAACCTCAAATATCTCTCTCCTCGAAAAAGCAACCACACAGTCCCCAGAACGAACATTTTTAAGATCTCCCAACAGGGTCTTGGCTTCAACCACCAATGGCTTAAATCTCTCATAATGCTGTTCATGCAACTCGTCCCCAGTGCCCGCACAGATATTTCGAACAATATTTAAAACACTTGGATCCCCACACAAATGTATCTCATCGGCCTTCAATCCAAGCAATGCCCGTGTCCATGCATAACCTCTACATGGGTCTGACATCATCTGAATTTCATCAATAACAGCCACATCATACAAATCCTCTGTCGATACCATTTCCACGGTACAAGCAATATGGTTTGAAAAAGGGACATATTTCTTTTCTTGCCCTGTAAGTAGACTACAGTAAACCCCATGCGCATTCACCTTGTCAAAGACTTCCATAGCTAACAACCTGAGAGGACTACAATAGATACCCTTCTTCGCTTCCATATACCGCTGCAGAGCATTGTATGTTTTACCACTGTTCGTCGGTCCACAATGATATATTATCTTCCGCTTCATAGCACGTGCAAATGGAAACCAAGTGTGGGGCTTTGTGAGATCCGCTGACTCAATTATACCCTGAAACCGCTTAATCTCATCAGGAAACTCCTCCAAACAATACTCCACAAATATAGGAAACAGGAACTTGATGGCATCATCCGAGGGACCAAGCGACACTGCATACTTGAAAACATCAGCAGGGCACTTCTTGAAGAAAAAGTTGCGGAACTTGTGCACAGCAGTAGGAAAGAACGACAGGCCAATGTAAATGGCTAGAGCCTGATTGGACGCCCAACCGGATTTCCTAAAGTAAGAGAATATTTCTTGCATTGTCTCCCAATCACACTGTGTCTGCTTTGCAGCCTTCTCAGCATCTCTTAGCTCACGATACAATTTAGCAGGATCCTGCGATGCAACGTGAATGCAACCCCCACTTGTCTCCAAACCCACATCGTTATTTCCAGTATCCAATTCAACCACCATTGAATCACTAATACTACCATCATCTACACCATCCCCTTCATCAACATTCGCTGAACCACTAACACTAACACAACCCTCATCTACATTAACCAATTCAACACTTTTCCCTACGTCTGCGTCAAAGTCGCATTCTGATTCCACCATTGTTGAATTGCATACACCATTATCATTGTTCTCTGAGAACGACGAAAATGGTTTCGCATAAAGGGTGTCAGAGCCCGTGAATTTCACGCTTTGTGAGGGTAATTTACAACGAACTAGGTTAATCAAACCCGTCGAAGATGGACGGTTTGGGACATCTAAAACTGGACTAAACTGGTGATTCTGGGAAACCAAACGGTCATATTGTCCAAAAGAAGAGAAATGTTGGTTCAATAACAAAACCCTAACCCTAGAAGCATATTTCTTAGGTTTACAAATACGAAGCAGAGACATCGTTTAAACTCAAATAAGCATACCTGAATGGTAAAGCGGCGGTGATGGTGATTGGTGTCAATTTTGATGTAGCAATGGATATTACGAACAAAAAAACAGGAACCAAAAAGGAAGGTTTGGAATGTAGGTTACCTCTGTGACAATGTTGGCTCTCATTTTTCTGCGAAATTTTTGTCTGGGTGTTGCTTCGAGCACTCAACCAATCAGCATATGCTCTCGAATTCTCCAGAGTCCAAAACTGAAACCGGGCTCGGGTGCGTAAAACTCGAATTGATTGATTTGTGCCCACGAAATGGACCCGGATTGGGCTCGTGGGCTGTGACGGAAAGCTACAGAACTAGCAGTGAGAAACGTCGGGTTAGAGTGCCAATTCATTGATTTCACCCGGATTAAACCGGGCTGGTCCCATGGCTTGTTTGAAGTTCATATTATTCAAATCTATAGATGAATTGAGGATCGTCTGTGAATATTATATCCTATTAACTACTTTTTTATCTAGCAATATAAAAAAAAAAATTATATTTTTATATTATAATTATTCTATAATATTAATGTGACAGTCCCAGCTAAATTTTAATTTTTTTTTATTTAAAAATTAGTTAAAACTATCATGTCGTTCTTATAAAAAAATTGTAAAATAAAATATAATTTATACCATTATTCATCATATATAATTAAGTTATGCAATATATTACCTCATCTCAATTCTGTCTTGTTAAATTCTCCAATCCACTTTCTTTTTTTTAACAAAACCCTATGTGAAAATAAAATATATTTTAAAGAAAAAAATTTATTCTACTGTTATTTTACATTGCTTATGTGTGTTGTGTGAGAGTTAACAAACTTTTGGATTAATCTTTATTAAAAAATAAATAAAAAATTAGTTAAAATTATCATATTATTGTAAAATAAAAATATAATTAATAACATTAAGCCTTTCTCAGTTTTTTTTTTTTTTTAACCGGGCCATTAAGGTTATAAAAAGAAAGGAAAAAATACCACACTGGATTCTTAGTGAATAGGCAAAAATTGTATTTTTAGTAAGCGAAATACAGAAAAGTAATTTTATGATCGTAACTTTATTTTGTTGCATCCAATTATATAATTGATGCGACGTGGTTGATATATTAGCCATGCGATTTTAAAACAAATCATTTTCCTTGAGAAAATAAAGGAATTTTTGGCTAGAAATGCATTTTACATTAAAACAAACAAATCGGAGCCTCAGTGGTAAACTCGAAAATTCGTATCTGCACAAGAGTAGTCTTGTAATTTCAACTTAGAACAGTGGCAACCAGAACAGCGAGGATCTCCAAGAATCCAACCATCTCTTATCTATCTCTATGATTCTTAAACTTACACACTACACAGCCAAGTAGTACATGAATAACACTAATAATCACCGGCACTAAATTCTTGTTTTCTTGGGTTTTAAGCTTTTGAAAAATTATCGTAATTTAGAGATGCAAGTGTTAGCATTCAATTCTTGGCCTCTCCAATCTCCTTCAACCAGTGTTTTAAGCCGCCTCTTGGGTCGGCGCCAGCTCTGCTTCGACGGCATATCCTCCTCCGTTTGTTCCCACTCTCAGCCTCACCACAATGATTCGTCCAAAGGCGACGTTCCTTCCCAACCCATTTCCATTCAAAGGTTTGCTCTTCCACTAGCATTTTCTTTAGTCCAAATAACTTATCATATGGTATATGTGGTTTTTCTTTCTAATTTTGTTACTGGGTGGAGATTGAAATATCAGTATTCGCATTTAAATGTTTATTTGCAATTGTATTTAGCAAATATGAGGAACTCATAATGCTTACATGTCCAAAGTGTTATATGTACTAATTCTATGTACCCGATTTTCATTTTTGGTTCAAGCTGGTAATAAACATGTTCTCTTTTTTACTTTTTCAAATTTTTTTTTGGTTTGGTTTTGTAGCCATCTTTCTGCAATATTGTTAACATTGGTGTTATTTGACCAAGGTGGATATTTTGTATGATGTCACTAAAGTTACATTACAATTTTAATGTTGGTTCCGATAATATGTTTTGAGGATTTTGATTTTTGTCCCTTTGATGGTTTTAGGAGTGTTAGAGGTCACTCAAAGAATTTGGACAGAGTAATGTGCAACAGTACTCCAGTCACAACTCGGCGGATTCTGTTTGCAAGTTTATTCATGTACTCCTGTTATCATCCTTCTTCAAGGTACTTATCAGGTCCGCACGGTTCACCTCTGCGATCACTGTTAGACTAGCAATTTGTTTGAGGCCAATTGTATGCTTTAATTGTGTTTGTCATTTATGATTGTCAACCAGTGTATTCCTATTGGTTTTCATTAGACTTTCAAAGAGACACCAAATGTATTGAGTGTCATTAGAAGGAGGGTGAGCTCTATGGCTAGAATTGTATCTACTGCTGAGCCCTAACTGCATCCTCTACATCATATGTCACCAAATCTGACATTTGTGTATTGAGATTTGGAAAGGAAAAGTGAAAATTTTGATCATTACGGAATATAACTCAGGGTGGTCCTTCAGTTATAACTAATCCAAAGTTTGTGAATGTTAGAGATGGGGGCTCATATTCTAAAGTAACACTAGTCTCTAGTATAAAGGCCACATGAGCGGAGCAGAGCCCAAGTGGCCCCTTGCAGCTTAATTTTAGTTTGTTATGCTAGGGTCGAATAATAGGTAAAGGGGTGTACGGTTGAACCCGCGGTATGGTAAGGGTATATTGGGAATTTCAATGTACCGGCTTAGGGTTTTAACTGAAGATGGAATATATATGTTGTAACCCTATTCTTTTTCAACCTAGTGAAATTAGCCGCTCGCTCCTATGGATGTAGGCATTTTGCCGAATCACGTAAATTCTATGTGTTTTGTTTTCTCTCCCTTTTCTCTTTACTTTTCACAAAATTGCATAGTCCACGACAATCCTAACCGAGAACATAACATGTTTTCTCCCTTTGTTAGCTAAGGGGTCTACTTGAATACAAGCTTCTCCTTCATTAGAATGGTCATTGGATCAGCGAAGTATTTGGTTTCAATTTTTAGAGGAAGACTTTCTTACTTATTAACTTGCTCTAATAATGCATTTAACTGTGGATATACAGCACAGGCTTCAGGAGATCCATCTGTGACAATTGAAGAAGTTACTCCTCCAGTTTTTCCTTCTGTCTCACTCTTCCCTGTTGAGGTGTTCATCTTTAGCTATTTCTTGTTGTTCTTATTCTTGTTTTGAGTATTCATGTATCACCAAGTTAAAAAAAATAAATGTGATTTTTTATGAGCTAGATTGTACTGATCTTCATGGTTGGTTAATTGATGTATTTTATTTGCAGGAAAGAATTGTCCAACTCTTTGAGAAGAACACGTACGCTGTTGTCAACATTTTTGATGTGACATTGCGTCCTCAACTTAATGTAACTGGTGTGGTTGAGGTACTTTATAAGTTGAAGAATTGCTTCATTTACTACAAAGAAAAGAAGAAAGATTGATTGCTTTGTGCCAGTTATCTTGTATCAAGAAGGAAACTTATAAAACTAGACAGCTTGCTCAAGGACTTTTCTGCTAAATTAAGCATATAGTCCTCCAAGTAATACAACATCTTCGCATTCTTATAATAAGCATAAAACAGGGTGGTAGAACATATAATTTGTGTTATCCATATTGACAGATTCCTGAAGGAAATGGTTCTGGTGTAGTTTGGGACAGACAAGGACACATTGTAACAAATTATCATGGTAAGAGCTAGTGAGTGATTTTTTTTTTTTTTTTTTTGATGAATTTACAAGCACTAAACAAATGAATTTATTTTACAATGATCCTTTTCATTAAATGATGTTAGCTATATATAGAGGGTTTTCCATAATGGTAGTGAGCTCGTACTTGATTTAACCAGAAAATCACACTGCATTAATTTGTAAATTGTTAATAATCTACATTTACTAGAATTCCTCCTAGTAGGATATCTATTTGCTTTTACTCTTCCCATATTGTTAAATCTTATAATTGTTCAAGAAACTGCTATCAGGTTCTTCATGAGCAATATAATGCATTCTTCAGTATGCTTTCCGTTTCAAGCTTCTGTTAAAAAATTTAAGTTCATTCTCTGAAGGCCGGATCTTTTGGTATAAAATATGCTCTTAATGTACTATCATGTGGACTTTATGCAGATATTAATCTGAATCTAAACTCTTAGTTAATCATATTAAGTTCATACACTGACTGTGAAATTTCAAGTTAACCATTCTGTTCTTCTATTGCCTCAGTAATTGGTAATGCCCTCTCTAAAAATCCAAGCCCCGGGCAGGTTGTTGCACGAGTTAATATTCTAGCATCACAAGGGTGAGATTTACAAAATCCTTTAGTATATATTACTAAGTTGAATTATGTTTGCTTAGAAAAAAAGTTGAATTATGTTTGTGCTGTATCTATTGTTCTCATTTTTTATAATTTCTTGAAGGGTCCAAAAGAATTTTGAGGGTAAATTAATTGGTGCTGATCGTGCGAAGGATCTTGCTGTCTTGAAGGTTTTTTTCTGATGAAACTTCTTTTTCTTAATATTCCTTTCCATAAAGTTCACTTATGTCATATCCTAGTGTCAAATTCTTTTTTTCCTGCACTTGCGAGACCTAAACCCTGATAAAGGAGGGTTTTGGTTGGTTGACTGCCAGTGTAAACTGTAAGTTGTGGTTCGCCCGAACCCTATGCGAACGTCAATTCCAACCGAGTGGCTCGGCTACTAAAACCGAGCATTTCTATTTCTTAGCATTGTCCAAGTTTCTAATTTCCGGTCCAAGTACCAACTTAAATTGACAAATTCAAACTTACACCGAACTTAGTTTTGACACCGAATTAGCCAACATAAAACCTAACAATGTAGGCCACTTTCTTTTTCTTTTTCTTTTTTTTGTAATCTTTTTGTAAAATCCTGTAAATTGCTCTCTTCAATGGATAAATCCTGTGTAGATGTGTTATCACTAGAAAGCTAGATTTTTGATGTACCTTGAGTAGAGTTTATCGATTGCCACATAGGACATTAGTGTAGTTTACCAGTTATAGTTCCTTACTTTTTCTCTGGCAGAGGCTCAGAAATAGTAGTGTCAAGGTTAAATAATCCACTCATCAGTAAAAATATAAAAGAGCAGAACTGAGAAAGAAAAATAAAATATGACAATTTGATTGTAACTAGTATTGCAATTATTAGTGAAGTATTAATATCTTAATAATGCTAGATAGAAGCCTCTGAAGATCTGTTGAGGCCAATTAACGTGGGGCAGTCATCTTCTCTAAGAGTTGGGCAGCAGTGTTTAGCAATTGGGAATCCATTTGGTTTTGATCATACCCTTACTGTTGGAGTTATTAGTGGACTGAATCGAGACATTTTTAGTCAAACTGGAGTCACAATTGGTGGAGGAGTTCAAACAGATGCAGCCATTAATCCCGGGAACAGGTCAGTCAGGGAACATTTTCCTCTAAATATCTTCATTAAAAAGATCAACTCTCCTTCCTTTGCCTCTGCGCCTCAAGGAGGAGTATCTCATTGGATGCATTTCTCACCTCATTGGAAAGCAGAGGTGCTGGAACTTAAAACTAGTGAGAAAAATATTTCTTTGCATCAGCAAGATATTTATATTCATTGTAACTAGTGGACTTCCTGATGCTTCTTATTATGACCATGGCAGTGGAGGTCCTCTACTGGATTCCAAAGGGAATTTGATTGGGATTAATACTGCAATTTTTACTCAGACAGGTAAGTTTTTCTTTTTCTTTTTTTATTAATAATCTGATAGGTAAATTTCCTTAGATATCCAGCAATTTCATGTCACAATATGAAAACAAAGAGTATTAAGCAACAGGCTAAGATATTTTGAGATTTGATAATTAAGAAAATTCTTTGGAATTCTGCATATTGATTTCATCAATATTTGAGTGGTGCATTCCCCTTTGTTAACTTCTAGTTACATGCAAATTAATTTTTAATGGAGTGACTGTGTGACCTCTATTTGGTGTCAATGAACTCCACAACATATATCTTTGGAGGAACTGCTTCCTGCAAGTTTTAGAGTTTTTCACTTTTGTTCTTGGTATGGCAGGGACATCAGCAGGTGTAGGTTTTGCCATCCCTTCCTCTACTGTACTCAAGATTATACCTCAGTTGATCCAATTCGGCAAAGTAAGTGTCCTTGCTAATTATATTTTGCTAGAAAATATCTGAAGCTAAGACCTAACCAACCTCCACCTGTGTGATACTTTATTAAAATATCATTTTTCTTGTACATTTATATTATTCTCTTGGTGGTCTGCACTTTAACAATTTAGTTTTGTTTATTCAGCATGAATCATTGCCTTTGTGAACAAAGGATGACAACAACATGGCAGATAGTGAAGCTTTTGGTTTCTGTTTCATCAGAAATGCTCTAAAAGCTACATACCTTTCTTATAATTCCTATCTCATTGTTTCTCCATCTTAGGTTGTCCGAGCTGGTTTGAATGTGGAGATTGCTCCAGACCTAATTGCAAATCAACTTAACATTCGGAATGGAGCTCTCATTCTTCTGGTATCCTCTCAGAGTATTGAATTTGCATAATGATAGAATTTCCCTATGCGCTACTCTGTTATTCCATTATTAACATTTCTCATCTGATAGTTGATCCCCAATCATTTATAATTTCCCAAGCTAACCATATGCTGCTGTAGGTTCCTGCAGGCAGTCTTGCAGCAAAGGCTGGGCTATTACCAACCGCAAGAGGTTTTGCTGGTAATATAGTACTTGGGGATATTATTGTTGCAGTTGACAACAACTCTGTGAGCTTTCTGTCGCTGAAACTGTTCTCTTTTCTATTTATGCATTCTACGCTGCTTTTATTATTAAGATGCAAGATTAACTCTGCATATTATTAATGTTAAGCTATCCTTCAAAAATGTTTTATACATACAGAAAAGTTTGGACCACAATCAATTTATAGCCTGTTTAAAGTTCGTAGGTTTTTTCTTGGTACTATGCACTAAGATTTTTTTTGTCTTTTTCACTTTTCTTGATAGATGGAAGTTTAATAACCTTAAGTTTAATCAAACCTAGTTTCAAGTCTTGTGGGTTTGCCAGCCTGAAGAGCTGAACTCATGTGAAACATAAGTAGAACTGGTTAATGCTAATATGCAATTAGTACTCATGTGAGATATGGCATAAGGTGTAATGTATTTTTTAATCACTCATATGCATCCTATAATCAGGTTAAAAGCAAGGCGGAGCTGCAGAAAGTGTGGGATGACTATAATGTGGGAGATAAAGTCGTCTTGAAGATTCTGAGAGGCAATGAAAATGTGGAGCTGCCTATAGTATTAGAGGAAAGGAGTTCGTGACAGAGAGGTTGATATTGATGTTGATTTTACAAGATATTAGGATTTCATTTTCTTTTCTGTTTGGTAGGAAAAGAATTGTGCTATATTTTTTTTTATATTAAATCAGGAACTGCTGTACACATTGTCATTTGATTTGTGAAGTTGGTTGATTCGGAATGTCTAAACAATAGTTGCTTGAAATTTTTCTAAGTAGGAACCTGCAAGTTAAATTGTTACCTATAAATAGTTGCTGCCTGTTGAAATTAGAATTTTGTTAACCCTTGATATTCAATTCCTGCTTATAATTTTATTTATCCAAGAAAAAAATACCCATGCTTAACCTTTGCATATTTCAAAGCATAGCTAGTTACTTCAATGGTACAAGCACAAGTTCAACTAGGAGCTCGACATAATCTGAACTTTGTTTGTGGAAGGATAGAGAGAAGAGCCTTGGTCTAAGATGAAGGCAAGAGGGTTTTTCATGTTTCATTTTCTTAATTATTTTCATTTATTTTTATTCTTAGGCCTTAATTGGATGGAGCTTATTTGTTTCCGTCCATGCCCAAACAACCTTTTTTACTGGTCCTCACCAACATGATCTATTGAGGCAACTACTTGCAATTATGATAAATAGGCATCGTTAAATCATCATTCCTCTCAAAATTTTATACGGATAAGAAATGATAAATTTAATTATTTAATTAATATTTTAACTTCTTCTTTTTTTCGCGTGTGGATTTAAATTCTATTTTAATAAAGAACAAAATTTTCTTTCAAATTGAGTTGGAGAAAATTTCTTCAACTTAATCTATAAAAATGATATGTGTCATTTTAACATGTAAGATGCACATGTTTTTTTTAATATTAAGGACAAAGTTGAAACAATTTTTATTAAAACAACATGTGCATCTTACATGCTATTAAAATAAAGAACATGTCATTTTTATATATTAGGTTAAACGAAATTTCTCTAACTCAATTTGGTGAAAAATTTTATCTTTTAATAAATAAGACCCAACACATGAAATATTCAATTGAAATAAAAATAAACTGTAAAGCTAAGGTTCGAACTTAGAACCTATATCTTAATTTCATGTTGAATCACTACATATTTCAAAAGTATAAAATAATAAGAAATATAAAATTAATTATTTAATTAATACTTTATCGGAATTCAACAATGTTGAGGCTATTTTCTTCTAAAAAGCTATGGTAATTGAGGCACTCTGAACACCCTTTTCCATCCTTTTATATCCTTTGCTACACGATCTGAATGGCCCTTTTTATACCATAAGGAAATTAAGCATTTTTCTCTTCAAATTGGCTAAGCCATCTAGGGTTTAAGCATTTTTCTGATTTGCTATTAATTTTTGCCAACCACTTGGTGTCATTTAATAGTCCAACCTTGAGTATGAATTGATGCAAATATGGGGGTTTTGTTTGATGGTGGCGATGATGTTTATGTTACTGTCTTGGTGTGGTTTTTCTACTTCTATTATATGTTTTATGCTTTGTTCTTACCTAGAGATTACGCATATATTTGACTAAGATATGATTAGTCTGCTAATTAGTAGGACAGACGCCCAAGAAAACTTTATCATCAATTGCCACATGTTGATCAGAAAAGAAATAAGATTTAGTTTACGTTTTCTAACGATGAGAATCGAATGGTATGCGGTGGCTACATGCATTTTTATATTGAGACTAAATCTTTTTCAAAATTAGTATTGTTGGAAAAACATATATAAAAAACATAGAGTTTTATATGATGGGTAACTTTCATCAAGAACGATCACCACAAAAAAAAAAAAAAAAAAAAAAAAACGCTGTTTTACTACGTTATCTTTTACTTCAAAAACGATGTTAAATTCTGTATTTTATATATCGCTTTGTAATTTTTTACACCGCTTCGAAGCGGCAAAGCGGTGTAAATTTTTACATCGTTTTTGGGCATAAGAGATGTCTCTTTTTGCCAAAGGAATGTAAATTTTCCCATATTTCGAAACCCGCGCCAGTTCTTCTTCTTCCTCCCCAGCTATTTCTTTTTCTTTCTGCTGACCACATCCATCTCAGTCTCTCTCTCGCTCTCCAGTACCCTTTCCCCTAGCTTCTCCCTTCTCCATCGGCGCCTCCTCCATTCTCCACCGGCGACGACTCCATCCTCCCTTCTCCACCGGCGACGCGCAGCAGTTTCCTCCCACAACCGGCAGGTTCCGGCGCTTCCTCCATCTCTCTCTCTCTCACTTTCTCGATCTCTTTCTCTCTCGCTCACTCTCTCTCTCTCGCAGATTTTTTTTTTTCCTGGATCTCTTTCTCGCAGATTAAGTAAGGGTTTTGTTTTGTTTGTTTCGTTAATTACCGAATGCCTATTGGGTTGATTTACATGAATTTAACGGAGGTTAGGGATTTTGTGGAGAAAAGGCCGTGGCTTATTAGCAATATCTAGAATTTAATTTTCTTGTAAAAGGGTTTTTGAGTACAGATAAGATTTTGTTTGGGATGAGTTTTCAATTGTTTGTGCAAATGATTTGTATCAAGATAATTACACATCTAAATGGAAACTTCCACTTAATCTTGATTGTGCATTAACAAAATTGAAGAATTTCTTGTACCTTGCCGTGCCAATAAACAAATTTGTAATCAATTTTTTTTTTTTTTTGGGTAAATACTTGATAAAGAAAAAGAGAAAAGTTACAGAGAAACAAAAACATAATCTTACCTCGATTTATGTTGTGTTCTTTATAGCATGATCAATTTAGTTTGATAATTCAATAACTTCAATTGTTAGTGTCTAAAAGACTTCTAAAAGTATTGATATGTTACGTTATGTTTATCCAAAGGAAGGTAGTATCTAATTGCGAAGTAAACAATGCATTTTTAAATGCTCTGACTGCAGGAGATTGAAAAAAGAAAAAAAAAAAAAAGCAAAAGCTTATAGTTTATAGTTGAAGTTGTATCAAACTAAGTCAAAAGTCTTGCAGTGTAACAGATGCTGATAGAGAAAAGGCAAAAAAGAGAGCTGAATTAATGTGGTTTTGTGGGAAGGTAACAAGAGACAATTGAGAGTATTGATTGAGGCAGAAACGGGTTTGCAAGGCTGCAGACAGCAAGAGTAGAAAAACAGTGTTGGGAGAATCTCATTAATAAGTTTGTTACCTTATATTGGACGACATCTCTCTCTCTCTCTCTCTCTCAGAGACTGGCTGACTTCTGCGGGAAATAGGGTACCTCTTACCCAATCAGTTTCAGAGTAACTTACTCCTCATAAGGTCAGTGTTTTCATGTGAAATGAGTAATGGATAGAATAGAAATAAATTCGTCAGTAGCAAATGGCATTAAAGTCTATATATCATTTCTATCATTCCAGCAACCTTTAGCTTGTCATTTAGTCCCATTGATTACTATGGATTTTCATTTCCACTACTCGCTTGTGTCTGCAACAATCCCCCTTCTGGGAAATTGTATTATATTTGACTACTTAAGGCATCCCACGTTTTCTTAAAATTTCCCACATTGAAATTCAGTACCAGTATTTGTTTGCTGATGTTTCCTGTGTATCATTATCTGTCAGGTTAATGACTTGAAGGAAAACTGTTAGTACTATATTTTTATTCATACTTGGGAGTTCATTTCTTTTTAATGCTGCTTAAGTTGTCTGTTTTAATCCCCTTTTCATTTTGTTTGTGTACTGTAAAACAGAGATTTAATGTTTCAAGATGGATGGACTGGCACTTTTTCTGTTGAACCTTTTCAGGATGGATGGAAAATGTTTCAAGTGTTTATTTTGTGATTTGGATTCAATTATTGTTTGTTTTTTTTTTTTTTCCTTCTTTATAAGCTCCTGTTTGGTATGTACAACAGGATTTTTTCTCTTTTTTTTTTTTTTTTTTTTTTTTTTTATAAATCTGGATTTTGTTGGATTGTTTCAGATTACCAAAGCCAGCTTAAGAGGATCGCTTTTATGGATTTTGGGCATAAACAGAAAAACTTCAAGGGTAATCTAAAGCGGTCTATATTGCCGAGTGCAAATATGACAGTTGAAGAAGTTTTGGCAAAAATGCCTGACTTGGGCTCATTCGCACCTCAGGATCTTGAGGTGTATGTCAAAGGGTGGTTCACTCCAGACGCTAAGGTAAGGTGTTAAATATGTCATGTACCATATCATATGTGGTACGTACATATGTGTGCGTATTCATATTAATTAACACTAAAAAAATATGTAGGAAAAGGTCCTTAAATACTGTGCTAGTCGGAAGAACCACAAGTATCCCCGCACCTCACGGTCTAAGAGGTACCCCAAGGTTACACATGAGATGGTACGTTATTTTTGTTTGCCATTATCTACTCATATTCGTATAGTTATGCATAATATTCATTTATTTCAATGTTTGTTTTTGTAGAAGAGAGATACAGGGGTCACTCCTATGAGGAAGAACATTTTTCTAATAACAGACACTAAAACGGATGGCACCCCCGTCAGTACAGAGGCTGGAGAGAAAATGGTAAGTGCTCTTCGTGAAACTTACGTTGCTAATATTGTATGTTTGTTCTTTAATGAGGCAATAATGTCATACAATATTTTAATATATTGTAGGACATGATGCAAACCGCGAAGTCTTCTACGCAGGCATCGAGCGAGGAGTCTACGCTGAGATCAATAGCATGGTCTAATGACGACCCATATGCTCAGACTATGGGAAGGCTTGAATACCCTGGGCGTGTCAGCGGAGTCGGGTCTGGGGTTCTACCGACGAGGTCTACATCCCGTTCGTTGACGACACCAACTACCCAAGATCCTACACTCGCAAAAGAGGTTAGTGTTTTGAGAGCACAACTTGCGGCACAAAAAGCGGCACACGAAGCGAGGGTTCAAGAATACCATGCTCGTTTTGCGGCACAGGAAGCGCGATTGGCTCAAATGCAAACACTTATTGATAGTTTAATGTCAAATCCCGGAACGGGTAACCCATTTCAACTCCATAGCTCTCAAGAGGCCATGGGCAGTCGGCCAGGTGACATTTTTTAATGTTTTACGCCTCCATAGCCACGTGCATAATAAACGATGTTCTTCCAATTTCAATATCACATGTAATATAGTTTCCTGATATTGCTTTGTGTATGTTTCATCTGGTGTTCCTATATGTTATGTAGGTGAACACCGGACGAGGTCCGAGGATGAGCATAATGACCACGACATAACTGCGAATGATCGTACATCTTGAAAGTTTTGAAGCAAAAGTAAATATCAATATAGTAAGCGCTTAATGTGTTATGTAATTGCATTTGCATGAATAAATGGGACATAAATGAGGATATACTATCAAGTATGGTTATATAAAATAACAAAATGAAAATTGAATGTTGAAGCTATATATAGCAGAGAAGAGAAAATAAATTCGAAGGTTAGAAAATTTCATTTGGTGATATTGAATGTTAAAGCCATAGTCTCTTAGAAGTTTTTGTTATAAACTTTTGTCCCTTTTAATGAGTACATGTGATGATATTGTTTTTCATTCATACTTGTTGCTTTTGGAGAGGCTGGTTTCTACCGTATTGGTAAAAGACATGTATTGACTGCATGCTGCAATTGTTTTCATCTTATATATAGGAAGAGTTGCTCCCTGGCGGTCATGGGCATGGCTAATATGTGTCGGGAATAGAAGGCTAAACAAGTATCGGGAATGACCAGAAGTTTTTTTGCTTGTGAGAAGTTTTTTTGGTGTATTTTAAACTTTCGATAATATAAGATATTTCTATGTTTCTTTGGATTGAGTGATTTGGATGTTGTTTGTGGGCAGTGGGTTCGGTACTCACATTATGGAATTCATTTTTTAGGCTTTGAACTATTCAGTAATATTGTAATTTTGTTCAATGAGATGTAGTATTTTTATGTTTGTTTAATATCAAGTTTAGTTCATTTGATCACGTGATGTGAACAAGTTGTGTTTTTTCGTTTTGTTCAATGAGATAAAGTATTTTTATGTTTGTCTAATATCAAGTTTAGTTCATTTGATCACGTGATATGAACAAGTTGTGTTTTTTCCTTTTTTTTTTAGGAATATATATATATTTTAAATCTTTTGTGTAAAAAAAAATTCACGACCCCGACTTTTACATCACTTTGAGAAGGATGTTAAACAAAGTGATGGAAAAGTCATCCTTCTCAAAGCAATGTAACAGGTTTAACATCGCTTTGAATGCCAAAAACGATGTTAAAAAAAGGTCGTTGATGAGCGTGTTTTTTATTTTAGTGAACTCACAAATAAGGATCTTTTGTATGTATTCTACATTCTATAGTGATGTCCCTCACGTCTGGATTTTAAAAAACTTGATGGTGGTGTTTTGGTACAAGAATAAAACACATATGCTTACAACCTAAATGATTTTTGAATAAGAGAGACAAGAGAGAATTTAGAAAAATTTATAATTTGAAATTCTTAAAAGATGGATTGAATAATCATCTGTTTATCCCATGGGTTATTTATAACCAACCAAGAGACACAACTCTTGGTTATAGAAGTTATAAATTCAAGATATACAACTCTTAAAAATATATAAACCAACTCCATTGTGAATATATTAAGGTTCTAAAAAGTATATATATAATTTTATCTTGGGAATGTTTATTTATGAAAAGCATTAATAAGTCTTTAAAAAAGACGGTCAACATGAAAAAGTGAGAAGAAAAATAAGGTACTTATTAATGTCAACTCACGTTAAACTACTGCTTTTTAGCAATGCTGAATCAGGACATTTCATGATTTTTATTTTAGTTTATTGCATCTAATTATGTATATAGTATTATATTATTTATAATGATCAATAAATTGGCAACATATACATTATCAGATCTATGAAATTCAATTTAGAATATAAAATAAATTATCACCATATTTTACTCTCATTTCAGAGTTGGAAGATATTGCACCAACAAACTCATCCCAATAATCCCATACAAACAAGTGAAACCAATAAAAGGATGTGGACATTTTAACGCACGTCCTCTCTAAATTGAAACAAAAATGGTTAAATTATTAATTATTTTAAATGTTTAAGCGGATGAAAAATAATAAATTTAATTATTTAAGTAATTGTATATCATTCTCTCTCATGTGTGAATTTAAACTTATCTTTCATAAGTGAAGCCCAGTATATAAAATATTTAGCTAAAATAAATATAAATTTAGAGTGAAGGTTCGAATTCAAAACATCTACTTTAATATCATATTAAATCATCAATTATCTTAAAAACTTAAGTTGATAAAAAAGAATTACAAAAATTAAACAGGGTTCAAAAAATAATTGAAAGAAACAGAATTTTGATTTTAAAAACCACATTCCATATGTAAATAACCTTTATTGAAAAATAAAATAGCAATAATATGTTCCTAAATCATTTGATGAACATAAGCTTTTCGCTAGTAGATGTTTTTGCCAGAAATATTTAATTACATTATATATCATCTTCAATTCATCATCATGATCTATCCTAATATTATGAATAATTTATTACTACTATAAATTGATAGCATTCGACTCTACCATCCCCTTAATTTTATTTAGTTATTCTCCCATCAATTGCTACCCGTCGGTGGCCAATCAACTCATTACACTTACAGCGCACTGTTTTTCTAAACGGGGTATCTCAGTAAATCAGTCCACAAAAATAATCTTTTTTTTTTTTTTTGGTGAAAAGGGAATAATTAATTTTAATATTTGATGGATCATATTATTGTCGTGTCCAGTTTTTGTTTCCGTGTTGTCTTTTCTTTCACTTGCTTCCGATCCCTAAACACAATATTAGAATGTTAAACTTCACAATCAAACTGATATTATACTGTCCCAATAATCTGGCACTTGAATCCAAATGCCCTTTCCTTTTTCTATGTAATTGGATGAATTTGGACCCCTTATCTCAACCATTTAAAAAAAGAAAAAAGAAAAAAATAGAGAGTAAAATAGAAACGCTCTGTAGGTTTTCATTGACGGTTTTCCAGACCAGAAAAAGGAAAAATGTTTTTGGAATATAGGATGATTAAAGCTTAATAATATTTATTAGTTCAGATAGGGTTCAAATAGTTACTTATCTGTTAAGCAATTAGGTTTATTGGGAGTTTATATATATATATATATATATCTTTTAGTTAAGGTATAGGATTCTCTGATCTAATTATAACAGTTGGATTTCAATTGCTAGTTGATAATTGAGCTAATATATTAATAGTTGTTATTATATATTGACCACTGCCTTGCAAATTTGATTTTTTTTTTTTTGTGTAATCTATAATTTACCACCTCAAACAATCGTCCTTGTTTCGTGTTCTCACCAAGTTCTTAATGTGAAAGAATTGTTGTAATGGAATCTTATCGTCCAATTAAGTTAATATGAGCAATGAGGAAAATAACCTAAATACCTTGCCAGTTGCCACAAATAGTGATATGACAATTTTTTTCTTTTTTCTTTTTCCCCATGGATATTTCTTTCTCACTAAAATTCCCAACCCCTAATCCTTATCCAATTTCATCCCGGACTAGATTATCCCATTTTCAAAGAAAATAAAGAGTATTCATTTTCTTTGAAATGAAGAGCATCTTTTTTCTTTCATTCTTGCCTGTAAACCACTACCAACTACTATCTTAAAAAATTCACACCAATCTCTCAAAACCCACCACCGTCAATTGCCCACCAAAGCCACCCCATACGACCGAAAAGGCCAACAAATCCCCACTACACCATGATTAATTGTCTGGATTTCTATTTTTATTATTTATTATTTAAAAGAACAAGGATTAATTTAAGGTTTCGTTGGATTGTCATGCTAGCATCGTGATAAATTTGTGAGATAACAATTGAAGTTTAATTTTAACGAAATAAAAATAATAATAATTCAAAATTCAAAACTAAAAGTTCAGTGTAATTTTGTCCTTTTAAAAACTGCATAAATATGTAAAACGTTGCATTGATAATGGATTGGCGCTAAAACAAATTACACAGAATTCAAAGCGTAATAATTTAACTGATAATGGAATTTCGGGATAGTCTATAAAAACCTATTTTATAGTTATAGACACCTAATTTATGGTGCTAATTAAGTTATAGAAACCAAACATTAGTCAACAACTTCATGTGCAGGGTTAGGTACACATTATGACATGAGTTTGAATTTTATAATAAGAATTTATAAGTTTGTTTAGTATAAATCATTTTGATTTTTATTAATGTCTTGGTGAGCTTGAATTAGACTATTACTTAATCAGACTTTAGGGAGGCTTATGATTTTTACTGTTTAGATCTCTCAAGTGCGATTTTCAGTGAATAAATACTATTATAATTACGTTTAGGTAAAATAATCACAATTTATCTCCTCCACCTGCCAAAAAAAAAAAAAAAAAAACCTTTAATGTGGATTTGCTACATTGGACCACGGTTTTGCTTAATGAGAAGGAGTTTGACTTAAACTTGTGTTGTATGCAGGGGTTCCAAACCCTAGGTTAAGGAACAGACAAGAAAGGCTTCACACGAGGCCTTTGATTCAAAGATCCTCACCCATTTATATATATATCAATTGCCTGTCGTCCCTGTAGCAGACATGGTTAGGAAACTGATGCAATTACCATTTTCTTTATATTCAGCACACTGTTTTGAGCTTCCCGTTTGTCTTCAGTGGGGGATTCTTCTTAGCTTAGTCATTCAAATACGAAAATGCCCATGCCTATTGGTTACCAAAAATTACTAGTTGGCATGAGCAAATACGTCTTTGTCCATCCACTTTGGCCAAGTCTGAAGTCTCCCCGGCCCCTTCCTTTGGAAGAACTGCCGCATCTCAAAACCGGGGTCCGGCCGTACCGAAATTTTTTTGAAATTGAGAAATTTCATATTCCAATGTCCATAAAATCAAAGGGATTGACTCGTGCCTTCTCTTTGCTTGAGACTATAATGGCAAGCTATTAGAAAATTATGGCCAATTGTCTTCATGGTTCGATGTGAAAGAATATTTATCAAAGAAAAAGGGTATATTTGATTATGGCTTGATAACTTTTACGTATCTAAAGTTGATAATAATGTAGAGAAATGGCTTATTGTATTGTTAAAAGATTTCCACTACAATTAGAGTTCACGTCACCAAATTCTAGAATTTGATGATATTTCATTTTGATTATTATATATTATTACTGATTTCTTCTGTTGTTAATTTCTTGGCGCTATATTGGGACAGAACAATTTTAGGATTGGTTTGATAGGCCAAATCTATGCTCGACCAATCCAGGTTGAAAAAATATATTTGCAAGCCTAGAGTTCGAGTTAGGAAAATAAAGGTCAAACCGCAAGTTTTTTCGAACCAAACCACAAAGGCTAGAGCAAGGGAACTAAATAAAATACAAACAATAGGACTCGAAGGAAAAACTCAAATAGCTCGATTAGCCATGTTAGTATAACAACTTTTTAAATAAAGACAATAAATCTCACTAAAAGAATTTCAGGATTGTAGCACTAAAGATAACTATGCTATGAGTTCATTTCAACTTAAATTCAAGCAATTTAAAATTCGGTTGAGGCCAAAACTCATGAACGCTCTATATAAGAGAAGGTTGTATCTCCATTTATGTACACTCATACTCATATACTCAATTTGAAAAAGCCTTAGCTCTCTTATTAGGCTTTATATAATTTCTTTTGCTTACTTTAAGTATAAGAGAGTTATCTTGTTGGCAAGTTCCGGCAAGTCTCTGACTGTCCACTACTTTCACTAAATTTGATCGTGCAATCAACTACATCATCATAGTCCAAATTACTCTAGTAAATTCCAGGCCAAGAATCCAACCTCATGGAAATTCTAACTAGGGTTTCTCATTGCTCATGTGTTTGCCTCATTTATTTTCTTCTTCTTCTTTTTTTTTTTTTTTTTTTTTTTTTTTTTTCTAATTGAATGAGAAAAAAAAGTTACAGGAGATGATCTTTTCCACTCTTGATCTAAATAGAAGAGAAAATGAAAAATCATATGAAAAAAATAAAAAACAAAAAACAAATGTTAGTATAGATTGCTTGATATATTTGACTTGTAAGAATTTTGTTCCAATAAGAATAGTTATATTATGAATTTGAAAAAAAAAAAAAATTTACATTAATCATTTCAAGTGTCTAGAGACTTAAATCTATCCCTGAATTTCATCAATAAAAGAATTTTTATTTGTATATTTTATTTAAGTTATTTAAATTAAAAACTCAAATTCAAATCCTTCCCCTCAAGTTTGTTTGTCTAAGTGAAACGTATGCGAATTATGTCCAACTCATAAACAATGGATATCCAGAAAAAAAAAAAAAAAGCCTTGAGCATAACTGTACGTTTGCCTAATTATTTGGGAAAAATTCTGGATTGCATTGGCCCAAAAAAAAAAAAAAGTTATGGGTAAATGTAAAAAAGTTCTGGGGCCCGATAAAATAGAATTATGCTAGTATATTCTACACAGCAAAAATAATATTATGCTAGTATATCCTACACAGCTTATAAGTATGTCTTTTTCTTGTCCCCATTTTTTGCTCAAAGTTCATGTAAGTGTTATACGTGAGAGTATAAAGTTAGATATTATATTTTTATTTCATAATTATTTTATAATGTTAATGTGATAGTTTTAATTAACTTTTTGTATCAGATATTTTTTAAAAATAAAAAATAAATAAAAAATAATTAAAACTATCACATTAACATTATGTAATAATTGTGTAATAAAAATATAATATATGATAATATTCTATGAATAATATTTATCTACAATAAAGATAGTTATCGAAGAAATGAAGAACAGAGTGAAACAACTTGTCAAGGTAAAAAAAAATGGAAATAAAAGGCTGCTGTTCCTGAAAAATATATTAATCACCATACTCTAATTAATTGGTTGTACAGATATGAATCAACACGAAATTATTAAGGGGAAAATAGTCATTCTGAAATTGCAGGTGGTGTTTACATAGGCATGTAGATTTTGTTCAGTTTTTTTTTTTTTTCTCTGCGCACACAGAGAGAGAGAAAAAGAGAGAAAGAGAGGTAGGATGTGTGGACTTTTGGCCCAGCTGGCCAAGTAGATGAATAAAATAGAGGTGGGTACGTAGCGTTTAGAGCCCTAAAAGAAAGAAGTTTGAGGGATGCCCTTTCAAAGGGTCAAATGGTGTTCAACTCTATTCTATTTTCAAACGTCTTAAGTGGCCCCAGTTTGGCCCCCACTTCCCCTCATTATCACACTAATTAATCACTCATGGGAGGAATCTTCAATAATCCAAAATATCTTCTCTGACATGTCACGTTTTCATATATGGCAGTAAGAATGAAAGGAATTATAGAAGCCTGAAAGGAATGGAATAGAAATGGCATTTTTGGATCCATGACACCAAATTTTATGTCTTCCTCACAGGAACTTGCAGAGAATCTTTTAAGACTTAAGAGTGAGTATAAATTGGAGCTTTTTATATTGGAAGTTGTTCCATCCCATAGTTTTCCAAAAAACAATTCCATCAAAGATTATTTTAAAGGAAAAATAAAATATAATATTAGTGTATGACATAGGAAACCTGCCTTGTCATCTTATCTTTGTTTTGTTGAAGATAAAATGGAGACTTGAAGTCGAGGAAGTGTGAATACAATTTGGTTTTTTCTTTTTTCTTTTTTAAATCCTTGAAAGCTGCTGATTTTGTAGTCCTTGAGAAAGACCTAATTAATTTGGATATAAATCAACCCCATCGCCATAAATGGGATTCAATAGGGCCAACTCCTTGAGAACTTCCATAGCTTTTTCTTAAGGGAGCAAACACACTCTCCATCAGACTCACCCTGAAAGGGTGGCAGAAGCTTCGGAAGCAGAACCCTTTTCAGGAGGCATAAATGGCTTTGAACTAAGTGAACTGGTTCTCTTTTCAGCTCTCAATTTTACTGCTTCTTAAATATTTATCATAATTAATAGTCATTGAGATTGTCGCTTGAGGGGTCTGCTTTGGCTTCCAGTGCATATATATTTCTCCGTCAAGATTTTATATTCAAAGGGGAGGAAATAATGGATGATCAGAAGTACGATGTTGACAAGGTTGATGATGTTATGTTGCCGGGTTTTCGGTTCCATCCCACAGACGAGGAGCTTGTTGGGTTTTATCTCAAGATAAAGATTCAGCAGCGAACTCTTCCTATTGAGCTAATTAAGCAAGTCGATATTTATAAGTACGATCCATGGGATCTTCCAAGTAAGATAATCCATCATATCATATCCCCACTGCTTCATTTTTTTTCTTCTTCAAAATTTGATTTAACTATACTTGCTTTTATCTTTATCTGACTTTTTTTACCTATTTCTGATGCTTAGTAGTGAAGCTCATGAGTGGTTACTTTTTTTTTGTGTGTGAAAAGAGCTGGCGGCTTCTGGGGAGAAAGAGTGGTATTTCTACTGCCCAAGGGACCGGAAATACAGGAACAGTGCACGGCCAAACAGAGTGACCGGAGCTGGGTTTTGGAAGGCCACTGGAACTGACAGGCCTATTTACTCCTCCGATGGCAACAAATGCATCGGTTTGAAGAAGTCACTTGTCTTCTACAGGGGCAGAGCTGCCAAAGGTATCAAAACTGATTGGATGATGCATGAATTTCGGCTACCTTCTCTCTCTGACTCAGCCCCACCCAAGAAGTTCTCAAGTAAAAACATTCCTGCAAATGTAAGTTTTATGTACCCATCTCCTGTTATTTCTGTGCTGAAATTTTGGATTCTAAATCATTGATATTTCTTATTGGAGCCACAGGATTCTTGGGCAATTTGCAGGATATTTAAGAAAACAAACTCCATGGCACAAAGAGCTCTTTCTCACTCTTGGGTTTCTTCACTACCAGAAAATTTGGCATCTGAAATGTTCACCCATCAAGGCATGCACTCATGCCCTCAGTTCAGTTCAGAGAACATCTCTTGCACGACTGAAATTGGGTCGGGCATCCAATTTTGCAGTAATAATGAGTTACAACAGGCCTCTACTTCCTGTTACTCTGCTTTCGACAATATTCCTTATAAGCCCATTAATCCTACACTCTCTAAGCCTTCCATGTTCTCTCTTTCTAATGAAGACCTTCCCAATGGCTTCACCTTCTCCCCACTCGAACAATCAGGACCCACCAAGTGTACGGTTGATACTGATTCCATGTTTTTGAACTCTGCCTTAATTGCTCACATGAGTAACGCCTCTGAGAGCAGAAACTCTGAAGGGCCACAGCAGCAGTTCAGTGGCTTCTTAATCAGTTTGCCACAGGAGATGCAAGAAAACGTGGCCACAGGAGAAGATGAGGGAGGCCTCAGGAAGAACTCTGGTGCAGCCCCAAATGACGAGTGGGGAACCATACGATCAATCGGATTTCCCTTCAGTTTGCCATCAAACGATGCTTGGAAGCCTAATCTGCCATGGGATTCACCCCCTTGTCCTAGTGAGATGTCCACCAGCTATTCCACAAATAAATGCTATACTTGACAGAATGAAAATTTGGGGGAAGTAGCCATGTTCATGTTCTAGCTATGGGGGGGCTATGTTGAGTTAAAAGAAAATTATTCTGTTTTATGGGTCGTTGTACAGTTCCATATATTCCATTTATACATATCAAGTAAAATATTTGCTTTTTATCTCTTATTTCTTTTTTCTTTTTTCTTTGGAAAAAATTTACATATATTATTTTTTCAAGACTCAAACTATCACCAAATTATCAATATCGCACCTAAACCATAAATTGAGTTAATGTCCTTCTAACTATCACAAAATTGTCAGAAATAAATCTCTAAACCGTGGCTTTTTTTTTTTTTTTTTACTAATGTGGCAGTTTCCACGTCGATGTGTAAATTTTTTTGTACCCCCTAGCATTTCTCCATGCCATTTCGGTTGCACTAAGCTCAACTAAAAAACTATTTAGAATTGCGTTATAAAAATTTAAAAGTATTTTTATTACATAAAAAATTGTGCTATGTAAACAGAAAACCTTTTTCTCTAAAAAAGCCTATAACTGCATTTTGAGGACGCTTAAAAATAAGGCTTATTCTAAAAAGCTATTTTTGACATTTCTTTATAAATAAAAATTTTATTTCTAGATGCAATGCCAAACAAATTTTAAGCTCGCACTTGTTAGGCCTGTTTCGACTGTCCACATAAGTAAAGTGTCACGTGAAGAACACCAACTCAGCCTACACATATACAGTTACAAGTACTGATTCACGTCAATCCAGGCTAATTCAACAGTGAATCAGCCTGGACATATTAACAGTAATTTTAGTAGGTTTCATGATTAAATTTTTTTTTTTTTTTAATTCTCATCCAATTCAAGACTGATTCACTGTTGAATCAGTCTGGGCTTATCTATATCATTTCTCATACAGTTGCACGTTACCAACCCCCCAAGCACCGCTGAACATAACTCTCTTGCCCAACTCTAATAGAGTAATTGTAGAGCACAACCCAGACTGTGATAAGCCCCACATTTTTTTTTTTATGTGGAGCCCATCACATACCCAGGCTGATGCTCTGTAGCATCAGCCTGGGCTGCTGAGAATCATTACTCACTCTAATAACCTCGGTAATTCTATACAGCAGCCTGGGCTGATGCAACAGTGCATCAGCCCAGGACACATGAACAGTGAAATTACTGTTCATGTGGGGCCACATGAACAGTAATTTCACTGTTCATGTGTCCTGGGCTGATGCACTGTTGCATCAGCCCAGGCTGCTTAAAATCACGACTCCTAATAACCCTTACATTTCGCAAAGCTCAGCGTCTCCTTCTCAGACGAAATCCTTTTCTTCCATTTTCTTCTCCTACGAACAATACTGTACCAAAAACAGAAAACATGCGGAACAGGGACCTCCCAGAAGATGTGGTAATGGAAATCCTATCAAAGCTGCCCGTCAAATCCCTGCTGCGATTCAAGTGCGTATGTAAATCCTGGTACGCTCTCATCACAAACCCTAATTTCATCTCCAAGCACCTCATTTGGCACTTACCGTGGGGCCATCCTTAATCGTTGGGATTCGATGGGTACTCACGTGTCTCCACGCTCTCTAATGAAACCCTAGAGCTGTCAGGGGATGTAGATCTCTCACAATTGTTTCAGCATCAGGTTGGCGGGTTAACAGTCCTCGGTCCCTGCAATGGAATCCTTTGTTATCTGGTGCTCTGTGGTCGGATAGTGAACTGCCCGATTATGAACGGATAGTGTTATGGAACCTGCGACAAAGAGAATCAAAGATTCTCCCCCCAATCCACCGCCCACTGGATATGCCGGTCTTGAATTCTACATTTGGCTTCGGTTTTGATCCAAAGACTAATGATTACAAGGTGCTTAGGATTCTGAAGTTCGATTCTCAATGCGAAGTTTTGTTGTACTGCCTTAGTACTGATTCTTGGAGAGTGATTGATTCATCCCCTAACCCATCTTATTCTTTTCTTTCATCTTGTTTTCCTTCATACCTGAATGAAGTTCATCATGGGTGTAACACGCACCACCAATTCTTGCTTTCCTTTGATATGAGCAATGAGGTTTTCCAAAATGTAGTGCTTCTCCCAATTGAAGGATCTAGTACGGGCTATATTGCTGTTGTCAATGACTCTGTAGCTTTGATCACTGAGTTGGAAGGATTGTTTGAGATATGGGTGTTGAATGAGTCTGGTGTTGAAAGGACTTGGACCAAAATATTCACATTCGTCCTTCCACGTCTTTGGTATCTGGCACAGCTTCGGGAGGATGGTTGGTAGTTCTAAGCAATCAATATCAATGCTTGGTATTGTATGACCCAAGAACACAAGAATTGTGGGATCTTCAAATATATGATACGGGATTCCCTCAACTTATCAGTTACACAGAGTCCCTAGTTTTCCTAAATGATCGGGGAATGTGATTTCGGTGATCGGGCTTCCAATTCATTTCCATATGTGTCATGACCCTCAAAATCACATATTGCATATTACTTTTGGATTCCAAGTTTCTGGAATTACGATGAAGGTGAGGGCTTTTGTACTTATTGCTCGCCTTTTCTGCCTATTTATTTGATAATGTTGGCTATGGACACATTAGCGAATATGAATCATGTAAAAGTCTTCCTAGTGTTTTGACTTCTAAAGTATATAATTTTCTTCTTGCTTTTTATTGAAACTTTTGTTGGGTAATTCACAACATGTTATTTGTTAGAAGGGTGAAGAATTATATGGTTCCTCCAAAACGGTGAGTTGGAGGGCATTGAGAATTTCAGTTTATAACTTTGGTGATTTGAAGCATCAACTTGCAAATTATAGAGTAATTTGAACTTGAGCTCATTGGGGGTTCATTGTTTTCATATTTGAAAATTACTTTTCACAATCTAATACTGAAAGTCCCTTGACTAAAAGGCTTTTTAGCGAGTTATTCAAAGCCTTGCCCGCTAACAGTAAGAAAATTATATCCTGCACGGTGAAGATTGTGAAGATATGAGGATCTAGCTTTTGATAATTGTAATTGTAGTTCTGTTTACATCTTCAGTGACTACAAAGAAGTTCCCATATTGATCCTGGGTTGAGAAGAGGAATTAAATTCTATGGGATCTGTAAATAAGTATCTGGAGATTTTGTCCATTGATCAAACCAATGGTTTCCCAATGTTTGGACTTCCATTACGCATAAGTCTCAAGTTGCAAGCTATCGGCCTGTTGCTTTTTCTAATTTGCTCCGACATTGTTGATTGTTGGGTTTTGGATGCCAAGCAGTGGGGTGTAGTGTCAGCCTAAAAAACTGGAGAATAAACAATGCTGGAGATGTTGGGAAAAGAAACTATGAATTGTTTTGGGCGTAAATATCATTGGAAGATATTCTTGGTTACCATTTTTGAGACTAGTCAAGGAGTTCAAAACATTCCATTGCGAGGATTATACGGGCCACTACTTGGCCTTCTATTTTGTACCTTGAGTACAACTAATGTGTAACCAATCGAAGTGAAATTCAATGGTTATGTTTTCTTGTTGGGAAAAGATGGGATGAATAATGGCCAAATGCATAGGCTGACATTATGTTACTTTTACTAGTTATGGGGACAATTATTTACCAAAAATTTTAAAGAAAAAAAAAAAAGAAGATTATCGAAGCAAAGAACATTTCAGGGTCATTGACTAGAATTTAGATCATTTGGAAATTTTTTGCTCAAAATTTAAAGAATTCGAGCAAAGAAAAAGAAATAGTTCTGGATCTTGAGGTGCCGGAGTAAGTAGGTATGGCACCCTTAGGGACCTATTTGGGCACTCAGGACCTGCAATTGCTCTCCTTCCCCGTCTAAATTCTCTAGAGGGAATTCATACATAGAATTACAAGAAAATTTGATCCCATTTTCCAACGAAACTTTCACCTATATAACATTTTAAAGATTAAACGCATATAACATGGTAAAGTAAATATGGATTATTCATTTAGATATGGCAAAGTAAGAGCATTTTCATCTGGTTAGCCCGTATTTTCAAATATGACCAGAATTAACTGCACCTGACTTGCCAAATTAAACAAACATTTAGTGAGCTACTATAGTTCTCACCAAACTTTGTAAGTATTGGTCACTCACTCAATGTGAAAAAAAAATAAATAATCTCTAAAAATCTCTCTCCTTTTAAAGAAAAAAATAAAGATAATAAATAAATATTTAAATAATATAGAAAAAGTGGATAGTTAAAATAAAAAAAATATAATTTACACAAAATTTAAAAAAATTTACAGCAAACTATTCATAGATTAGCACCATATTTTGGATTATTTAATATTCAAATTAATTTATTTAAATAATAACATCTTAACAATTATTGATTATCTAATAATTAGTATGAATTTACTAAAAAAATAAAAAAATAAATAATCACATTATTTTTCTCCTTCTTGCAGAAAAGTACAAGCATGCAGAATGAGGACCTCCCAAAAGATGTGCTAATGGAAATCTTTCGACTAATGATACTTATAAGTCTAGGCTGAATGAATAGTACCACACGCTTAATACGTGGCAATCTCCTGTTATTTAAAAAAAAAAAAAATTTTATTTTTTGTTCCGTGTGTGATATTATTCATTCAACTCGGGCTTATGAGTATCATTATTCGAAATTTTTTTCCTTCGGGCAGAAAGGCAGGGACAGAGTTTTCCTCCAAACTAGTTTGGAGGAACTTCCTCCAACCTTACCTATAAAAGTGCCATGTGTTCCTTTGCATGTGAGAAGCACATGCATTTTTTAATTGTAAGGACAAAGTTGGAATAAGCACATGTATTTTTCATAAATTTTTTACAACTTTGTCCTTGCAATTAAAACATGCATGTGCTTATCNTGCATTTTTTAATTGTAAGGACAAAGTTGGAATAAGCACATGTATTTTTCATAAATTTTTTACAACTTTGTCCTTGCAATTAAAACATGCATGTGCTTATCACATGCAAAGGGACATATGGCACTTTTATAGATGAGGTTGGAGGAAATTCCTCCAACCTAGTTTGGAGGAAAACTCTGTCCGGCAGAAAGTGTCCACGTAACACCATTAAATCCCGTTTCGCCAGCTCACTGTCCATGTAAGCAAGTGTCACGTGAAGATCACCAACTCAGCAGTCAGCCCTACAAATTACTCTTCCCCGTGCTGATTCCGACTACTACACAGTCTACACACTGCCCAGCGGTAAACCTTACATTTCCCAAAGCTCACTTTCTCCTTCTCACACGAAATCCTTCTCGCAGCTTCTAGGGTTTATTTTCTTCCATTTTCTTCTCGCGGCTTCTAGGGTTTACAAAAACAGCAAACATGCGGAACAGGGACCTCCCAGAAGATGTGGTAATGGAAATCCTATCAAGCCTGCCCGTCAAATGCCTGCTGCGTTTCAAGTGCGTATGTAAATCCTGGTACGCTCTCATCAAAAACCCTGATTTCATCTCCAAGCACCTCACTTGGGCCACTTCTCACAATCTGCACCGTGGGGCCATCCTTAATCGTGGGGGATGGACGGGGAACCCACGCGTCTCCACGCTCTCTAATGAAACCCTAGAGCTGTCCGGGGATGTAGATCTCTCACAATTGTTTCAGGATGAGGTGGTTCACGGGATACGAGTCTTCGGTCCCTGCATGGATTACTTTATTTTGCTGCTACTCTGTCGAAGGATAGGCTACTGCTCCTCGATTATGATCGGATAGTGTTGTGGAACCCCGCGATAAGAGAATCAAAGATGCTCCCCCCAATCCATCGCCCACCAAATATTCCATTCTGCAATTCTATTTTTGGCTTCGGTTTTGATCCAAAGACTAATGATTATAAGGTGGTTAGGATTCTGAACTCCAAATCTCAATCCGAAGTTGATGTGTACAGCCTTAGCGCTGATTCTTGGAGAGTGATTGATTCATCCCCTAACCCATCTTGTTGTATTAGTTCACCTCATTTTCCTTCATACCTAAATGGAGTTCATCATTGGTGGGCTTATTGGTGGCCTGAGGTGCACCACCCATTCATGCTTTCCTTTGATATGAGCAATGAGGTGTTCCAAGAGGTACTGCCTTTACCAACTGAACGCCCTGAGTTTCAGAATATTGCTGTTATCAATAACTCTGTAGCTTTAATTGTACAATGTGGCCTTGTGTCGGAAAATCCGTATATCATATGGGTGTTGAATGAGTCTGGTGTTGAAAGGACTTGGACCAAAATATTAACAATCGGACACCTTCCACCACCTCTTTATCTGATACAGCTTTGGGAGGATGGTATGGTAGTTCTAGGCGATAAAGATGCTTGCTTGGTATTGTATGACCCAAGAACACAAGAGATGAGGGATCTTGGAATAGACGATAATGGAGGCTCTCAACTTATTAGTTATACAGAGTCCCTAGTTTTCCTAAATGGATCGGGGAATGTGCTTGAGCAACAAGACAATTCATAACAAGATTTCAGACCATTTCAGTGATCAGGCTTCCATTTCATTTTCATATGTGCACGACCTACAAAATCGCATATTTGGCATATTACTTTTGTATTCCAAGTTTCTGGAATTACGATTAAGCCTGAAGGTGAGGGGTTTTCCTGTTACGTTTTTATACTTATTTCTAGCCTTTTCTGCCTATTTATTTAATTATATTAGCTATCTATTGGGTGCTTCGACACATTAGCGAATGCGAATAATAATAACCTCTTGCTTTTTTTTGAAACTTTTGTTGGGTAATTCACAACATGTTATTGGTTAGAAGGTTGAAGAATTATTTATCAATTTCAGTAATCGTAATAAGATTATGTCTATATGGTTCCCTGTAAAACGGTGAGTTGGAGGGCATTCAGAATTTTGGTTTATAACTTTGGTGATTTGAAGCATCACCATGCAAATTAGATGGCCTTGTTAGTATCAGTATTGTCAAATGCTGCTCAACACCACCATTGATCCAACTACTTGGGGTCGTTCGTCTATCCTCCATGGTAATTCCAATGAAAATCTCATGGTTTGTAATACCAAGTCTTCCACTTCTTTTGAAATTGTTGTCATAAAGGCTTGTTTTGGTGCCTTCTCAAGTCGTTAATTACATCATTTTGAATGTTTGATCAGGAAAGTAGAGTTACAGGCTCAACCGCAACCACTAACATCATAGTTATTTTATGTAATGTAAGACTGACATATCATATTTATGGTTTTTCATTATTACTGCCTGTTGTAATTACAAATTATTTAGAAAGAGAACTTCTCCACATACTTTTTCTTTTTTTAATTTTCTTGTTGAGCTTCAAAATAGTTCAAGCGACATGGCTTTTGGGTGTTGAAGCAAAATCAATTTGATCATTTGAGCACTCTTTAGTTGGTGCTATTGAAGATAACCATCATTAGGCCTTGCTAGGACAGTTAAAATGGAGTCAAGGAAATTATTATATTATAATCTCAACTCTCAAGCTATTAAATGTCGAAATTGAAGATAACTCAGTTTTTAGCTATTGAATTTAATATTATTTTTTTACATTAAATTGCAGGTTATCTATTTTACAAGCTTGAACTGGAGTGCAGATGGAAGCACACTGTTTAACGGTTATACCGATGGGGTCATTCTGGGCGTTACTAGTAAAGCTTGAGAAATTTTGCATGCATTTCTGTTTTGAGAACAAACGAGTTACTCTTCTTAATTGTAGTAGCTCTAAAAGTTTTAGGGCTTTGTTGGTTTTGTTGGTTATGTTGGATCTATTGGTTATATATATGTTGGACATGGCTTTGAGGCCAACAATGTTTTGGTTTTATAACTAAATATTAAATTAGTTTTTCCCAGTATGGATATAAAGTTGGTTTGCCTTCTTGCCTTGGTTTGGTTGCAGATAGATGAGCTGTTCCCTTTTTTGTTTCTGATGGTTTGGATGGATCCTATTAAATCAGCATAATGGTGTGCAAATCCATAGTTAGCTTGGATCCAGGTCCTATATTGTGGTTTTTATGCTCAAAACCTTTTTGAAATCTCTTCTTTTGTAAGAACTTGGAAGCTATATGAACCGCCACCCATCCATCTCCCCAACGCATGCGCCCCTCCACTGATCTTTCCGCCCCGATCCTCCATGAGCTGCTTACCATCCAACTTCTCTACTAACGCATGAGGCCCACCGGCCACCTTTTTTGGTGATGCAAAGTCTCACTTCTCTCTAGCTCTCCTTCCCTTTCGATCATCTCTACCCCCTGCCTCCCATTTCTATCCTTTTCTTTTCTTTTTTTCTTTTTTTTTCTTTTTCTATTTTTATGGAAAGTTAGAAGTTAAATTTATTGCTGCCCATCCATCTCCGCCATCCACACACCCATCCACCATGAGCCACCCACCATCTAGTCTCTCCACTAGCACGTGAAACAAGTGTGCCTCCTCTTATGGTGTCCAATTCCAGTTCATTGTTTCGAATGCCAATTCTCACCTCCTTTTTCAATACAAGAGGGAATTATTCTCTCTTTTGTCAACGACGCAGAAAAGATAATTTCCATCGAATTGCAGTTATCTTGCTCAGGAAAAAAAAGAAGAAGAAGCTATATTCCATTTTTGTGATCTACACTTGATAAGTGATGAAACAGGCACCCTTCTCCATACCTACCCTTCTTCAGTTTGCCATCAAACGATGCTTGGAAGCCTAATCTGCCATGGGATTCACCCCCTTGTCCTAGTGAGATGTCCACCAGCTATTCCACAAATAAATGCTATACTTGACAGAATGAAAATCTGGGGGAAGTAGCCATGTTCATGTTCTAGCTATGGGGGGCTATGTTGAGTTAAAAGAAAATTATTCTGTTTTATGGGTCATTGTATAGTTCCATATATTCCATTTTTATACATATCAAGTAAAACATTTGCTTTTTATCTCTTATTTCTTATTTCTTTTTTCCTTTCTTTTTCTTTTGGAAAAAATTTACATATATTATTTTTTCAAGGCTCAAATTACCACTCAATTGTCAATGTCGCACCCAAACCATAAATTGAGTTAATGTCCCTCTAACTATTACAAAATTGTTAGAAGTAAGTCTCTAATGCGAAACAAATTTTAAGCTCACACTCGTTAGGCCCGTTTCACCACTGTCCACGTAATCAAAGTATCACGGGAAGATCACCAACTCAGCCAACACATTTATAGTAACACGTTACCAACCCCCCAAGTACCACTGAACATAAATCTCTTGCCCAACTCTAATAACCCTTAGAGCATTTACATTGGCCTCAACAAATGTTTGGCTAAATTTTAACTAAAACTTCACTTTTTTTTTTTTTATTTTAGCTAATAATTTTTTAAAAGAACTTACATACGGTTCAGTATTTTAACTAACAACGTTTACTATTTCATTTAAATATTCATTATTTATTCTTTTTTTATTCTTTTCTCTAACAGTCATATTTTTGAAACTTTATCATTTTTTAACAATTATATTTTCTAAAATTTGTCATTTTTTATTGATAATATTTTTTAAAAAATCGATATTTTTTTTAAAGGTTTTTTTTTTAAAAAAAAAAAATGAAGCATTGAATATCAAAGAGGATTACTTAAAAAAAAATAAAATACCAAAGAGGAAAGCAGGTGCAGGACAAAAAAAAAAAAAAAGAGAGAAGAAGAAGGCTCAGGAGAGAAGAAAGCGCATAAAAAAAAAAAAAAGATAAGAAAGAAAGAGGAGAGAGGAGAAAGATTATTATTTTATTAATTAAAATATGGTTTGGTGAGTTGATGAGCACTGTAACAGCTCAGCAAAACTGAATCGGATGTGAGATTTTTTTTAAAAATTTTGCAACGGAGCTCAACATCCCAATGTGAGTGCTCTTACATTTCGCAAAGCTCACCATCTCCTTCTCAGAAGAAATCCTTTTCTTCCATTTTCTTCTCCTACGAACATTACTGTACCAAAAACAGAAAACATGCGGAACAGGGACCTCCCAGAAGATGTGGTAATGGAAATCCTTTCAAGGCTGCCCGTCAAATCCCTGCTGCGATTCAAGTGCGTATGTAAATCCTGGTACGCTCTCATCACAAACCCTAATTTCATCTCCAAGCACCTCACTTGGGCCACTTCTCACAATCTCCACCGTGGGGCCATCCTTAATCGTTGGGATTTGATAGGGTACTCACGTGTCTCCACGCTCTCTAATGAAACCCTAGAGCTGTCAGGGGATGTAGATCTCTCACAATTGTTTCAGCATCAGGTTGGCGGGTTAACAGTCCTCGGTCCCTGCAATGGAATCCTTTGTTTATCTGGTGCTCTGTGGTCGGATAGTGAACTGCCCGATTATGAACGGATAGTGTTATGGAACCCTGCGACAAGAGAATCAAAGATTCTCCCCCCAATCCACCGCCCACTGGATATGCCGGACTTGAATTCTACATTTGGCTTCGGTTTTGATCCAAAGACTAATGATTACAAGGTGCTTAGGATTCTGAAGTTCGATTCTCAATGCGAAGTTTTGTTGTACTGCCTTAGTACTGATTCTTGGAGAGTGATTGATTCATCCCCTAACCCATCTTATTCTATTCGTTCATCTTGTTTTCCTTCATACCTGAATGAAGTTCATCATTGGTGGGTAACACGCACCACCAATTCTTGCTTTCCTTTGATATGAGCAATGAGGTTTTCCAAAATGTAGTGCTTCTCCCAATTGAAGGATCTAGTACGGGCTATATTGCTGTTGTCAATGACTCTGTAGCTTTGATCACTGAGTTGGAAGGATTGTTTGAGATATGGGTGTTGAATGAGTCTGGTGTTGAAAGGACTTGGACCAAAATATTCACATTCGTCCTTCCACGTCTTTGGTATCTGGCACAGCTTCGGGAGGATGGTTTGGTAGTTCTAAGCAATCAATATCAATGCTTGGTATTGTATGACCCAAGAACACAAGAATTGTGGGATCTTCAAATATACAATACCGGATTCCCTCAACTTATCAGTTACACAGAGTCCCTAGTTTTCCTAAATGATCGGGGAATGTGATTTCGGTGATCGGGCTTCCAATTCATTTCCATATGTGTCATGACCCTCAAAATCACATATTGGCATGTTACTTTTGGATTCCAATTTTCTGGAATTACGATGAAGGTGAGTGCTTTTGTACTTATTGCTCGCCTTTTCTGCCTATTTATTTGATAATGTTGGCTATGGACACATTAGCGAATATGAATCATGTAAAAGTCTTCCTAGTGTTTTGACTTCTAAAGTATATAATTTTCTCTTGCTTTTTATTGAAACTTTTGTTGGGAAATTCACAACATGCTATTTGTTATTAGAAGGGTGAAGAATTATATGGTTCCTGCAAATCGGTGAGTTAGAGGGCATTGAGAATTTCAGTTTATAACTTTGGTGATTTGAAGCATCACCTTGCAAATTATAGGGTACTTTGAACTTGAGCTCATTGGGGGTTCATTGTTTTCATGTTTGAAAATTACTTTTCACAATCTAATACTGAAAGTCCCTTGACTAAAAGGCTTTTTAGCAAGTTATTCAAAGTCTTGCCCGCTAACAGTAAGAAAATTATATCCTGCATGGTGAAGATTGTGAAAGATATGAGGATCTAGCTTTTGATAGTTGTAATTGTAGTTCTGTTTACATCTTCAGCGACTACAAAGAAGTTCCCATATTGATCCTGGGTTGAGCAGAGGAATTAAATTCTATGAGATCTGTAAATAAGTATCTGGAGATTTTGTCCATTGATCAAACCAATGGTTTCCCTATGTTTGGACTTCCATTACGCATAAGTCTCAAGCCACAAGCTATCGGCCTGTTGCTTTTCTAATTTGCTCCGACACTGTTGATTGTTGGGTTTTGATGCCAAGCAGTGGGCTGTAGTGTCAGCCCATAAAACTGGAGAATAAACAATGATGGAGATGTTGGGAAAAGAAACAGCGAATTGTTTTGGGCGTAAATATCATTGGAAGATATTCTTTGTTACCATTTTTGAGACTAGTCAAGGAGTTCAAAACATTCCATTGCGAGGATTATATGGGCCACTACTTGGCCTTCTATTTTATACCTTGAGTACAACTAATGTGTAACCAATGGAAGTGAAATTCAATGGTTATGTTTTCTTGTTGGGAAAAGATGGGAGATGAATAATGGCCAAATGCAAAGGCTGACATTATGTTACTTTTACTAGTTACGGGGACAATTATTTACCAAAAATGGTAAAGGAAAAAAGATTATCGAATCAAAGAACATTTCGGGGTCATTGACTAGAATTTAGATCATTTGGAAAAATTTTGCTCAAAATTTAGCAGAGAAAGAGAAATGATTTTGGATCTTGGGGACCTATTTGGGCACCCGGGGACCTATTTGGGCACCCAGGGACCTGCAATTCCTCTCCTTCGCTGTTTAAATTCTCTGGAGAGAATTCAAACAAAAAATTGCAAGAAAATATGATCCCATTCTCCAACAAAACTTTCCCCTATATAACATTTTGAAGGCTAAATGCATATAACATGGTAAAGTAAATATGGGTTTTTTATTTAGATATGGCATAGTAAGAATATTTCATCCGGCTAGCTAGAATAATTTAAATGTTATTTTGGCTAGTTAGTATGTTAAAATATGACCAAAATTAGCTGCACTTGACTCACCAAATTAAAAAAATATTTGGTGAGTTGCTACAGTGCTCACCAAACTTTGTAAGTATTGGTCACTCATCTAATGTGAAAAAAAAAATTAAATATTCTTTAAAAATCTCTCTCCTCTCAAAAAAGAGTAAAGAAAGAATAAATAAATCTGTAAATAGTATAGAACAAAATAAATATATGTAATTTACACAAAATTCAAAAAAAAAAAAAATTACAACAAACTTTTCATATTACCATCATCATTAGATGGATAGGTTCTACACATAAAATATACATAAATTCATAAATTTAATGATAATAGAAATATTTAAAATAATAGGAGAAGGATTTAAATAGATATTTTAGTATTTTTTATTAAATCTTGTTTTAAATTATGAGAAAATGATTTAAGTAGATATTTTAGTATTTTCTATTAAATCCCGTTTTGCCAGCTCACTATCCATGTAAGCAAAGTGTCACGTGAAGATCACCAACTCAGCAGTCAGCCCTACAAATTACTCTTCCCCGTGCTGATTCCGACTACTACACAGTCTACACACTGCCCAGCGCTAAACCTTACATTTCCCAAAGCTCAGCTTCTCCTTCTCACACGAAATCCTTCACGCAGCTTCTAGGGTTTATTTGCTTCCATTTTCTTCTCCTACGAATAATACTGTACCAAAAACAGCAAACATGCGGAACAGGGACCTCCCAGAAGATGTGGTAATGGAAATCCTATCAAGGCTGCCCGTCAAATGCCTGCTGCGATTCATGTGCGTATGTAAATCCTGGTACGCTCTCATCAAAAACGCTGATTTCATCTCCAAGCACCTCACTTGGGCCACGTCTCACAATCTTCACCGTGGGGCCATCCTTAATCGTGGGGAATGGATGGGTTACCCACGTGTCTCCACTTTCTCTAATGAAAATCTAGAACTGTCCGGGGATGTAGATCTCTCACAATTGTTTCAGGATGAGGTTCACGGGGTACAAGTCTTCGGTCCCTGCAATGGAACACTTTGTTTTGCTGCTACTCTGTCGAAGGATAGGGAACTGCACGGCGATTACGATCGGATAGTGTTATGGAACCCCGCCATAAGAGAATCGAAGATGCTCCCCCCAATCCATCGCCCACCAAATATTTCATTCTGCAATTATAATTTTGGCTTCGGTTTTGATCCAAAGACTAATGATTATAAGGTGGTTAGGATTCTGAACTCTGATTCTCCATGCGAAGTTGTAGTGTACAGCCTTAGCGCTGATTCTTGGAGAGTGATTGATTCATCCCCTAACCCATCTTATTGGATAAGTTCACCTCGTTTTCCTTCATACCTAAATGGAGTTTATCATTGGAGGGCTCGTTGGTGGCCTCGTGGGAAGGATAACATGCACCACCCATTCTTGCTTTCCTTTGATATGAGCAATGAGGTGTTCCAAGAGGTACTGCCTTTCCCAACTGAAGGCTCTAGTTTTGGAAATATTGCTGTTATCAATAACTCTGTAGCTTTGATTTTACGATGTGGCGGTGCGCCGGAATGTTGGTATGTCATATGGGTGTTGAATGAGTCTGGTGTTGAAAGGACTTGGACCAAAATATTAACAACCGGACACCTTCCACCACATCTTATTCTGATACAGCTTCGGGAGGATGGTTTGGTAGTTCTAAGCGATGAAGATGCATGCTTGGTATTGTATGACCCAAGAACACAAGAACTGAGGGATCTTGGAATATACGATAATGGATGCTCTCAACTTATTAGTTATACAGAGTCCCTAGTTTTCCTAAATGGATCGGGGAATGTGCTTGAGCAACAAGACAATTCATAAAAAGATTCCAGACCATTTCGGTGATCAGGCTTCCAATTCATTTTCATATGTGCACGACCTACAAAATCACATATTTGGCATATTACTTTTGGATTCCAAGTTTCTGGAATTACGATTAAGCCTGAAGGTGAGGGGTTTTCCTGTTACGTTTTTATACTTATTTCTAGTCTTTTCTGCTTATTTATTTAATTATTTTGGCTATCTATTGTGTGCTTCGACACATTAGCGAATACGAATAATAATAACCTCTTGCTTTTTATTGAAACTTTTGTTGGGTAATTCACAACATGTTATGGTTAGAAGGGTGAAGTATTATTTATCAATTTCAGTAATTGTAATAAGATTATGTCTATACGGTTCCCTGTAAAACGGTGAGTTGGAGGGCATCCAGAATTTTGGTTTATAACTTTGGTGATTTGAAGCATCACCTTGCAAATTAGAGGCCCTTGTTTGTATCAGTATTGTAAAATGCAGCTCAACACCACCATTGATCCGGCCAGCTACTTGGGGTCGATTGTCTATCCTCCATGGTAATTCCAATGAAAATTTCATGGTTTGTAATACCAAGTCTTCCACTTATCATGAAGGCTTGTTTTGGCGCCTTCTCAAGTCATCACGATATCACTTTGAATGTTTGATCAGGAAAGTGGAGTTACAGGCTCAACTGCAACCAGAAACATTGTAGTTATTTGATCATTTGAGCACTCTTTAGTTGGTGCTATTGTAGATAACCGTCATCAGGCCTTGCTAGGACAGTTAAAATAGAGTCAAGGAAAGCACTATAGCATAATCCCAATTCTCAAGCTATCAAATGTCGAAATTGAAGATAACTCAGCGTTTTTAGCTATTGAATTTAATATTATTTTCTGCATTAAATTGCAGGTTATCTACTGCACAGCTTGAACTGGGGTGCAGATGGAAGCACACTGTTTAATGGTTATACCGATGGTGTCATTGTGGGCGTTACTAGTAAAGCTTGAGAAATTTCGCATGCATTTCTGTTTTGAGAACAAACGAGTAACTCTTCTTAACTGTAGTAGCTCTAAAAGTTTTAGGGATTTGTTGGCTTTGTTGGTTATGTTGGATCTCTTGGTTATATATATGTTGGACATGGCTTTGAGGCCAACGATGTTTTGGTTTTATAACTAAATATTAAATTAGTTTTTCCTAGTATGGATATAAAGTTGGTTTGCCTTCTTGCCTTGGTTTGGTTGCAGATAGATGAGCTGTTCCCTTTTTTGTTTCTGATGGTATGGATGGATCGTATTAAATCAGCATAATGGTGTGCAAATCCATAATTAGCTTGGATCCAGGTCCTAGATTGTGGTTTTTATGCTCAAAACCTTTTTGAAATCTCTTCTTTTGTAAGAACTTGGAAGCTATATCTACCGCCGCCCATCCATCTCCCCAACGCACGCGCCTCTTCTCTGGTCTTTCCGCCCCAATCCTCCATGAGCTGCTTACCATCTAACTTCTCTACTAACGCATGAGGCCCACGGGCCACCTTTTTTGGTGATGCCACGTCTCACTTCTCCCTAGCTCTTCTCCCCTTTCCTTTTTATCTACCCCCAACCTCCCATTTCTATCTTCTGTTTTTTTTTTTTTTTTTTTTGTTCTTTTAATTTTTCTCTATTCTTATGGAAAGTTAGAAGTTAAATTTATAGCTGCCCATCCATCTCCACTATGCACACACCCATCCACCATGAGCCACCCTGCATCTAGTCTCTTCACTAGCACGTGCGACGAGCGCGCTGCCTCTTATGGTGTCCAGTTCTAGCTCATTGTTTCGAATGCCAATTCAGCTCCTTTGTCAATACAAGAGGGAATTATTCTCTCTTTTGTCAAGGACGCAGAAAAGATAATTTTCATCGACCGCTTCATTGCAGTTATCATAGTACACACACTTATACTAAATTGTTCATTCATTAGCCTGCAACACTTGCCACCCTCACTACGCTCTCTTCGACCTTCTGGTCAAGCAACTATGAGACCATATCTTTTTGAATCCATTTCTCGTTGCGACTGTAATGGGGTGTTTGTTGAGTCATGCACTCCTATCATAGTTTTATTTTCTTTCAATGTCATGGTTATCTTGCTCAGGAAAAAAAAAAAAACTATATTCCATTTTGTGATCTACACTTGATAAGTGATGAAACTGGCACCCTTCTCCATGCTTAGACTAAACTTCGATCTCCTTGCGATCCTACCTCTGAAGAAGCCCCGGCGACTCTCATTGTTGAACATAGTGTCACTTCTCTATTTTTCTTTTTTTTGGAATATAGTGACACTATTTTGTGTTGGTTTTTAATAGTCACATCTCTTGGTTTGGATAATTTATAATCCTTGAAGAGGATTCACTTAATGCAATTTTAGGTAGGACTACACTTAAGAACCCGTCGTATCAACGACATAACCCGCGGGATAAAAGTATGGTGAAACACCTATATACAAATGAATTTCAAAAGTAACGGGAAAATGAAGGCATCTAAAATTGAAAGACCGTGCCAAAAGAGTGAAAACTGCCAGTTTTATCCCGCCAGTTTTTTTTAATTGCCAACTAAAAGAAAATTAAAAAATGGAAGGAAATAGAAACAAACAGAAACCCTAAGCCAATGTCATTAAAGAAGAAAGTATCATAAAAGAAAACCATGTAAATGATTTGCCATAAGAGTGAAAAAGAAGTTACTCAAGTAATCCAGTAGCAAACAAAATACTAGTAAAAACATTCCAATACCATCCAACATTACATCAACAGCATCCTAAATCCAAAATTTCTCTCAAC